>CAUYUJ010016171.1:1333511-1336011 GCA_963575745.1 Prorocentrum cordatum | reverse complement strand
CCCTAGCTCATCGAGCTCAGCAGATGTTTCTGCGGGTCCGAAGGACGACCGCCAGCTCGAGTCGCAGCGCCACGTGGCACGAACCGCAGAGCACGGGCACGCGAGCATTGCTCGTGGTCAGAATCTGAGTCCCCGTGGTGCCTCACTCCGCTGGCCACCCACCAGCAGCCCTCGAAAGTGGCGACAGTTTCACAGATCGCAGCCGCCCAGGGGTGGCGAGGTCTAATCTGAGTCCCCGTGGTGCCTCACTCCGCTGGACCCACCAGCAGCCTCGAAAGTGGCGACAGTTTCGCACAGGGATGGCGAGGTCTAATCTGAGTCCCCGTGGTGCCTCACTCCGCTGGACCCACCAGCAACCCTCGAAAGTGGCGACAGTTTCACAGATCGCAGCCCCCCAGAGATGGCGAGGTCTAATCTGAGTCCCCGTGGTGCCTCACTCCGCTGGACCCACCAGCAGCCCTCGAAAGTGGCGACAGTTTCACAGATCGCAGCCCCCCAGAGATGGCGAGGTCTAATCTGAGTCCCCGTGGTGCCTCACTCCGCTGGACCCACCAGCAGCCCTCGAAAGTGGTGACAGTTTCACAGATCGCAGCCCCCCCCCAGAGATGGCGAGGTCTAATCTGAGTCCCCGTGGTGCCTCACTCCGCTGGACCCACCAGCAGCCCTCGAAAGTGGCGACAGTTTCACAGATCGCAGCCCCCCCCCCCAGGGATGGCGAGGTCTAATCTGAGTCCCCGTGGTGCCTCACTCCGCTGGACCCACCAGCAGCCCTCGAAAGTGGTGACAGTTCCGCAGATCGCAGCCCCCCAGGGATGACGTAAAAGGCAAGAGAAGAGAAGAGAAGAGGAGGAGCGAAGAGAGGCGGAGAAGGGAAGCAAGAGAGGAGAGGAAGAGGGAAGAGAGGAGGAGGAGGCGGGAAGGAAGGAAGGTGGAGACCGCAGTGCTCTATTCAAAACGAGTACCCAACGCAGGAGGGTTGGGAAAAACTGAGGGATTCTGTTTTCGGTGATTGTATTGTCGGCGCTACTCCAATGCTGACGCTAGATATCTGACGTGGACGCAAGGGCTTCAAAAATCCGACGACCCCTCCGCAGCATTGAAGAACGCAGTTTCTAACAAGTGCCCGAGAAGATCGACCGTCGTGATTTCCAACTGCGTTTCTGATTATTTTTGACGAGGCTTGTAGTAGTAGTAGTAGTAGTAGTAGTAGTAGTAGTAGTAGTAGTAGTAGTAGTAGTAGTAGTAGGTAGTAGTAGTAGTAGTCGTAGTAGTCGTAGTAGTCGTAGTAGTAGTAGTAGGAGTAGTAGTAGTAGTAGTAGTAGTAGTAGTAGTAGTAGTCGTAGTAGTAGTAGTAGTAGGAGTAGTAGTAGTAGTAGTAGTAGTAGTAGTAGTAGTAGTAGTAGTAGTGGTAGTGGTAGTGGTAGTGGTAGTGGTAGTGGTAGTAGTAGTAGTAGTAGTAGTAGGAGTAGCCGTAGTACTAGTTATTAGTTATACTAATGGCAACTTGTGGTGCTGGTTGTGGTCGTAGTAGTGGTAGTCGCAGTCGTAGTACGAATAACACTAGTTGGCAATAATAAGATTCGGGCTTAGATGTCTTGGGAGTCGTAGTGAAGTGCAAGGCTTTGTGCTAGTAGTAGTCTCAGACGTAGAAGCAGTCGGACGTATTAAAAGAAAGGTGGCAACAATAGACGGGCCAAATCTGTCTTGGCCCGGGATAATACACTTTCAGGTCTGAATGGGGAAGTTTCATTCTTCGGGACAGGGGGTTAATGCATTTAGGTGGGGATAGTCGCGACTGCGCCCCTCTGTCTCCGTGCCCATCCACCCTTGTCTGACTTTTCTTAGGACTGGCAGCTGGAAGATCTTGCCATCAGGATGGGCCTATCGACCGAGGGGGAGGATCGACGTCTTCCGACGTTCCTGGCGGTTTCTCATTCGCCCTCAGGCGAGCAACTTCAACCAACCATCTGGACGTAGGTGGCGGGTGTAGGTGGCTTGACGGGCCAACTCTTCCACACCCCTTCTTCCCCATCGGAAAAGGCTTTGTTCCTCCTTGTTTGACCGACGGTCTCCTGGGTCGGCCGTGGGGTTCCGAATGCCCCCGGGAGGGTCCCAACAGAGCCCCGAGATGGCACCGAATGCCTTCAAGAACGCCTCAGGAGAACCCAAATATTGCCCCAGGAAACCTGGAAGAGGCTCTCAGAGGTACCATTCAGCGCGAGCTCGGCTGACCTCTGGCTTCGGCTTGACGGCTCCCCCCCCTCTCTGTTTCTCTGAAGGCTCCCGCACTTCCCTGCTCAAGACAACTCGCCTGAGGAGCGCTTCTGGATGGGCTGGTGGGCACACGCGGAGCGGCAAAGAGTCTGGGGCTTGGAGGGGGGGAAGATGGAGCTGGTGGCCGCGACGGAGACCTCCGATCCTTAAACGAAGGCCCCACCAAGTTGCAGAAATTCCGGCCGAAGTCCGTCACGACCTCGACCGAGGAGTCCTTGGCCATCGA
>CAUYUJ010016171.1:1236011-1331011 GCA_963575745.1 Prorocentrum cordatum | reverse complement strand
CTGGATGCGGCCATACGTCGCCGACAGATCGGCGAGGGGCCCCCGACGGCGAATCCGCATGTTCCTGGGCGGGGTGGGGCTGCGGGGCCCCTGTCGGGGATCCGTGAGCGATTGGGGCCGGCGCATCCCCCCTGAGCCGCGGCCCCCCCGGACCTGACCGCAACGATCGCCATGACTTGCGGCTGCCGAGAGGGAGGGGCTGCTGGGCAAAAAAACGGCTAGACTTCAATGCAGCGCCAGACACGCCTGAGCCCAAGCGGCGGAGGAGCGGCTCGAGGCGTTCTGCGGGCCCCACCAGGCCGACACTGCTTCAATCTGCTTCTTCGTATGCTTGTTCTCTGTCTATTTGTTTTTGAAGGACAGTTCCAAAACAATTGCCAGACTATATATATATATATATGTACACATACATATATATATACATATGTACATATACATATATACATATATATATATATACATATTTGGGGGGGGGGGGAGAAGCTACCTACCCTCTCCCCCCACGTGGAAATTCTGGTGTCACGATCTGGGCGCGGTATCCGCCGGCAAGAACAATCCGCCGACCCCTTGGGGTCACGGCGTGTGAGATGCTTCCCCCTCCCCAAACCCCTCCCCCGGGGGCCCGGTCCGACCGGTTTGGATGGGGTGGGGGGGTGGGGGGCAACGGTGTCGGTCGCACACTTGGAGCTTCAAAAGGCCCCAAAACGGGCCAAAAAGGTTCAAACGGGTCCCAGAACGGTCCAAGAGAGCTACGAGTCGATGAAAGATCGTTCCAAAACGCCGAAGATTGCCTCCAGACGGCCCCATCAGTCCTCAAGACTCTTGAAAAAGAACGACGAGGCGCCCCAATAAGGCTCTCCAGACGCAAAAATCGTCCCATTCCTCCAGGAAAACGTGCATTTTCGGCACGTTCGCCTTTTGGGCTTCCACGTGGCCCACAACGGCCCAAGAAACCTCCAAAATCGACCCTCCGCAGCCCAAGAAGTTCCCAGAAAGGCCCCACGACGGCTTCCAAGCGATCCGCGTAAGCCCCAGAAACCATAGCAACGGCCCGGGAGAGCCGCAGGACGGTCCCAAGAGGGCCCCCAAACGGGTCAACACGGTCCCCAAAGGCTGCCCAAACGGCCTCCAGACGGCCCCATAGGCCCCCCAAACGTTTGAAAACGCGTCAACGAGGCGTTCCAAGAGGGCCTTCAGAAGCAAAAATCGTCCCATTCCCTAAGGGAAACCGCCATTTTCAGTACATTCGCCTCTTGGGCCGCCACGAGGCCTACAACGGCCCAGTAAACCTGCAAGTTCGACCCCCGACACCCCAAGAGGCTCTCAGAAAGGCTCCACGACGGCTTCCGCGCGCACCACGAAGGCCTCCACAGCAGCGGCCCAGGACAGTCGCAAGACGGCCCCACGAGAGCCCCACAACGTGCCAAGAGGGTCCCCAAAGGCCTTGTGGACGGCCCACGAGGGGGGCGATTCGGTCCAAACCGCCCCAGCTTGCCTGCAGGCGATTCCCCATAGGCCCCCGAGACGCTTGAAAAAACGACTACGAGGCGCTCCACGAAGGCCCCCAGTAACAAACATCGTTCCATTCCCTAGGGAAAACATACATTTTCAACACATGCGCCTCTTGGGCTCCCACGAGGCCTGCAACGGCCCAAGAAGCCTCCAATATCGACCCCCTAACTACAGCCCCAGAGGCTCTCAAGAGGGCTCCAAAACGGCCGCCGGGCGCCCCACAGGGCCCCAGCATCCATAGCAGCGGCCCTGGCGAGCCGCAGGACGGCCCCAAGGGGGCCCCCAAACGTGCCAAGAGGGTTCTTCAAAAAAAGGGCTCCTGGTCGGCCCGAGTCGTTCGACAGTGCCCCAACTCGTCCAACATTGCCCCCCGACAGCCCTACAGGCCCCCGAGACGCCACTCGGAGGCGCCCCAGGAAGCCTTCCAGAAGCAACGGCCGTCCCATTTCCGATGGAAAGCGCATGCTTCCAACACGTCTGCCTTTTGGCCTTTCACGCGGCCCCCGAGGCCCCTGGGGCGCCCCAACACGCCACCAGGACGCGGCCCAAGAGGCCTTCCACAAGCCAGCATCGGCCTTCCTCTCTCGAGCACTTCGGCCCGAGAAAACATGAAAAGGGCGCCTCAATGCATCCGAGAGGCCCTGACGGGGATCCACGCTGCCCCCGAATGACCCCGGAGGCGGCCCTTCGACGACGAAAACAACGAAACAACTGAAAGGACTGAGACTCTGCAGCGAAATTCTTTTCTTTTCCTCCCCGCACAGAAATCGTTCACCCTGGGCCCCCTGGACTTTTCCCGCAGTCCAGTCACAGTCGTTTTCCCGAGTGCATCCAGCCACGGCGCACAGGGGAGGGGCCCGGACCTCCCCCAACCATCACAAACCTCCCGAATCCGACGGGCTATATACTCCGCACAAGCTCGTTCCCCGAACCTCTCCCCGGGTCCGCCGATGCAATTTCTCGCCCCAGGTCCGTCCGGTTTTGAAAATCCTGGGGCCCAGCAGCGGCCCCTGGAGACCGAAACCTATCAAACACAAAAACTGTTCAAAACAAATATCTGGAAAGGCGGCCAGAACTGCCGCGGGCATCTACCTCGATCGAGAAGAAGAGGAGAAGGACGAGGAGGAGGAAGAGGAGGAAGAACAAAAAGAAAACATATGCCGTCGTCGCCGCCGATGTCTCACAGATTTTCGCGTCTTTCGACCGCCCGAAGCATCTCCTCGAATTGAGCCTCCAGGAACCGTTTTCGGTGCCCGGGACCACCACCGAGGGTCCGGGATGAGGACCGACCTCCCTGGCCAGTGCCACCTCTTCGCAAGCGAAGGAACACGGGGTGGATCGAGGCTCGAGGCATGAGATTCCTAGTTCTTGGGTGCTCTCCGCCCCCGCCTGGGCCTTCAAGAAGCTCCTCGTCGACGAAATTGGGTCCACTCTCGAACTTCTGGCCGGACGCACCCCCAGCTGGGTCCCAGCGATCCCCGAGCCTAGAAAGGGGGTGGAAAAGGGGAGGCCTGGGACAGGCCGCGTGAAGGCCCCAAGAAACCCACATAAGACCACGACAAACTTCAAAACAATCCCCTACAAGGCCCCCCTTTGAACCCCGCGCGCTACGCAGGACAAGCCGAAACTCCAAGATTGCCCAGCGATCGCGCGCGCTCCGCGAACTCCGTCTTTCACTCTTGCTGCCGCCCCACGGGGCCGACGGTGCGGCGTAAGCCAATGAATAGCTATGATAATTCTAAGGGAATGCCACCGCTTCTGGTCACCAATCATAGTTATAATCGAATTAGCAACCACCGCTTCTTGTCACCAAATCGACCACTCAGTTAATACGGTCGGTACGAAGTCCATAATTCATGCGTCTTTGGCGACAAGGACGGCGGTGACGACGACCCCACTAAAATGAGCCCCTAGCCCTCCTGGGGTGCTTTCCGACCAGAATTTCGAAGGGAATCCAGCCGCAACGGCCGGAACGGGCTCCTGCGACAAAAAGTATAATCGCCGCGATTGTCGACTTACGGGCAGCGAACGAACGATCGATCGACGGCGAACACGATGACGACGACGACGACGGCGACCCCCGCAGCGGCGGGGCTGGGCCGTGGCAGGAGGACGGCAACTATGCACCGACACCGATCCTAGCCACGCCCTTCGTGCGCCATGCACAAGACCACACGCACACACACACACACACGCACACGCACACGCACACACACACGCACACACAAACACACGCACACCACACATCACACATCACACACCACACACCGCAAACCGCACATCGCACACCACACACCGCATACCACAAACACCACGAACACCACGAACAACACAAAGCACACACACAACACACACTCACACACACATACACACATAAACACAAACACACACACAAACAAGCACACAACACCACATAGACTAACACACGCACAAACACACACACACGCGCACGCACGCACACACAAACACACACACACAAGCACAAGCACACATAGACACATAATCATAAACACAAAGACGCTAACTCAAACACGAACACACACAACCACAAGCACACATACAAGCACAAGCACAGACACACACGCACAAACACAAACACAAGCACAAACGCGCACAACACACAAACACAGACGCATACACAAACATAAACACACAAACACAACCACAACCACAACCACAACCACAACCACAACCACAACCACAACCACAACCACAACCACAACCACAACCACACTCACAAACACACACACACACACACTTTTTCGCCGCTTGCGAAGAGACGTCACTGTCGCGAGAGCAAGAACCGGTGCTTCCGAACGAATCCCACCCAACATTATTACAACAAAACGGCAGAAAGGGCAGGACGCCCTGATCAACCAGCACGAAAAGACGCGCAGCCCGCGAGGGCATCGGCGCAAAGAGGGCAGAGGAACACAAGCGCTGAGTCAGCGGACAGCAATGCGCGGGGACCAGCTGGGCTGAGCAGCTACACGAGCCCGGCAGCCCCTTGCGGCGACAGCCGGGGGTCTAAAGAGGGCTCGGGACAGCGGGCCGTGGCATGAGCGCGAGCCGAGACGGCGAGCGAACTGCAGTTGGGCCTTTGGTGCGAGTGCACACACACACACGTATTCCTCGGCGAGCGTGCGCTCTCCGTCAAGACAATCTCAGTATATGTAGGAGACGTAAGGAGGGCGAGCTGGGATCCCAGTAGATGGGGTCGTGGGATCGTTCGCATCGCCGATGCATCGGCGATACATCGGCGATGCATCGGCGATGTGCCGGCGACGCCGGCGATGCATCGGCGTCATCGGCGCGGCGAGACTCGGGCCTCCACGTTGGGCCGCATCGCCGATGGCGGCGCCATCCTCCGACCCGAGGCGGGCAAGGATCCCGAAGCTGGGGGAACCGAAAGGTACCGATTCGCCCTCCCCAAAATGCGGTTGGCTTGGCGCCGCCTCGCTCGGCGGCGGAGATCCGCGATTTCCCATGGAAACGGGACCCGTCGCTAATCCACGTCCCCTTGATCCATGTTTGCGATCGCCTGAGACGCGCCCCCCCGCCGCCGTGGCTGGTGGGGGCCTCCAGCTGCCACTCTCCAGCAGCGGCGGCCGGTGCCGCCGCCGCCGCCCGCGCCGCAGCGGCCCCGCAGGGGCGCCGCCCGGGCGCCGACCACGCGCCCGCGGGCGCGGTCGCGGCGGCCAGCGGGCCGCGCGGCGGGCCACGGTGAGGAGGAGGGGAAGGGCACGGACGCGAGCCCAGATCTCCGGCGAAGCGTGTCTTCGTGGCGCGAGCCCCAAGGGTCCCGACCCGTTCCTCGGTGGGAGCTCTTCGTCCCGGTCCTCCGATCCGCTCCTCCTCCTCCTCCTCCTCCTCCTTCTCCTCCTCCCTCTGGCTCTCTCTCCCTCTCCTGGCGAGCTGTGGCAGCAGGCGCTGGTACAGCGAGAAGCGTGCAGGAGCGAACATCACCAGCTACAAAGCGGTGATCAGCTTGTGTGCGGAGGCACGCAATGGCAGCAAGAGCTGGCAGTGCGAGAGGGGCGCGAAGACGGAAGTGCTGGAGCGGACGTCCTCAGTTGTAGTTCTGGGATCAGCTAGTGTGCGAAGGCAGACAGGAGCAGCAGGCGCTGGCAATGCGAATGGCACGCACTGGCAGAAGGCGGAAGTGGCGAGCAAGCCGCGCTGCTCTTGGGGGAGGCAGCTGGAGCAACACGTCATCAGCTACGGTTTCGGTATTTGTTGGGAGCCAAACGTTCTCAGCTACGGTTTCGGTATGCCCTTCGGGGCTGCAGTTCACGAGGCAGCCCTCATCGTCCAGGATAGGCCTGGGGGTCTGTCGCGCGAATACCCTCCGCGCGGGGCATCCGCGGATAGAAAACGCTCCGTTATCCACGGGATCGCGGCCCAGGGGCCTGGCCCGCGATGCTGTGGTTACAACTCGGTTCTCCGCTCACGACCCTCCTCCCTCCCTCCCCTCCCCTGATCGTTGGATGCGGGATTTCTTGTCGAAACCGACGAGATCGGTCGCTATCGATTTTGGGGCAACTTCTAGCACCGGGACCGATTGGTTGCTACCGATCGCGACCGACAGGGGTCTGATATCCAGCGATCTGGGTCCCCCGCTCGACTGCCCGCGAGGGCCGCGCACCGTGCCTGAGATCTGACGTCGCGAAAAAGTGAAACATCGTAGTTCAATCAATCGGGACCGGAACCCTGGACTCCGTCTTCCTGCGCCCTGCTTCGAGCCGCATCGATCTGCTGCGGCCCCGGGGGCCCGACACCCGGCGAAAACGCCCGGCTCGAAGGAGGAGGAGGAGGAGGAGGAGGAGGGGGAGAAGGAGGAGGAGGAGGAGGAGGAGGAGGAGGAGGAGGAGGAGGAGGAGGAGGAGGAGGAGGAGGAGGAGGAGGGGAGGAGGAGGAGGAGGGGAGGAGGAGGAGGAGGGGGAGGAGGAGGAGGAGGAGGAGGAGGAGGAGGAGGAGGAGGAGGAGAGGAGGAGGAGGAGGAGGAGGAGGAGGAGGAGGAGGAGGAGGAGGAGGAGGAGGAGGAGGAGGAGGAGGAGGAGGAGGGAGGAGGAGGAGGAGGAGGAGGAGGAGGAGGAGGAGGAGGAGGAGGAGGAGGAGGAGGAGGAGGAGGAGGAGGAGGAGGAGGAGGAGGAGAGAGGAGGCAAGGAGGAGGAGGAAAGGAGGAGGAGGAAAGGAGCAGGAGGAAAGGAGGAGGAGGAGGAGGAGGAGGAGAAGGAGGGGAGGAGGAGGAGGAGGAGGAGGAGGAGGAGGAGGAGGAGGAGGAGGAGGAGGAGGAGGAGGAGGAGGAGGAGGAGTGGGGACCCTGGCTCGCCTGCGCGCGAGGGCCGCGCCCCGTGCCCCTCTCCCCCTCCCGCATCGCACTGCTCGCGGGCCCCCTCGTCGGGCTCTGCGCCCCGGCGGGCACCAAAGCGCGCGGGGGGGGGGGGGGGCGGCCGAGTGGCCAGCGGGCTGCCGAGGGCTCGCCCGCCCTGCGGCGCTTCTCCCGCGGGGTGTCGACCACTGCGCCGAGATCGCCTCGCCTCTCGTCCGCCTCGTTCCCTCCTGCCCCCCTCCCTCCTCCCTCCAGCGATGATGGGGATGAGGGCAGGGAAGACGGGGCGCAAACGCGTCGCGTCGAATTCGACATGATGAGGAGTTCGACATGATGAGGAAGGCGGAGGAGGAGGAGGAGGAGGAGGAGGAGGAGGAGGAGGAGGAGGAGGAGGAGGAGGCGGTCAATGTTAAACGCGTTTGGGGCGTGCTCCGAACAGCAAGCCGCAAGAGGGTCTGCCATCGAAAGACACGCCCCTGCGAAGAGATGGATGCGCGGCCCGGGGAAGCACTCCGCCTCTGTTCTGCCTGGGGCGCCTCGCTGGCCCACCCCGCCCCGCCTCCCTCCCACACACCCGCCGCCACAGGGCTCCAGGGCTCGGCGAGGCGCTCACGAAGCCCCCCCCCCACCCCGGGCGCAGGCGCGCGCGCGCGGGGGCCGCGCCCCGCTCGCGGGCCTCCTCCTCGCTCCTCTGAAGGGCCCTATGACACACAAATAAATGCACACAAATAAACATATTCCCCATATTTTCCTATACTTTCTGGGTTTCTGTCTTCCCCCCCACTTCCCATATTTTCCCATATTTTCCGGGGAATCGAAGATTAATTGTGTCTGTGTTTCTTCTCCTCCTGATCCTCCTCGCTCCTCCTCGCTCCTCCTCGCCCGCCCATGACGCCACCGGCGAACGACGGGCCCCGCTGCAGGGCGCTCTCCCGCCCCCTGCCTGGGCTCCCGGTGCAGCAGGCGAGGCGCCGCGAGGCCGCCGCAGGAGGCCTTGCGAGCGGGCCCTCGCGAGGAGGGCGCAGAGCGAGGCTGCGCGAGGCCTCCGCGCGGTGCCTCGGGGAGGGCGGGCTCCGCTGCCCCGAGGTGGGGCCAGGCACGCGGAGCACGAGGAAGGAGAGGGAGGGGAGCGAGAGCCGATGTCAGTAGGGCGGCCCCGGGGGCCTCGGTACCCCTTGTTAGCGGAGCGGCGCGTTCTGGATGCCGGTCGCCGGCGCGCGTGCGCGCCATAGGAGCACCGCGATACATAATCGCGTAGGTCGCCCATCCCGGGTCTGCATGCACATTCACGTCGAAGACGCGAAGCCACTAGTTGCGCTTCTTTTGCGGGGGGAGGAGCAGCGCCGACCGGAGGAGAAAAGACGGGGGAATGGACGGTGACAGCCCAAGCGGAGGAAGAGGGGGTGGTGAACTCATCGGGCCCCTCGCGCCCGTCAACCCCGAACTGTCGAGGGTATGCCCAAGGACCGGCCGAACCCCTCCTGCACGACGCGACAAATGCGCGCTGGGCTCTGCTCTTTCAGCTCGCCACCGCCGACGCGCCAAATACGCAACGAATCAGACGCGTGTACTGTGCAATGTTGCAATATTCTTCTTCCCGCCCAAGTGAAAACATTTATTATTGTTGTATCTCTTCGTCTCAGAAGTGTGTAAATTTGAAGGCGGTCTTGATCGCATAGAACTTCCCTTTTCTCATCTCCACAATCTTGTCGTGTAGCATCAACAACCCACTTGACTCATATATTCTTTCGGGGGACGCCTGGCTATGCGTCTTCAAATTTGGCATGTGAGTGCCTCGCTCCGTGGCCATTGAAATCTCGCATGCAACTCCGAATTCGTTGTTCTTTGCGCAGCAACTCAACAACTGGAGCCAATGCGTAGGAGTCGTCTTCTTCATTCGGCTGCTTTCTGGCCTCTTCAACCCTCTGTGCTTGTAGGCGCGAGCCAAACTGCCGCAATATCACCGCCTTGCCTTTCACCAATCCCAGGGCAAAGGGGGCCCGTTGGGATGGCCTCCGCGAGACAATCGTTTGTTCGGCAACAAGTACCTATCATGAGGAGTATTGGTTGTTTACGGTCTGTAACACCAGAATAAAAATCCATTCGTTCAGCGCCCGTGCGCCCGCTTCCTCGCGGCTGCCAACATTGAGCTCTTGCCGATTTTCCGCAGCAATGAGGCCCTCTTTGCTTGTAGGGGAAACTTTCAATGCGAACTTGTTCTCTCGGTCAATACACGTTACGTGCGCCACATCATGTGGTTTAATGTCTATCCCGCGCAGCAACTGGACCAGCTATTGTGTAACCCGTCACGCTACCCTCTCAAACTGTCACGGCATCAGCTTCTTGTTTGGAATTGCACAGCTCGGCGATACCCTGAGCTAGGCAACAACCGAAGGCATGAGGGCAAATGATGCTGTGATCAAGCCATCTTCTCTGCGCCAATCGGAACTTCAATATTTCCTGGTACATGGCGTGCACTGTCGTCCTGTTCTCATCAGGAGGAGGAGGAGGAGGAGGAGGAGGAGGAGGAGGAGGAGGAGCAGGAAGATGGGGGGGAGGACGAGGATTGTAACGGATGATTGGGGGGGGGGTATCGTAGGATGTGGAGGGGTGGGCGCATGAGGACGAAGATGGGGACTCGGCCTATTCTTGCTCTACATCCCCACCCAGCTCATAGAACCTGTCCTCCTCATTCCCCTTCTCCTCTTTCTGTCCCTCCTCCTTCTCCCCCCTCCTGCTCCTGTTCCTCCTCCTCCTCCTCCTCCGCCCCCCCTCAGAAGCGTACGTTGATCGGACGCGACATGGAGGCCGAAGCCGCCGACCGAGACGATCGGCCTGAAGTCGTCGACTGAGACCGTCGACCGAGACAAACCACCGAGAAGTCGTCGATCGGGATGGCGGTCGACGCCGTCGATTCTCATTGGCATCTTCGAGCGAGGTCGCCAGTTGTGATCGTCGGTCGATCTTGTCGATCGGCACCGCCGCCTTCGATCGAAGACGATCAGTCGAGATCACTGTCGATCGATCGGTCGATCGAGATCGTCGCTCGAATCGGCATCGACATCGATCGAGGTCGTTAATCGATTGCCCCGAAGATAGATCGGCGATCGGTCCCCGATACCGCCTATCCGGCCCCCATCGGCGATGACTGGTCGATTGGGGGGTCGATGCGTCCCCCTCTGAGCCTATCCCTAGTGAACGACCTGGAAGGATTAGTCTTCGGGTCATAACTCGGGTCTCCAGCGGTCGTTCGGGACGATTCTGGCACCCCCGTAGCGCTCTCGACGAGGCGCAGCTGATGGACCTCACCACGGGCTTCGAAAACTGCCGAGCACTTTCGAAAAGTCAATGAACCTATCCCCCCTGACGTTGCCTCTGAGTCGGGGACGCACTGATCCAGGCCAATGCAAATCTGGGTCAGTCAGGCTTTGCGTGATCGTGCGCGCTGCGCGCTGGCCGCTAGCCCGGGTCAATGCGACCCTGGCATTGCGAGATCCTGCAAGATCCGGCGCTCTGGCTGACCCCCATTTGCATTGACCCCCGCCTCCAGGCTCCCGACTGTTGGAGGCCTGGACATGGGCACCAACACCAACACAGGGGGTTGTCTCCACAGGGAGAAGGTGATCCTAGATTTCGGTGCTGGTGGTCATATTTCGGCCACCTCGAAGCCAGAATATTACCACCATCACCGAGATCGGGATCTTCTTCCCTCGGTGCAGGCACACCGCCGAAATTGGTGTTGGTGTCAACTCCTCGCCTGGCATGCAAGACAGCGTGTCGGACACCAGCGACGCCTCGGGCCCGGCCGGCGGCCCCCCCCTCCTCCTCCTCCTCCTCCTCCTCCTCCTCCTCCTCCTCCTCCTCCTCCTCCTCCTCGTTCTCCTCGTTCTCCTCCTCCTCCTCCTCCTCGTTCTCCTCCTCCTCCTCCTCCTCCTCCTCCTCCTAGGCCTGCGAGGACTGGGCTCTGAGGGATCGAGACCGGCCGGTGTCCGACCGCCGGCCGGCCGCCAGCCGGGCCCGCCCCCGTGGCGCCCGCCGGGGGCTCTCCTTCTTCTTCTTCTTCCCCCCGTGGTCGGCTGGCCGATCCCCCGGCTGCTCGAGGGCCGAGGAGGAGGAGGAGGAGGAGGAGGAGGAGGAGGAGGAAAAGGAGGAAAAGGAGAAGGAGGAGGAGGAGGAGGAGGAGGAGGAGAAGAAGAAGGAGGAGGAGGAGGAGGAGGAGGAGGAGGAGGAGGAGGAGGAGGAGAACGAGGAGGAGGAGGAGGAGCGGGAGGGTCACCCGGGGCAGGGCGTGCGGGCCTCTGGGGAGCCGCGCCGTGCCGGGTCGCTCCCGGGGCCCGCCGGCCGCAGCTGCCCTCGCGCCCTCTGGCCCCCCCCCGAGAAATATAGTCACAGATTCCAGGATGCCTGTGTCCTGCCACGTTTTTTGGATCTTCGTCTTCACGGCCATCTCCAACTTTTCGAACAATCTTTTTTTGGAAATCGATGATTCTTCGTGTCTGTGCCTACTTTTCCCTCCTGACCCACGGGCCCTCCAGAGGCCAGCAGGAGCAGTGGGAAGGGCCACGCGTCCCCCCAGGGCGACGTGCTCCCAGCGAGGCGTCGCAGGGGCTCCGATTCCGGCCGCGGTACGCGCAAAGGCGTGGCCCATACGCGTCCCCGGGTGGGCTCGAGGGTGGGCTCGAAGGGACCCTCTGCAGGCTACGTCTGTTCTGGGGTATGGTGCAGGCCAGTCCACAAGACACCTTCCACAAGAAGCCCAGCCCTGAGACCCCAGGACGTCCATGGATTTTCGGTGTGGGAGCGTCACGCTATCCATCGCAGAACCATCGAAACCCAAGACACCCAGGGGCACCCTGGAGGCGAGCAGGGTGTTTCTTGGCATGGGCCCCCACTGTACGATTGGTGGGCCTCCCCGGAGAGCTCGCGCGAGCAGAGCCACCTACCCAGGCTCAGACGAAGCCAGGACGAGGATAACATCGGGTGAGGACACATCGAGAATCTCTGAGTTCCAGCGGCTATGGAGGACGTGTCGGGCGCGGCGGCCTTTCCAGAACGCTCGGGAACGCTCTCTGAGAGCGTTCTGGAACGCTATGGAACGGATTTACCTCGGGGACTCACTGACCCGGGTCAATGTAAACCCGGGTCATTCAGGCTTTGCAGGATGCTGCAAAATCCTGCAGGATCCTGCGCCCAAACTCGGGTCAATGCGACCCTGGCCGTGCAGGATCCTGCAAGATCCGGCGCTCTGACCCCCGTTTGCATGGACCCCCGTCTCTTGAGCCCCGATTGCCCTCGTCCTAGCCCCGTCCGACAGGCCCCCTCGCGTCGTGAACAACTCACGGGACAAGAATTTCTCGCCGTTCGCGCTCTCGCGGGCGCCCTCACAGGGCCCCGGGGCCGTCGGAAAACGGCTCGGGGTGAAGAGCCGGACCTGGGGAGCAGGGGTCGAGGCCTCCATGGGTGCACGCTGCGCAACGATCACGACGTCGGAGCTCTGAGCTCTTGAAGAGGAGGAGGAGGAGGAGGAGGAGGAGGAGGAGGAGGAGGAGGAGGAGGAGGAGGAGGAGGAGGAGGAGGAGGAGGAGGAGGAGGAGGAGGGAGGAGGAGGACGAGGGAGGAGGAGGAGGAGGAGGAGGAGGAGGAGGAGGAGGAGGAGGAGGAGGAGGAGGAGCAGGAGGAGGAGGAGGAGGAAGACCAGAGTAAATCCCAAACTCATCCACTGTATTGCAATAAACCCTCCCTCCAAATTCCCTCATCATAGGCTCCTGCACGGATTCATTTTCACTGGCCCCGTTGGAAGACAATCGTTTGAACATCCGGAACTGTGTCAGAACACTATTCCTAAGACTTCAACGCCGCTAATCACAAGTACTGTTACGTCTTGACGATCCTGAATCGTGCCACAACACTGTTCCTGGGACTTCAACACCGCGAATCAATGTGACTGTTGCGCCCTGACATTCCGAACTGGTGCCAAACAACCCTTTCTGGTTCGTCAACCATGAGAAGCCGGGAAACTCTTGCAAACTCGAAAGACGAACGTGAGCGGCGATAGGGCGAGGACCGCATTCTGAAAATTAATCGCACTCCATCCGTGAAACTCTGGCAAACTTAAACAAAGAGTGTGCGCGGCGCAAACTCGTAAAACGAATGTGCGCGGCGCTAAGGCGAGAACCACCTATTAAAATGGAACCGCCCTCCATCCGTGAAACTCTTACACCTTTCTAAAACGAATGCGCGCGGCTCTAAGACGAGAACCATATTTTGAAAACGTACTGCCCTGCATCCGTGAAGCCCTCTCAAATATTTCAAACGAGTGCGCGCGCGGCGCTAAGGCGAGAACCACACTTTCAAAACGGACCGCCCTGCATCCGCGAAACTGTTTCAAACTTCATGCTCGCCTCAGGATCATGGCTTGTGAGAGAGTCTCGAGCGAAACTCCCAGGCCGCCCTTTCGACCGGCCTCGGGGTGCGACAGGGATGAGTTATCTATAAGGAAAAGCAATGGAGGAGGACAGGAGGGAGGAGGAGGAGGACGGAGAAGGACCCAGACACCCGGCGTCTCGAAACGAATCGGGGCGGCCGACCTGTAGTCATGTTTGGCGTCTCGAGGCCGGTTTGGGGCCTCGGGGCTTCCAAAAAACGGCTCCGGATGAAAACACAAGACTTGAGCAGGCGTCGAGAAATCCAGAAGCCCACGCATAGAAAGCATGGAAGCGTCGGAATTCCCGGGAGGTAGGAGGAGGAGGAGGAGGAGGAGGGAGGAGGAGGAGGAGGAGGAGGAGGAAGAGCAGGATGAGGAGAAGGAGGAGGAGGAGGAGAAGGAGGAGAAGGAGGGAGGTGACGGCTGATGGCCCATGGGAAATCATAGACTCTATGACTCTGTGAGGCGGAAGAGGAGGATGAGGTGGAGGCATCAGGAGGTTAGGATCGGCAAGAGACGCAAGAGGGCGAGTATGAGCAGGAGGAAGAGGAGGAGGAGCAGGAGGAGAAAGAGGAGGAGGAGAAGGAGGAGACTGAGGAGGATTTGTCTTTGACAGCTGATGGCCCATGGAACATCGTAGACATCTCATGGGCTCTGTGAGGAGGAAGAGGAGGATGAGGAGGAGGCATCAGGAGGATAGGATCTGCAGGTCACGCAAGAGGGCGAGGAGGAGCAGGATGAGGATGAGGATGAGGAGGAGGAGGAGCAGGGAGAGGAGGAGGAAGAGGAGGGAGGAATAGGAGGAGGACCAGCGTGAACCCAAGACGCACCAACGATTTTGCACTAAACCCTTCCTCCACATTCCCTCTTCATAGGCCCCTTCGAGAATTTATTGTCATTGCCAGAATTGCCCCATTGAAAGAGAACCGCCTGAGAATTCCCAACCGTGCCAAAACACCTTTCTTGGGGACTCCAACGCTGCGAATCAACGTGACTGTTGCGTCCAGACAGCTGAATTGCGCGCCCTGGAAATTCAGCACCGCGAATTCAAATGACTGTTGCGTCCTAGCAAATCCTAAACCGCCCCAGAACGACCCTACGAATCCTTGAAACTGTTGCGAACTTTAGATAGAACGCGCGCGGCGCTACAACGACAACCACACATTGAAAAATATCGGCCCTCCGTCCGTGAATCTCTTTCAAACCTGTACGTAAGACGAATGTGCGCGGCGCTGAAGCGAGAGTCACACGTTGAAAAAGAACCTCCCTCCACTCTTGGAGCTGTCCCAAGCTATTAAGACGAATGTGCACAGCGCAAAAGCGATAACCAACCATAAACAAGGAACCGCCCTCCATGCTTGAACCTGCTGCAAACTTTGCTAAGGCTAGGGCCACATGTTGAAAGCCATCCGCCCTCCATCCTCGAAACTGCTGCTAACCTTTCAATCGAATGTGCGCGGCGCTAAGGCGAGAGCCACATGTTGAACAGGACCTGCATTCACCCTTAAAACTGTAGCGAACTTTTAAGAATCTTGTGCGCTGCGCTAAGGCGTTATGCACATTTTGGAAAAAAGGCCCGCCCTCCATCCTTGCAACTGCTGCACATGTCAAGCTTCAGAGTCATAAGTGGTGAGGAAGACTCAGGCGAAACGCTGGGTCCGCCCTACCGAGACGCGACAGGAAGGTAAGGAGAAGGGATGGAGAAGGAAGAGGAGGGCGGATGCTGCTGCTGCTGCTGCTGATGATGATGATGATGATGATGATGATGATGATGATGATGAGGAGGAGGAGGAGGAGGAGGAGGAGGAGGAGGAGGAGACGGATGAGGAACTATTTTTCAACGGCTGCCGTTCTCCAGGAACCTCATACACATCGTATGGCGTGTAGGAGGATGAGGACAAGGAGGAGGAGGAGGAGCACGAGGCAGCAGGAGGGTAGGATAAGCAGAAGACGCAAGAAAGGGGCGCGGAGGAGCAGGATGCAGAAGAGAAGCAGGGAGGAGGAGGAGGAGGAGGAGGAGGAGGAGGAAGTGGAGGAGGAGGATGAGGAGGAGGAGGAGGAGGAGGAGGAGAAGGAGGAGGAGGAGGAGGGAGGAGGAGGAGGAGGAGGAGGAGGAGGAGGAGGAGGAGGGCGGCAGGAAGGGTCACGGATCCCTGGATCAATCTAGCTGGGAATCCCTTCACCGTCCTCGGTCTTCCCAGGGGGCGCCGCCCTGAGGCTGATTTTGAGCGCCGTGAGGCCCCCTGGGAGGGCCAAGGGGAGACACTACACCCGAAGCTACGATCAAGACATCTATCAAGCGAGAAACCTGGGCCAGCTTCCCCCAGGAAATTCCTTGGAACACGCCAATGCCCATTTCTGTTATTGACGCTGGAGGGGAGAACGTTCTCAAGAAACTCGGCCAGCTTTCCAGATTGGCCAAAAATACGTTGGTCCAGATTTTCGGGCTGAGGCTTCTTAACTAGATGCTCGACTGCAAGGCCGTCGAGGATGGCTCGAGGACCCGATGCTCGAGGTTTCTGGACGTCCCCCGCTCACTCCTTCCCTGATCATCGGACGCCAAATTTTTGCTGGTCGCGACTGGCGAGATCGGTCGCTATTGATTCTTCTTCAACTTCTGGCCTCGGTCGCGACCGATTTGCTTCAACATCGGTCGCAATCTGTCGCGACCAATCGTGACCGATTTTGATTCGGTCGCGATCAGTCACGATCGATTCGGAATGCCAAATGGTTGCTACCAATCGCGACCGAAAAAATCCGGTATCCAATGATCTGGATTGGGCCTCTAGCCGGCTCCTCGTCGCAACGGCTGCCTCCTCTCGAAACGCTGGCCAGAACGAACCCCTGGAGAGATCCATGGGGTTGACTCGGGGGGGGCATACCTCCACCGTCTTTCGCACAGGCATCACCACATTTTTCGTTGTGCTATTGTTTTTCGTCTACTCGGAGCCGTTGACATCTGACGATGTTTTCAACATTTGCTGGTCCTCGGGCCCGACGACGGGCCCCAAGGGCCGGAATCGATGACGAACGCCCGGATCGACAAACATCGTATCCTCGGAGATCTGGGACCCCAGACCCCCGACGTCATGACTTTTTCGCCACGTGGGCCCCGCAAGTCTCGACCCACTCCCCGGAACTGGCTGCTCACCCCGAGCAGTTTTGCTCGCGGCCCCGAGGCCGGGCGAGGTGCCCCAGAGGCTGAAGGCAGCTGGAAACCCTTCGCCGTTTTCTTGTTCAAGACGCGAGGGCGTCTAGGGCTGGCTCTGGCCTCCTCTCGGGGGGAACGACAGGGGGGGATAGCAAAGGGTAGGGTAGAGAATCAGCTCACGTAGCTGATTTTCCCAGCGCCTCCCGGCGCCGGGAGGCGCCCATGTATCGAGGAATGGGCCCAGCGGCGGGGCCGAAACCAGCTGCATGCAGCAGATTTCGTACCCCCTCCTTTCCCTATCCCCCCCTTTCGTTCGGCCCCCTCCTCCCCGAGGGCCCCGAGGAGGCCCTGGCCCTCTCCAGGGGGTGGCCGGACGACCACGGGGGGTCTTCTCGGTGGTAGCGCGAGACGGACGACCCGCACCCCATTCGGCGGGGGCGGCGGCGGCACGGGGCCAAAATGGCCTCGGTCGCCCCCGGGCGGAGGCGGCGGGCCCAAACCCCCTCGCGTCGTGGACAAGTCTCAACGGGACGTTTTCTACAGTCGGGGCGCTGACCCAAGGAACCCTAAATAAGGAACGAGGCCCTTTTTCTCCAGAAGTCAAACTTCGATTCCACATCGAAAACCATGGGAAAACCTAAGGCAAACTGTGAAACAATCAAGGAACACGGAGCCCCTCCCCAACGAAAAGGGTTCCTTCTTCAAGACCCCTACTGTTTTCGGTATTATTTTTGTTCGGCCTCGGGGGGCCCTCGCCGGGCCCCCAAACCGTCCGAAAACAACTCGGGACGAAGAGCGGGTCCCAGGAACTGGGTCGAGGTCCGCGTTGCGAAAAAAAACCACGACGTCTGGGGTCTGGCGAGGTGGCTCGGCGGGTGAAGCAGGGGAGGGAGGGGGAGGATGGGCCTTTCGAAGATCGGGGCCTCTCTTGCACGAGCTGTTCGCCGTCTCTGGGCCTCTCTTGGTGGCTTCTCGCCACGGCTGGGGCTCTCTCCTGGCCGCTCGTTGCTTAGACAACTCTATCCCATGGTCGTTCTGTCGTCGGTGTTGCAAACTGCGCGACGAGAGCGGGACGCAGCTCACATCCCGTGCGAAAAAGGCCCCAGTGGCGCTCTCGCCTCGGCGCCGCGCCCATTCTTCTAGAGAGTTGAGTCTCCGCTCGGGCGCGACGCGCGAGCGGACGCACAGGTCGCTCTCGCATCGGCGCCAAAAGTGGCGCTCCCGCCTCGATGCGGCGCATATTTCACTCGCTAGCTTTCGAGGTGGCCGCGCGAATGGGCGACTCCTCGCCCTCGCCCAAGTTCCGTTCGCAGTTCGCTCGGACGTGGCGCTCCAGCGCGGGCGCGGCGCACGGCTCGTGCGCTCGAAGCGCACGACAGCGGCATCGGCAGCGGGGCCGCGCCAGAGCGGGCGCAATGCCGACCTCGCCCAAGCGGCGCGCATGCAGACGTTGAGTGAACATGGCTGCGTACGTCAGCGCAGCGCATGCTTCGTCTTCGCCGCGCCCATCGGGCATTGCGCCGCTCCCGCCTCTGCGCGGCCCGCGTGATACCCTCTTCGCCATGCCGTGAACGCCCTCCGTTTGCGAGGTGGGAGCGCGTTCCAATCCCAAAAGCAAGCTGTGCCACATATGATTATTCTGTTGCCCGACCTGGCAAATTGACTCCTACTCCCAGTCCCACTCCTACTCCACTCCTACTCTGATCTACTCGCCTATGCTGTACTCTACTCCGTTCTATTCTACACGTCTCCACTCTACCATCTACCATCTACCCTACCCTACTCTACCCTGTTCTACTCTACCCTACCCTACCCTAGCTTGCTCTACTCTACTCCACTCTACTCTACTCAACCCTGCTCTACTCTTTTCCTGCTCCTACTCTACTCTGCTCTACTCTGCTCTGCTCGACTCTTTCTTGTTCTATTCTGCTCATCTACCCTTCTCTGCTCTGCTCTGCCCTCCTCTACTCTACTTCGGAGTGGGACGATTGTTGGCGATTGTTGGGGCGCCATTGGAATAGCCACATAAAGCCAGTATGATAGCAGAGGAAACCACGCGGATGCAGAAGCCATGCGGATAGCAGAGGAAACCATGCGGGTACAGAAGAAAGCATGCGGATGCTCTGTAGATTAGACGACTGTTGTGCTATTGTTGGAACTCTATCAACAGAGACCATGCGATGTTTTTCGCGCTCTCGCGTTTTCGGGCTTCCGACGCTTTAAGATGGTCCTAGAGGCTCCCAAGACCGCCCCAGAGGCCTTCAAAAGGGCCCCAAGACGGTCTAAGAGGGCCCCCAAGCGGCCCCAAGATGGGCCCAAGAAGGGGAATACGAACCGACAATTCGAGCCTTTCGCATCAAGAGGCCCCCAGGAGGCCCCAAGAGAGCCCAAGAGGTCCCTTATAGGCCCTTACGAAGCCAGCAAAAGGCACCCAAACAGCCCCCAAGAGGCTTCAAAACTGCCTCCGCCAGGCCCCCGACAGGCCTGCCACGATATCCAAACGCACATTCAAGAGGCCGCCTCTAACCCACAACCCTGGCACGGTGGCGGGATGGGCCGGAATCTACTGTATATCCGCCGCCCCCTGCTTGCAGGGGTGCACGGCGTGCTGGATGTTTCAGGTTTTGGGTTTGGTTCTTTTTCCAAAAGAACTCCCCAGTGGGCTCCGGCAGAACCCGCCGGCCACCCGGAAGGGTGCTCAACGACCGGAACAAATCCTCCAAAAACGGCCGTTTCGCTCGGGACATCCTCAAAAAATCGCGAAGATGGCCCAAGATGGCCTCCAAGTCCGCCCGAGATGGTCCAAGACGGCCTCCAAAACGGCCCAAGAGAGTCCAAGACGGCCCAAGACGGCCCAAGAGGCCCCCCAGAGGCCTCCCAGACGGCCCAAGAGGCCTCCAAGAGGTCCTCCAGGAGAGTCCGAAGAGGCCAAAATCATTGATTTTCCCTTGGTTTTTGAAGGATTTTGGCATTTGCGCCTTTTCGGCTCTCCGACGGCTCAAGACGGCCCAAGAAGCCCCCAAGATCGCCCAAGAGGCCCCCAAGAGAGCCCCCTGATGGCCCAAGTGGCCTCCAAGATGGCCCCTAGAGGGCCCCAAGAGGGCCCAAGAGGCCTCCAACACGCCCAAGATGGCCTCCCAGACGCCCAAGATGGCCTCCAAGACGGCCCTGGAGCATTCCAAGCGGGCCCCAAGTCGGCCCATAGAGGCCCCCCAAACGGCTTCCGACGGCTTCAGACGTGCCAGGAACCCACCAAGATGGCCGAAGTTGGCTCGAAGCTGGCCCGAGACGGCCCAAAAAGCCCCAAAGATCGCCCAAAGCTTGCCCAAGAGGCCTCCAAGACGGCCAAGATGACCTTCAAGATGCCCACGTGTTCCCCGAAGGCTTTCCAAACCGATTCGGGGAACACGTGGTCCGATAGCTTGGCAGGTCTGGCCTCAACGTTCGGCCACATAGGCGCTTCCAAAAAGGCAGGGGGCGGCGGTGATTCGCCGTAGGCGTCTTCGATATCCGCCGCCCCCTGTCGATTCATCGCAAGGATGCCTGGCGTGCTAGACCCTTTCGGTTTTGGTTTGGTTCTTTTTCTAAAAGAACTCCCCCTGGGGCTTCGGCCCGTCCAGCCGGCCACCTGAAAGACTGCCGAAAGATTGCCTGGAGGTGGTTGCAAAGGGTTTTTCTGTTCCAGACGGCTCCAAGATGGCCTCCAAGACGGCTAAGATGGCCCCACGATGCCTCCAAGACGGCCCAAGATGCACCGAAGACGGCCTAAGATGGCCTCAAGATGGCCCAAAACGGACCAAGAGGCTCCCAAGAGGCCTCCAAGACGGCCCAAGAGGCCTCCAAGAGGTCCTCCAGTAAGGCCCGAAGAGGCCAAAATCATTGCTTTTCCTTAGGTTTTTGAAGGATTTTGGTATTTGCGCCTTTTCGGCCTTCCGACGGCCCGAGACGGCCCAAGAGGCCCCCAAGGTCGCCCCAAGATCGCCCAAGAGGCCTCCAAGATGGCCCCATGACGGCCCAAGAGGCCCCCAAGACGGCTCCAAGAGGACCCCAAGACGGGCCAAGAGGCCTCCAAGACGCCCAAGATGGCCCCTAAGACGGCCCCGAAGCGTCCCAAGAGGGCTCCAAGTCGGCCCAGAGAGGCCCCCAAGAAGGCTCCCGACGGCGTCAGCAGGAACCCACCAAGATGGCCGAAGTTGGCTCGAAGCTGGCCCAAGACGGCCCCAGAGGCTTCCAAGAGGGCCTCCAGAAGGCTAGAAAAGGCCAAAAACACATACGTTCCCTTGTTTTTTTGATTGATTTTGACATTTGTTTCTTTTCGGCCTTCTGACGGCCCGAGACGGCCCAAGAGCCCCCACAGATCGCCCACAGATCGCCCAAGAGGCCTCGAAGATGGCCCCAGAACGGCCCAAGAGGCCCCCAAGACGGCCCCAAGAGGCCCCCAAGACGGCCCAGGAGGCATTGCAGACGCTCAAGACGGCCTCCAAGACGGCCCTGGAGCATTCCAAGAGGGCCCCAAGTCGGCACAGAGAGACCCCACAAACGGTTTCCGACGGCGGCAGACGGACCAGGAGCCCACCAAGACGGCCGAAGATGGCCTTCAGATGGCCCAGGACGGCCCACGAGGCCTCCAAGAGGGCCTCTAGGGAGGCCCGAAAAGGCCAAACTCATTGATTTCTCATGCGTTTTTGAAGGAGTGTGGCATTTGTTTTTTTTCGGCCTTCCGACGGCCCGAGACGGCCCAAGTGCCCCCAAAGATCGCCCAAGGCGGCCCAAAGAGGCCCCCAAGACTGCCCAAGCCCAAGAGGCCTCGGAGACGCTCAAGATGGCCTCCACGATCCAAGAAGGTCCGAAAGGCTCAAACTTGCCTCCAGACGGCCAAGATGACCTTCAAGATGCCCACGTGTTTCCCGAAGGCTTTCCAAACCGATTCGGGGAACACACATGGTCCGATAGCTTGGCAGGTCTGGCCTCAACGTTCGGCCACATAGACGCTTCCAAAGAGGCAGGGGGCGGCGGTGATTCGCCGTAGGCGTCTTCGATATATATATATATATATATATATATATATAGATATATATATTTGTATGTATGTATATATATATATATATATAGATGTAATTGTGTATATGTATGCATGCATGTATGCGTGTATGCATATAAGCATCCATCTATCTATGTATGCACGCATGTATGTATGCATATATATATGTATATATATATATATATGTGCATGTATGTATGTCTGTCTGTATGTATGTATGTATGTATGCATGTATGTATGTATGTGTGCATGCATGTCTGTATGTATGTATGTGTATGTATGCATGTGTGTCTGTATGTCGGAATTAATGTATCTATGTGGATATGTATGTATGCATGTATGTCTGTCTGTCTGCCTGCCTGTCTGTATGTATGCATGTATGTATGCATGCATGCATGCATGTATGCATGCATGCATGCATGCATGCATGCATGTATGCATGTATGTATGTGTATGCATGCATGCATGCATGTATGTATGTGTATGCATGCATGCATGCATGCATGCATGCATGTATGTATGTATGTATGTATGTATGTATGTCGGAGGTGAGGGGGTGAGATCGAAGTGGAACGGAGAGCCCCCCTACCGGGAAATCGATTTCGGTTTCGTGTTCGTGCGTGCCGTGCGGGCGAGGCGAAGCTGCGTGGGCGGGCGAGAGAAAGTCTCCTGTGGCTGAGGCGCGGCCGGACCAAATGACTCCCTTCCGGGCGGCCGGGGGCCCGCGGTGTCCCGCAGGTGTCCCGCTGGTGTCCCGTGTGGCTGAGGCGCGGCCGGACCAAATGACTCCCTTCCGGGCGGCCGGTGGCCCGCGGTGTCCCGCTGGTGTCCCGCCGGTGTCCCGTCGGTGTCCCGTCGGTGTCCCGTCGGTGTCCCGATGATGGTGATGATGATGATGGTGATGATGAAGGTGATGATGGTGATGATGATGATGTTGATGTTGGTGATGATGATGTTGATGTTGTTGTTGATGATGATGATTATTATGATTATGATGATGATGAGATGATGATGATGATGGTGTTTCGATCAAGATGATGATGATGATGATGATGATGATGATGTGGATGATGATGTCGATGAGGATGATGATGATGATGGTGTCCCGATGATGAGGACGATGCTGATCATGATGATTATGTTGATGATGATGACGATGATGGTGTCCCAATGATGATGATGATGATGATGATGATGATGATGATGATGATGATGATGATGATGATGATGATGATTATGATGTTGATAATGATTGTCCAGATGACGATGGTGATGATGATGATGATGCTGATGATGATTATGATGTTGATGATGATGGTGTCCCGATGATGATGATGATTATTATGATGGTGATGCTGATGATGATGATGATGGTGATGATGATGGTGTCCCGATGATGATGATGAAAATGATGATGATGATGATGATGATGTTGTTGGTAATGATGAGGATGGTGCCCCGATGAGGATGATGATGATGATGATGATGATGATGTTGTCGATGATGATGATGAGATGATGACTGTGATGATGGTGTCCCGATGATGATGATGATGATGATGATGATGATGTTGTTGATTATGATGTTGATGATGATAACAATGGTGATCGTGATGGTGTCCCGATGATGAAGATGATGATGGTGATGATGATGATGCTGCTGATGATGATGACGATGACTGTGTCCCCATGATGATGCTGTTGATGATGATGATGGTGATGATGATGATGATGGGATGATGATGGTGATGATGATGGTGTCCCGATGATGATGATGATGATGTTGGTGATGCTGATGATGACGTTGATGATGATGATGTTGATGATGATGATAACGGTGTCCCGATGATGATGATGCTGTTGATGATGATCATGATGGTGATGAGGATGACGATGATGACGTTGATTGTGAGTTCGATTGTGATATCGATAGTGCTATCGATAGTGAGACCGAATGTGAGATCGATTGCGAGATCGGTTGTGAGATCGATTGTGAGATCGATAGTCCGATCAATTGTGAGATCGATCGAATGAGACATATCGAGTGAGATCGATTGTGAGATCGATCGAGTGAGATCGATCGAGCGAGACCGATAGTGAGATCGATAGGGAGATCGATAGTGAGACCGATCGAGTGAGACGTTGGTTCCTCCCCCCCCGAACCTCCTTATCACCCGAAGGGTGGTCGTATAGGTATGTATGTATGTATGTATGTATGTATGTATGTATATATGTATGTATGTAGATGTTCCCCCAATCAGAGCTTGCCTCTGTAGGGGTCCTAGCGGATTCATATGGTTAGGTGAGGTGCGGCGACGATTTCGGCGGCACGCCTGGGTGCCCAGGTGCCTGGGTGAGGTGCGCCGCCGATTTCCGCGGGTGCCCGGGTGCCCAAGTGCCCAAGTGCCCGGGTGCCGGGGGGCCCGGGTGCCCGGGTGCCCGGGTGCCCGGGTGCCCGGGTGCCCAGGTGCCCAGGTGCCCGGGTGCCCGGGTGCCCGGTAGCCCTGTAGCCCTATAGCCCTATAGCCTTAGAGCCTTATAGCCCTATAGCCCTATATCCCTATAGCTCTATAGCCCTATATAGCCCCATATAGCCCTATATATCCCTATAGCCTTGTAACCTTATAGCCTTATATCCCTATAGCCCCACCGCCCTATAGCCCTACAGCCCTGTAGCCCTACAGCCCCATAACCCTATGGCCCCATAGCCTTGTAACCCTATAGCCCCATAGCCCGAAACACATGTTTTCTCTGGTATCGTATGTATGTATGCATGCATGCATGCATGCATGCATGTAGTGTACACAAACATATAAGGCCCGTACATACAATCCGTTCCATTCGAGAAAACTCCGAGACACGCTCCCTCGACGACCCTTGCCTTCATGCCTGCAGGCCTTCCAAAAGGGTTCCGAGTGGATGGGATCGAGGATCGCGCCGCATCGCCGATGCATCGCTGATGCATCGGCGATGCGTCCGCGACGTCGGCGATGCATCGGCGACGTTGGCGTGGAGAGCATCGGCCTCCACATCGAATCGCATGGCCGATGCATCAGCGATGCGGCGCGATCCTCCGACCCCATCCACTCGGACCCCATTGAGGAGGCCTGCGTCCCCCTGCCTCCATTCCGGCTCATTCTCTTTCTGCGCTGGCCTACGATGCCGGCGCCGGGCTCTAAGCCTCGTCGAATTCGTGGCGCGACTACGTCCCGCGTTGGCTGGCTCGGGCGCGCGGCAAATTCGAGCCCAGCCCTGCGGTGAGGACGCAGAGGCGGCGGCGAGGGAAGGCCATCCTGGGAAGGCTTCGGGTGGCGCACGGGCAGCCCACCCAGGTAGCCCCGGCTGGCCTCAACAGGCCACCAGAGTATTCCCCAACTGGCCTCAGCAGGCCCTCCGAGTAGTCTGGGGCGGTCTCAGCACCCTGGCGCCGGCTCCGGCGGTGCCCTTGGGGCGCTCCGCGCCCCATAAGCTTGGGGTGTTGAGACCGCCCAGGGCTACTCGGGGGGCGTGTGGAAGCCAGCTGGGACTACTCGGAGGGCTTGTGGAGGCCAGTCGGGACTACCTGGGTGGGCTGTGTGCGCAACCCGAAGCCCTTCCCAGGCCGGCTGCTCGCTCGCGTGCCTGCCCTTCTCCGGCGGCCCGCGCTGGATCATTTCACGTCGAAGCTGTGCATCGTCTTGCCGTTGATGCCAAACTCGTACGCCACTCCAATGGACTCCTCGACAGGGGAGTCGTCATGCACACGAATCGAGCTTCTGCAACTTCTCTCTGGGACTTGGCTGGATGCCTCTCCCCCTGCACCCGGCCTGCCACAGCAGAAGTACGGATGACCCAACGCCATGAATCAGCAAATAGAATACACGTCGATGGAACTATGCCGATACCAATTACAGGAAAGCGTTGGCACGTGCACAAACATATATGCAAACGGCGCTTCCCAGGCTGAACCCGCTCCGTGGCGAAATAATTCAACATCTGGTTGCTGATCCATTCGACCCTGCGCTGGTCGAAACACTATATGTACACGCGCACATATACATAGGTGTAAGATGCACTTGTACAGATGTACATGTACAACTGTATATACATCCAGACTGTAAGCATTAGATGCGACTGTGCTATGGACGGGCACAGAAGGTATACGGAGCGACCCCAGCACTCCTCGATGTTGATGGTGGCATGTGCCCAGTGGTTCGGCACGTACATGATATCCCCTGCCTCTTGCATGCACTCCCAAGTCTCCAGATCGCCCCCGGCAAGGTAGCGCTCGTCATCCTCGGCGCCCCTTCCCAACTCCTATCCGACCATGGACGACATCGTGAGTAGCTGGAGCGCAAGGCTCAGTGCAACTGCGAGCGGCCCTGTGGTGGAAATGAGGAAGGGGTGAGAAAGCATCGCTGAGACAGGAGAGTCCCTTGCGAGAACCTTGCATGCTTCTCTGCTCCCCTCCCTCTTCCCCTCCACGTGGGACACCCAGATACTCAAGAGCGGCGAACATTTCTGCAGCCGCGCCCTCGCGGTCTGGATTCCAGGGCGCGGTCCCGCGGATACGGATATGTTTTCGCCCACGATTGGCGGCGTGCACAAGGGGGTAAGGGGAGGGGGGAAGGCTTCTCAGAAGGAGGCGGTTTCTTAGAAGGCGCCGGCCCCTTCCATCTATAGACGAGGCCCGCGCCTTCTAAGAAGCAGGGTTCTTCTAAGAAGCCTTCCCCTCTCCTCATACCCCCAGCTGCGCGTGGCCGATGTTTTTCACCCACGAGACACTCCCCCCCCACTCCGTCTCCTCCACCTCCTCCTCCTCCTCCTGTGCCAAAGGTCCTAGCCCTCCCTCCACCTGGTCTTCGGGCCTCGGGCGGGCGCCTGGAGCGGTTCCTCGGCGGCGCGCACAAGGGGGTGGAGGGAGGGGGGAGGGCTTCTTGGAAGGAGGCTGCTTCTTAGCAGGCGCCAGCCTTACATCTATAGATAAGGCCCGCGCCTTCTAAGAAGCAGGGGCGCACCTCGCTGCCCCCCATCTAGCGCCCCCCCCTTCCTCGACGCTCGAGATGGCGAGCACCGCCGCGCTCCAGGTGTTCCCTTTTTTGTTTGTTTGTTTGTTTGTTTGTTTGTTTGGTTGGTTGGTTGGTTGGTTGGTTGGTTGGTTGGTCGGTTGTTGTTGTTGTTGTTGTTGTTGTTGTTGTCCCCTCTTTTTTCTCTCCCGCACCTTCGAGCTGCTGTGGGCGCATCGGGCACCATGCCCTGGGGCTGGCAATTCACCTCAGCCCCCCCCCCTTGGCCCGCTACTGGGGCCTGCCATCTGCCATGTGCCAGCACGGTCCGGCATGCAGGAGTCCCCCAAGAACTTCTCGCCATGGGGGAAGCGGGTCCTGAGGGACACGAGTCCTGGAGTTATTCGCCGTGTTCGGGCTCTCGGGGCCCTCCACGGGCCCTGGGACCCAGAAAACGACTCAGGATGAAAAACTCGTCCTGGGGAAGGCGCCAAGGTCCAGGGCCCGTTTCCCGCAGGACCCGCCTCCCCAATGCTAAACTTCCTGGGTCGTCTCTGCCCTCCCCCCTCGCGATGCCCGACTGCCCCACTCGATGGACAAACGGCGACGCACACGCACACCTTCGGAGGACTGCGCGGATCTCTCTTGGGCAGCCCCCTCACAACGTTGCGGGCGCGCGCCGACCCACGAACCCTGCGCGGACCTCCTGGGACAACTACCTTCGCCCTGTCGTGTCTCCCTCCCGGAACAGGACGAAGGACTCTCGCCTCGCCCTGAAACCGCCCAGACCGCGAAGCGCGACGAACTTTGAACCCTCGCGGCGGCCCTGGCGACCAGAGCCTCAGACCAAACCTCTCGGCGGCGTCTGGCGCGCCAGATCTCAAGCCGCGAGGGCACCGTGGATTTCACCCCGTGGACTGCACCGCATGGACTGCACCACCCAGATTGCGCCGCATGCACTGCAAGGAGCCGCTGTGCTGGGCCCACGCTGGCAAGCATCCCTGCACAGATCTCTGGATCGCAGTGACGACCCCGTGGCTCCACGGGTATCTCTCGCCCTGCAGGTGCCCGCGCCCGCGCCCGGCGGCACGGAGCGAGGCCAGCCCTCCTCCTCCTCCTCCTCCTCCTCCTCCTCCTCCTCCTCCTCCTCCTCCCCTTCTCCTCCGTTTCCCCCTCGGGGCACCGACGACGTACCATCTCGGCTGTTCCCAAGGGTCTCCTGGGGCCCTCGCGGGTCCGATCTTTGTTGGTGCCCCTGGGGCGGCCCTGGCTCGCGTCGGTGGCGGCGACCTCGGGGAGAGAAAGTCCTTTCGTGACGCGTGCTGGCCCTCCTCCTGCTGCTCCCCCTCTCTCGCCCCCCCGTTTGCCCCTCCCGCCCCCCCCCTCCCGCCCGCTCCGTGCACCCCTGCCCCCCTCTCCACGCCCCGCGGCCGCTCTCCCACCCCACTGCCCTCCCCCCGCCCACCCTTCCATAATCGCTCACACGCTGGCATGGACCACGGACCCGTGAATCTGGCGCGCGGGCGCCAGATCCACGCATCGGGGGAAGCCCCCCCCCCGAAAAATGACGCCAGTTCCGCCTGATCTGACCTGGCGACGGAGCGTGCCGATGTGTTGTGGAAGCGGGACCCGTCGCCAATCCGCGCTCCTGGACCCATGTTTGCGTTGCCTCGACAGGACCCCCCACCCCTCCCGCTGCCCCGAGGCCCCCTTCCTCCTGCCCACCTCCCGCTGCCCCGCTGCCCCACCCCCGCCCCGCCAGGAGCTCCAGGGGGTGCCTCTTGGAGTAGACCGCGCGCGGGGGCGGCAACATCAACCAACGCCTCGAAAGAGGGAGAGGGTAAGGCAAGAGGGGGATGAGGAGGGCAAGGGGAGGAGGAAGAGGAGGATGAAGAGGAGGACACGGAGGAGGAGAAGGAGAAGGAAGACCAATGTAGACCCAAGACTCATCAACGATGTTGGATTCAACCCTCCCTCCAAGCTTCCTCTTCATAGGCCCCTACAAGGGCTCATTTCCACTGAAGGAAGTGCCTCGTTGGGAGACAACCGCTTGAAAATCCTGGAACGTACCTAAACACCATTCTTGGGCGCGACGAATCAACATGACTGTTGTGTTTTGACGATCCCGATTCGTGCCATATCGCCGTTCCCTCTACTAACGCGAACGAACGAAACTGTTGCGCCCTGACATTCTGGAATCCGTGTAAAACGCCACTTCTGGTACGTTAACCATGGGAATCCGTGAAACTCTTGCCAATGTTTTAAACGTGCGTGAGCGGCGCGAAGGCGAGAACCACATTGAGAATCTGAACCGCCCTCAACCCGTGAAACCCTTACCAATGTTTCAAGCGAGCGCGCACGGCGCTGAAACGATAAACACATTTTGAACATGCCCCGCCCTCAATCCGTGAAGCCCTTGCCGATATTGTTAAACGAATGTGCGCGGCGCTAAAGCGACAACCACATGTTGAAAACCGCCCGCCCTCAATCCGTGAAACTGAAGCTTTTGAACGAATGTGGGTAGCGCTAAGGCGATAGCCACATTTTGAAAACCACCCGCCCTTCAAGTGTGAAACTGTTGCCCACGTTGAAGCTTCAGGAGCATACATGGCACGGAGGTCTCAAGCGAAACGCCCAGCCCGCCCTTCCGACTGGCCTCGGGGTGCGACAGAGGAGTTATTATTAAAGAGAAGGAATGGAGGACGAGGAGGAGATGGCATGAACAACCCTCCCGAATTCGCGCTCTATCGAGCTTGTCGGCCACAGGGCCTAACGTGCCAGGCGATCAACGGCTTCGGCAGCCCAGCGTAAAAGCTCTAAAACGAGAACGCGGAGAGAGGAAGAGCAGTGGAGAGCAGGAGACTCGGAGAGCGAGAGGACGATGAGGGAGGCGACGGAAAAAGGCGACTGCGCTGAACTTCCCTTTGGCCATGATCGCCTGCACACGTCGGCGGTGGGACAGGGCAAGACAGCCACCGTCGAGAGCGGCACTCCTGCCGACTGCCCACACCCCGTGCAAACAGAGGAACCCGAGGTATATCTCAGGTTGGAAGCTTGACCCGCAGTTCAAGCATCGCAAGAACACTCAGAGTATGGCAGCCGAAACCGCACGCCACAAGCTACAAAACTGTGGTGCATGGCGCCTCCCTGCAAGTCGGAATGCAACGCATGGCTCTTCGCAATGATGGCCACGACTGCGAACCGCTGGGCTGCCATGACGCCTCTTCGCACTGGCTTCAGCAGAAGCTGGACAGAAAAACAAGATGAGTGCGCCAGGCAAGGGAAGCAGAGCGAGGCGAAGGAGCAAAGAGGGGAGGTCAGGAGGAAGGAAGGGGGGGGGGGGGGGGGGGCGAAGAGCAGACGAGGAGCAGGGCGAGGAAGGGGAGGAACGACGAGATCGGGGTACGCGAAGCTATCCGCACGTACGCTCTGCTTCGAGTGCCGCGGCCGAGGCACAGCCTAACCGCTGCCATCTGCGTGCAGGTATGGAGGCAGCTACAAGCATGTTTCCTCCTCCTCCTCATCATCATCAGCAGCAAGACATCATACACGTTCCGCCCATGACACGTTCTGAAATCTTCGGATCTGCGCTCTTCGCCTACGCCGCAGGCTGGCACGCGCCCTGGCCATAGCAGCCCTCGTTGCAGTACCGGCACGGCGTGTTCTCGAAGCAGCACAGTCCGGGGCAGCTGGGGTCGTACACGATCGGCAGGGCGGTGTTGATGTTGGGAACCGCCATGCAGTCGAAGGACGTCGGCGCTGGCGTCGGCGCCGGCGTCGGCACAGTCGTCGGCGTCGGGGCCGAGCACGCGCCCTGGCCATAGCAGCCCTCGTTGCAGTACCGGCACGGCGTGTTCTCGAAGCAGCACAGGCCGGGGCAGCTGGGGTCGTAGACGATCGGCAGGCCGGTGTTGATGTTGGGAACCGCCATGCAGTCGAAGGACGTCGGCGCTGGCGTCGGCGCCGGCGTCGGCACAGTCGTCGGCGTCGGGGCCGAGCACGCGCCCTGGCCATAGCAGCCCTCGTTGCAGTACCGGCACGGCGTGTTCTCGAAGCAGCACAGGCCGGGGCAGCTGGGGTCGTAGACGATCGGCAGGGCGGTGTTGATGTTGGGAACCGCCATGCAGTCGAAAGACGTCGGCGCTGGCGTCGGCGCCGGCGTCGGCACAGTCGTCGGCGTCGGGGCCGAGCACGCGCCCTGGCCATGGCAGCCCTCGTTGCAGTACCGGCACGGCGTGTTCTCGAAGCAGCACAGGCCGGGGCAGCTGGGGTCGTAGACGATCGGCAGGGCCGGTGTTGATGTTCTTCACCAGCTTGCACTCGTCGCTGTTGGTGGGCACGTCAACCTGGACCAGGCGCGCTGGCGTCGGCGTCGGGGCTAAGCGCGCGCTCAGGCCATAGCAGCCCTCGTTGCAGTACCGGCACGGCGTGTTCTCGAAGCAGCACGGGCCAGGGCAGCTGGGGTCGTAGACGATCGGCAGGCCAGTGTTGATGTTGGGAACCGCCATGCAGTCGAAGGACGTCGGCGCTGGCGTCGGCGCTGGCGTCGGCACTGGGGTCGGCGTCGGGGCCAAGCACGCGCCCTGGCCATAGCAGCCCTCGTTGCAGTACCGGCACGGCGTGTTCTCGAAGCAGCACAGTCCGGGGCAGCTGGGGTCGTAGACGATCGGCAGGCCGGTGTTGATGTTGGGAACCGCCATGCAGTCGAAGGACGTCGGCGCTGGCGTCGGCGCCGGCGTCGGCACAGTCGTCGGCGTCGGGGCCGAGCACGCGCCCTGGCCATAGCAGCCCTCGTTGCAGTACCGGCACGGCGTGTTCTCGAAGCAGCACATTCCGGGGCAGCTGGGGTCGTACACGATGGGTAGGCCAGTGTTGATGTTCGGGACCGCCATGCAGTCGAAGGACGTCGGCGCTGGCGTCGGCGCCAGCGTCGGCGCCGGCGTCGGCACTGGCGACGGCGTCGGGGCCAAGCACGCGCCCTGGCCATAGCAGCCCTCGTTGCAGTACCGGCAGGGCGTGTTCTCGAAGCAGCACAGGCCAGGGCAACTGGGGTCGTAGACGATCGGCAGGCCGGTGTTGATGTTCTTCACCAGCTTGCACTCGTCGCTGTTGGTGGGCACGTCAACCAACCTGGCGTGCTGGTGGAGCGTCGCCGCCGCAAACTTTGCATTGCTTTGGAGCAGGCCTGCATCATCCTGCTCTCCACGAGCGCAGTCCCGCCCCGCGGGGCAGGTCTCCGGGTCGCCCGCGCGGGCAGCGGCGAGGGACAGCCAGAGGGCGGCTAAACGGAGCGCCATTGCCCCGAGACGCGCTGGTGAGGCTGCTCCTACTCCGATCCCTCTGGAGGTCTGACGAGCGCCCCTGCTTCTTTGGCCAGAGTGACTTGAGCCAAAATGGCTACGGAATGGAGGAAGAGGAGGAGGACAAGGAGGAGGCGGAGGCGCAGAAGGAGGAGGAGGACGAAGAGGAGGATGAGTAGGAGCATGGCAGAGCTTGAAAGCTCGTTCTCAACTCTTGGCAACTCTGGCGGGGGCGGGCCTTTGAAGGACGCCTTGTCCCTCGAGGCCTCTGGGCACCCTCGGAAACATCTGCAGGCCCCAGGAGGAGGTGGCCGACTCCGGAAACCCAGAACCTCTGGGGCTGGACGGAGGGGAGCAGGGAGCACGAAATGTTGTCATCTCTTGGGAGCACATCTTTTACTTCTGCTGGCTTCCGCCGGCCTTCCACCAGCGAAGGCAGCGTCGGTTTACTTCCGCCGGCTTCTGCCGCCCTTCCGCCGAGGAAGAGATGACAACTCCGACTCTCGAAGGGGATGAACTTCCTGGAAAGCCTCACGTGGGTAGGGGGCACGGGTCCTTAGAGCCAGTGCCTCCCATCGCTAGAATCCCTTGGGAATGCGATCTTGGATATCTCGAACACCGATCACGCTCGTGGATATCCGAGTTCAACTGGCGATTGGTGAAGAGAGGGAGAGAGAGAGAGAGAGAGAGGCAGATAGAGAGAGAGAGAGAGAGAGAGAGCGAGCGAGGTAGAAAGAAAGAGAGAGAGAGAGAGAAACAACAAGAGGGAAAGAGAGAGAGAGAGAGAAGGGATAACTGAACAGGAGGGATAGGGACGAGGAGAGAGGAGGGAAGGGATAGCGAGCAAGGGAGGAGGAAGGACAACATTTTTTGGTCACGCCTTGTAAGTACTCCAAATGATTTCGATAGCTGCGGGGGGGACACCCAACCCTCATATGTTTTGTTTGTTTCGGTGCGCCAGCAACGGGACTCTCGACTCCTTGCCAGGGGCCAATTTCTCCACCCAGACGTTCCTTCCCTCGCCAGGCTTGCCCAGATGGCTCTTCTTGCCTGCTTGCCAACTTCGTCACCGCAAGCACCCTGGGCAAGCGACTCCCCTAACTCCCTCCTCTGAGCCTCTCGTGGGTGCCCGCCCGCTCGCGTGGCCAACGCTGCTGCCGGGAAGCTCACTCCAAGCTGCCCGCTCGCTTCCTGTACACCTCGCGTGGCCAGCGCTGACACGAAGCTCACTCAGAGTTGCTGCTCGCCTCCGGTGCATCTCGCGGTGGCCACCGCTGCTGCCGAGCTCGCCAGGAAGCTCACTCCGAGCGTGCCCGCTTGTCTCTGGCGGACATCGCGCCGCGAGCGCTGCTGCCAAGACGCTCGCCAGGAAGCTCACTCCGAGCGTGCCTGCTCGCCTCTGGTGCCAATCGCGATGCAAGCACTGTTGCCAGAAAACTTGCTCCGAGCGGGGCCGCTAGCTCTCGGCGGACACTGCGTGGCCAGCGTCCCAGACATCCGGCGAGGCGACTTTTCCATGCGCGGCCCCAAGAGGTCCCGACCCCTCCCCTGGGGGTGGGCTTTCGTCCCGGATCTCTCTGGTCCAGGGGCACGATGGCGGGCCCCCGAGGCAGACATCGAGCAACACCTTACCAGCCTGGAACATGTCCCTATCCCTAAGCTGGGCATCGCCTCATCACAATGCCAATCTTAGGGATTCCCTTAGTTTTTCAGGGCGCATCCCTAAGGTTGTCATCGCCTTTTGGCGTGTGAATCTTAGGGATAGGGATGATTTTTACCCATGATTTGGCACATCCCACGCTCTTGCAAACATCCCACCCACCCACCCGCAACTTGGTTTGCAAAACCTCTGAAGACCGACTACGACGACACCGACGACAACGACTACGACGACACCGACGACGTCTCCGACGACTTCGACGACGACAACGACGCCGACGCCGACGAAGACGACGACGCCAACGAAGACGACGACGAAGGAGGAGGAAGGACGACGACGGCGACGACGGCGACAACGACGACAACGACGACAACGACGAGGGAGGAGGGAGGACGGCGACGACACGAGCGACGAAGAAGGAGGAAGGACGGCGACGCCGACGACGACAACGACGAGGGAGGAGAAGACGACGACGACAACGACGACGACGACGACGGCGACGAAATAGGAGAGACGACGACGAGACGCCGACGACGGACGACGACGACGACGAGGGAGGATGAGGAAGGACGACCACGGCGACAACGACGACGGAAACGACCACGACGCCAAAGAGGACGACGACGACTATTACGAGGAAAGACAGAGGACGACGTAGGCGACGACGGCGACGACGCGGGAGGAGGGAGGACGGCGACGACGACGACCTCGACGACGACGCAAGAGCGCGCGCGCACGCTTTTGTTGAAAATCCGTGTTGCGAAACCTTGTGTTTTTGTAGGTTTTTTGGACACACGATTTTGAAATCCTTCCGAAACCGATGGGTTTTGAAGGTTTTCGGCATACGCGCGCGACGACGCGCGCGTCTGCACTTCGTCCCATTTTTTGCAGAGGATTCTCGCGACGGCACACGCGCAAGGGCGTTCGACAGATTTCGACATGTGCGCGCGAAGCCCGTCTAATATCATTTGGTGAAAATCTTGAAAAACCTGAGGTTTTCTTAAGATTTCGCAAGAGCTCGCGCGGAAGCTTTTTTAGCAAATCAGTGTTGCGAAACCCTTTGTTTTTGTATGTTGTTTGGAAGCTCGATTGCGAAATCCTTCCGTCTGCACTTCGCCCCATTTTTTGCAAGGGATTAGTGAACAAGTGTTATGTTAGAACAAAATATGTCACCGCATAATGTTTTTTACAAGGGAACCTCAGGGGGGGGGATACCGGTTGGCCTGGGACATTGTGATTTCATATTTAGGATGGACATGTGGTCATAATCATCAATGATTTCCACATCCGAGAGGGGGGGCGATAACTCTGGGGGGGGGGTAGAGTCTATTCTGTTTTTAGAAAGGAGAATTAAGTTCGAGGCTGGTAAACACCGCCAGGATGGATGGAAACAGACATGTCGTCGCAAGTCTGGCCTTTCGGGCACAGCTCGGGCCTCTGGCGGCCGCTCGGGGCCATCCTGTCTCCCCTAGGACGCCCCCTGCGAGGCGCAGCAGCCGGTGAGCCTCCCGAGGCGAGAAGGCCTTTTATTAGGAGTCCATAAGACCTAGGGGTAAGCCCGGGTCTGGGCCGATGCTCCGCCGATGATCCGTTTTCGGCAGGCGCGCACGCAGACCGGGGGGGTTCCTGACCAGTCGCCCAAAGCAGCCAACACCTGGTCTAGGGGGGGAGGGCGGGAGGGGGTGGAGAGGGCCCGCGCCGATCGGCAGGACAGTCCCTTAGCAACAACAACAACACCACCAACAACAACAACAGCAACAACAACAACACCAGCAGCAGCAGCAACAACAACAATCCAGGAACCTCCAGAGCGGGCCGCTCACGCGTGCTGGATGCGCCTCCCCCCCCCTCCGGCCCTGCCTGGAAGCGGCGCTGGTCCAAACATCGACTCAACGGCTGTACGGGAAATCACAACATGCACGGAGGAGTCGGCATGCCACAACTTTAGAGCTTCGGGAACTGTTGTCTCGACCAGGAGCTAGGAGGCAAACGCAGGGGCAGCGCCCGAAGACCCAAGGCCTGGAGGCCACCTGAGATCCAGACCACTGGGAGCCCCTGCCCGGTTGGGTGCCCCCTGGCAAGGGGCTGGCGTCCTGTGCACATTTGGTTCCAGGAGCTCGCTCATATCAGGGAGAGGTGGCATTCTCCACCTGGGCACGCCACAGCCACACAACTGTGCAGCAGGGGCCCAGCGGCCCAAGCGCCGTGGGCGCTCGACGCCTCTACGCAGTGGCGCGGGGCGGGGCCGCGTGGATACGAGGACCGCGCGGGCGCCGGGCAGGGGCCGCAGGCCAGGAAGCCCACCCCGGGCGTGCCCTGCTCGTGGCTCCTCGCCGGGCTGGGCGCTCCGCGAGGCGGCGGCGAAGGGCCCCCCACGAGGGGGCGGCGCGCGGACGTTCTGGCCGCGCCGCGCGTGCAGGCCGGTGCCGAGGAGCTCTCGGCGTCGCCGTCGCCGTCGTCGTCGTCGTCGTCGTCGTCGTCGCCGTTGTCGTCGCCGTCGTCATCGTCGCTGTCGCTGTCGTCGTCGTCGTCATCGTCGTCGTCGTCGTCGTCGTCGTCGTCGACGACGTCATCCTCCTCGTCGTCGTCGGCGGCGGCGTCGTCGTCGTCGTCATCCTCGTCGTCGTCGTTGTCGTCGTCGTCCTCGTCGTCGCGGCCCTTGAACATCGAAAGCAACGAGAAGTGACAGGCGTGTTTTTGTTTAGCACGGTGGGAGACTGGGGACGAGGAGGCGGAGGCGGAGGAGGCGGAGAAGGAGGAGAAGGAGGAGAAGGAGGAGAAGGAAGAGGAGGATTTTTTCCCTTCACACAACGCAGAGACGACACAGCGAGTCAAAAGCATAGAGGATCACCACAGCAAGGCTGCGCCACCACGTGCGATTGAGGAGCGTCTGGAATGCTAGCGCGGGAAACTACGCAAAGACGAAGAAGCAGGAGGACGAGGGAGAGCAGAGAACAGGGCGGGAGCAAACAGAGGAGGGCAACGTCGCCACCACCATTTGGCCGACCCACCGTCGGACGCTTTGAACCCTGGCCCCAGCCAGAACAGACAAAGCACATGCCAAAACCAGGAGGCGCCACAGGAGGGAGGAGCCGAGAGACGCGCGCGCCCCGAGTCAGCGCAGCGCGTGAGACAGTGCAGGCCTAACAAAGTAAAGGCAGAAGCATAGAAAAGCGGAGCAGAAGACCAAGCAAAGGACGAGGGGGAGAAACAGCCTAGAAAGGCAACGCAAGACGAAGGAAACACTAAAGGCATAGAGTGAAAGCGCTGAAACGTGGGTATTATGTAAGTCGCCCGAGGTGCGCCGAAGCCACTCGAGACGTCCACCCCCGCGAAATGGGGAGGCGGAGGCATAGGAGTGGGCGGGCCCCCCGAACTGGGCACAGGGCCCCGATACAAAAACAGAATTACGATGATCACGACCAGTCGCAGGGCGGGAGAGGGAAGGGAAGGGAGGAAACGTCCGAGACGCTCACGCTGCCGCCCTCACGTGTTGCCCACGTTCGACGGCATGTGTCGAAGCAGTTCCAGGCGTCGTCAAGACGTCGCCCCAGTGAAAGAGAATATCAACCCGCCAGCACGTACAGAGGTATCCAAGAGAAGCGCCGGCTCCGTGGCAGTCTCATTTAGTAAATCCAGCGGCTCACCGAGTGCCAGGTAAAGCGATCAAGCACCATTCCAGAATTCCAGAAGCTCATTTAGCATGGGACAGCGCGGTAACCATAATCGTGTTTGCTCCAGCGGAAAAAGTGCTGATTGTCAGCGCCCCAGCATAACATCTCACCAGAAACATGACGCAACAAAGTAGAACCAACAAGCAATACACCCACGGTGGCCGGCATGGGAGTCGGCGAGCCTGCCGGCGCGGGGGTCGGTGAGCCAGCTAGCGTGAGAGACGGCGTGCTGGTCGACGTGTGAGTCGGCGCTCTGGTCGCCGGCGGGGTCGGTGAGCTGGACGGGCTGGGAGTCGGCGTTCCGCCCGGCGCAGAAGTCAGAGAGCAAGTCGGCGCCGGAATCAGTGAGAGGGTCGATGCGAGAGCCGCGAAGGTGCACGATGCCTAGGTCCATGATCTGGTCGACGCTGACATTGGCGGGCTGGTAGGCGCGGGAGGCGGCGATAACACGTCCGTGCACGATCACGTGCACATGATGAGGAGACCCTGGAACGTTGGGGCCAGCGTTGGGGCCGGCGTTGGTGCTAGCGTCGGAGCTCGTGTAGGCGGTGGTCGCAACTGTCTGGGCGTCGACCAGTCCAAGCCAGACGCAACAAAGTCGAACCAGGGAAAGGCATAGGCGCAGGCGTTAATGCTACCGTCGGTGCCAGTATCGGTGTTGTGTCGTATCCACGGAGCTGATATTGGTCGCGTTCGTGCCGCTGCTGGAGGTCGGAGCTCGTGCTGCTAAGCTGGTGGGGGGCAGTGATCGAATGCTGGCGTCTGGAGTGGGGTGCCGAATGAAGGGGGCCATATGCCCGTGTGTCGACTGGCCTGTCGGGGGCCGCAGCGACGTGGCTGGGCTTCCTTGCCGTCTTCCAGGAGGAGGAGGAGGAGGAGGAGGAGGAGGAGGAGGAGGAGGAGGAGGAGGAAGAGGAGGAGGAGGAGGAGGAGGAGGAGGAGGAGGAGGAAGGAGGAGGACGAGGTGGAGTTGGAGGAAGAGGATGAGCGTGAGGAGGAAAGACCAGCAGGTTGGAGGCAGGGAGCACCCCCCCAGTTCCTGGATGAGGGGGGGAAGAAGCAGGCGGAGGAGGAGGACGCGGAGGAGGAGGAGGAGGAGAAGGAGAGAGGAGGAGGAGGAGGAGGAGGAGGAGGAGAAGGAAGAGGAGGAGGAGGAGGAGGAGGAGGAGGAGGAGGAGGACGAGGAGGAGGAGGAGGAGGAGGATGAGGATGAGGATGATGATGATGATGATTGATGATGATGATTGATGATGATGCTGATGATGATGGAGGAGGAGGAGGAGGAGGAGGGGAGGAGGAGGAGGAGGGAGGAGGAGGAGGAGGAGGGAGATAAGGAATAAGAGCAGGGAGCGCGAGCGGCAGCCTCCCGATCGAGTGCGGCGGTCGACCGACCGACCTGTGGCCACAATCGACCAGGAGATCGGCTGGATCAACGATCCTGCTCCTCCCCTCCCTCCTCCTCCTCCTCTCCTCTTCCTCCTCCTCCCTCCCTCCTCCCCCTCTCCTCGCCCCTCTCCCTCCTCCTCCTCTCCTCCTCCTTCTCCTCCTCCCTCCTCCCCAATCCGCTCGTTCTCCTCCTCCTCCCCCTCCTCCTCCTGGATTCCTCGATCGCCGACGTCCTGAACAAATCGATACGACAATGTTTGTTGTATTGGTTGTTCTCATGTGCGCATGAGAAGGCCGAGAAGGAGGATGAGGAGGAGGAGGAGGAGGAGGAGGAGGAGGAGGAGGAGAAGGAGGACGCGGAGGAGGAGGAGGAGGAGGAGGAGGAGGAGGAGGAGGAGGAGGAGAAGCAGGAAGAGCGTAGCACTTTCGGCCGTACGCCAGCGCGTTGAGGGCGTCCTGGTGGAAGTGCATGGAGGCCCCGGAGTCCGGCGGCCCCAGGAAGAATTGGTGGGCCGTCACCTCGCGAGGGGGTCCTCCTCTCTCCTCCTCCTCCTCCTCCTTTTCTCCTCCTCCCCCTCCTCCTCCATCCTCCTCCTCCCTCCTCCCTCGTCCTCCTCCTCCATTCTTTCTCCTTGTAAATATCTTCTCCCTGTCGCACTCCGAGGCCAATTTTCGAGGCGTCTGGGCGTTTCGCCTGAGACTTCCTCACCACTCATGACTCAAAAACTGGCAAACGTTTCACAGATGGAAGGCGGACGGTTTTCAAAATATGGCTCTGGCCATGGCACCGCGCACATTCGTTTAAAACATGACAGAACTTTCACGGATTGAGGCCGACCTGTTTTCAAAATGTAGGTCTCGCCTTAGCGCCGCGCGCATTCGTTTTAAACACTTGCAAGAGTTTCACTGATTGAGGGCGGCTCCTTTTCAAAATGTGGCTCTCGCCTTAGCGCCGCGCACATTCGTTTTAAACAGTTGCAAGAGTTTCACGGATTCAGGGCGGTTCCTTTTCAAAGTGTGGCTCCCGCCTTAGCGCCGCGCACATCCGTGGATAAAAATTGCAGGAGTTTCACGGATTCCCATGATCGGCGTACCAGACATGGTGTTTGGAAGGGTCCAGGAAAATGCGGGTGCAGCAATTACGTCGATTCGCGGTGTTGACGTCTCAGGAATGCCGTTCTGGTATGATTCAGGCTCGTTAAAACGCAACGGTCAGGTTGATCCGTGGCGTTGGACTCCAAAGAAAAATGTTTTGGCGTGCTTCAGGGTCTTCAAACGGTTGTCTCCCAACGAGGCAGTTCCCTCAATGGAAATGAACCGTTGTAGGGGCCTCTGAAGAGGGAGCTTGGAGGGAGGGTTTACTCCAACATCGTTGATGACTCTTGGGTTTACACTGGTCCTCTCCTCCTCCTCCTCCTCCTCCTCCTCCTCCGTACGTCGTCCATATATGACTCTGCTCGTTGCGAGCCTCCGTCTGCTTCTCGTTGCTCGTGGCTCCAGGATGGCTGCACGAAGCTTACGAGCTGAACGAGCAGAGACAAAATGTGGTGAATCCTTCCCAAGAGCCAGCCCCCCCTCCCCTCGGGAACAAGTAAACACGACCGATGTACACATACACTGATCATCAATTCGTCTCTCTGCTGCTCCTCCTTTCGGCTACACGCAGGAGTGGCCCTGGGTAAGAGACCTTTGGTGCGCGGCATTTTGGGGGGCCGCGGGGGGGCCAAACACAAGCGCGCAAGACGCTACGATCGCATCGCGTTCGGCGATCGGGGGACCCCCGCGGGCCCGAACCAACGGCCACTGCAGCGACGGGTCACTCTTGCGTGTAGGCGATCCTTCCCCTCGCGCTGAGAGCACTCAACGGGCGCCTCTGGACCGCGAAGTGTACAACGCGTCGCACTGAGGCGTGGTGGGCCAGAGCCGGCGGAACGACACACTTTGGCAACGCGCACAAAGGGGTGGAGGGAACCCCTACCGCTACTCTCCAGACCTCCAGGGGCGCGTTCTGATCAAAGCTTCGAGGCGAATCCAACGGTGGCGACGAGGGCCTCCGAGGAGGCCCCAAAAGGGAAACACGAAGTACAGGTAGCGGCATAGGTACCTCTTCCTCCTCCGAACGCAAGGCTCCCGTGATTCGCTGCCGAACCGACACAAGAATTCCGACCGCTCCAGGGGGCCCGGAAGCCGCCGCCGTTGATGCTGGCGCCCTGCGCGACGCCCGGCAGGGCGTCGAAGTCCTGCGCGAGGCGCGAACTGGCCATCGCTCGGACGTCAATTTTCTGTGTTTTTTTCGGTATCGTGCATGTTTTTTCGCCAACTGATCAAGGATGCTCCTCGATGGTCCTCGCCGAGGAAAAACGCACACGTCCGAGCGATGCCAAGCGACACGCGGTGGGCCAAAGCCGGCGAACCGGCACGCTCCGCAGCCGCTGCGGACGGCGCGTGTGGCCCAAGCGCGCAGCCCCTGCCGATGAGAAGGAGCCGTCACGTGGGACGAGGTGCGGGGCACGCTTTCGACGAAGCGCAGGCGCTCGCCGTCAGCTGCTCCCACCATCTCCTGTCTGCTTCCCCCCTTCGCAGCCCCTGCCACTGCGGGACGGGAAAATGACCACAGCCACTGCTTCTTGTTGGCGCCACCTTCCAGCCGGCCGAAAAAGAAGCAGTGGTCGTGGTGATTTCCCTGGTGCCAAGCTTAACGAAAATGACCACAACCAATGCTTTGTTTCTGCTGGCTGGAAGGCGGCAGCAAAAAAAAACAGTGGCTGCGGTCGTTTTCGCGCCCCGTACGCCACTGCCTCCTCGTCCTCCCAACACCGAGGGGGCACGTTCTCCCCCTCCTCCCGGCGGCCTCCAGCCGCTCTCTCCTCCCCTGCTCCCCCTGTCGCCCTCCCTCCCTGGATCCTTGCGGATCTCGGGATGCTCGTCCGCGAACGTGTTCGTGAACGCGTAGCGAGGGGCACCGCCAGCCGCGGAGCCGTTGAAGCCCGACACGAACTCTGCCAACGTCATCTCGACATCGCTCGCCAAGCCGAACTGAGAGCCGTAGGGCACCGTGCTGACCTGGGCAACGCCACATCCGCGGGCCCCCCCTGGCCTCGGGATCAAATGTGCACACCATCACGGGGTTGGCAGCGAGGCTCCAGTAAGCTCCGAGCCCCCAGTGAGCCCCCAAAGCGCGCCCAGGAGGCCCCAAACAATTTTTGGGAGGCCCTCGAGAGACCCTCCTAAATTGATCCCCCGCATCATAAGATGTGAACATGAAGACAGGAACGGCTTCTTGGAAAGGGGAAGCCGATAATGGTCACACTACACGAGAAGAGCTAACATAAGCAAGAAGATAATGACGATAACGAAAACAGGAACACCGACACATTCTTCTCCTTTGTCTTCTTCTCCTCGCTCGTCTCTGTCTTTCTCAGTCCGTCTGCACGCGGGGACTGGTCAAGCTGCATGGCGCGAAGCAACACTAGTCTTGTGCAAGCGCATGTAAACGTAGAAAGGGCAGGTGTAGGGCCCCCGCCGAGGCCCCTCGTGGGCGCAATGAGGACGCCCGCGCCAACTCCCGCCTCCCGCCCGACGCCGTGTCAGTCCGACCAGCGCCCCGCAGTGCTGCAACCGCGACTTTGGCGACGCAGCGAAATGCCGACGGGCCACGCTGCTGACACAGCAGCTCGGGACTCCGCACTGGACTGCTGCTTTTGGTCGCTTTGCAATGCGCGCGAGCGGATCGAGTTGCGCACGCGCCCGATTCTGGGGCGCCCATACGCAAGTCAACCCGAGCGTACACAGTGAGGTTTAGGTCAAATGTTGTCCGAGATTTCCGATCAATGCGCGCACTGGCGAACTCTTACCAACGTTGTGCAATAATACCCTGCGCGTCCGGTACTTCTTTCGCCGCCGCAATGGTGCGTCACTAGCCCTCGTTGGACTGGTGAAGCCCATGCCCAGGGCCAGTCCTGGCCTGGAAGCCAGAGCCCCTCCTCAGCCCAAAGTGGTCCTCCTTTCAGCGCCTTGACTGTAGCTTTCGCCGCCGTGGGTTTTTCTTGGGGGGCAATTCGCTGGGCAGCCAAGCGTTGGTTTCGCCACCGCTGACTCGGTGTTGATGCGTCGCAAGCACCGGCCAGCCCCGCTGCCCTGATGTGCCACCAGCTCGGGCGAGCCCTGGCCTGGACAAGCTTCGTCGCCGCCGTGACCTCGCTGCCCTGGTGCGTCACTCCAAATCGCCCTGGCCCGTCGGGGGATGTCTCCGTTTGGTTCCACTTCTTTCTGCTATTGTGAACCTGATTGCACATTCTTCCCTGAGCGAGCTCAAGTGGGAGCAGTGCATCCATGATGTTCCTGCGCCCGTGTCGCTTCATGAAGGTCTCCTTGCGGGCACCCGCACGCACGCACGCACACATGCACACGCCACACGCGCACGCACGCACGCACGCACGTGCGCACGCACGCACACAGACACAGACACAGACACAGACAAAGACACAGACAGACACACAACTACATCACACCACGCGCACACACACACACACACGCGCACGAACGCAACCGCGCGCAGACACACTTACAATCACACGCGCACTCGGGAACGCGCAAACGCACGCAAACGCAAACACACACACACACATCCGCACGCGCGCGCACCCACACGCACGTTCACGCACGCGCATACACACACGCACACACACACACACAAGCACGTAAAGTCAAAGACACACACAGACACACAGACACACACACAGACACACACAACCACGCACGCACGCACGCACACACACACTCACAAGAACCATGCCCACCACACACCACACAAATCACACACCACACGCGTACACACACCACAAACACCACACGCACACACGCAAACACACCTTCGACACACACACACGCACACTTTGCGTGGCCCACGGACCATGGTGCTCATGCACCCGTGTCGCTTGAGGCCTTCTCGCGGGCGCACGCGCGCACGCACGCACACACGCACACGCGTACACACCACACACGCACGCACGTACACAATCACACACATACACACACGCGCGCGCACACACACACACGCACACGCAGAGGCACGCGACACACACACACACACACCACACACACTACACACACTCACTACACACACGTAACAACACCTACACACACGCGCACGAACGCACGCACGCGCTCACACAGTCATAGTCTCGCGCACACACTCACACACACGCGCACGCACGCACGCGCACGCACACAGGCACACATGCACACACGCACACGCACGCGCACGCACGCCCGCGCACGCGCACACGCGCGAGCACGCGCTCGCGCACAGGCACGCGCACGCGCACGCTCGCACGCACGCACGCACGCGCACACGCACACGCACACACGCACACGCGCACGCACGTGCGCGCGCACGCACGGACGCACACGCACACGCACATGCAACACACACAAGCACACACAACCTCACGCACACGCACACACACACACACGCATCTTTGGTGGTCGCGGCCTCGCGCGCATCGGCGAGGCGGGATCGACACACACACACACATGCGCACATGAAAACGCACACGCACACACAATCATACACACGCACACGCACACGCACACGCACACACACACGCATACACACCATCCACACCCAGCGCACACACACACACGCAGGCGCACGCACACATATTATATATATACACACACGCACACACACTCACGCGCACGAGCGCACGCCCGCGCACGCACGCACACACACAATCGCAATCACACGCGCACGACCGCGCATGGATGTACGCGCACGCACACACGTTTTCTAACGTCGGCGGCTAGGCAGAGGGACTGTGCTGGCGGATAGAGCGTTGGTAGGCCTATCGAACGCGAATCAGGCCACGGTGCACGCACACACATACACAAACACAAGCACCCACAGAAACACACACACACACACGCGCGCACGCACGCACGCATGCGCACGCACACAACACACAACACACACAACACACAACACACAAACACACACACACGCACGCACGCACGCACGCACGCACACTCACATGCGCGCGCGCGCGCTCGCACGCACGCACGCACGCACTCACGCACGCACGCACGCACGCAGGCGAACACACACACGCGCACACGCAAAAACACGCACATACACACACGCACACACACACACACACACACGCGCGCACGTTCGCACGCACACACACGCACACACACACACACGCGCACACACACACACACCACACATACCACACACACACCACACACGCACAACACACACGCCACACACACCACACACAAACACGCATGCACGCACACACACACATACGCACACACACACCCGCACGCAAGCACGCACGTACGCGCGCACGCGCGCGCGCACGCACGCGCGCGCACACAAACACACACATTCACACGCACACACGCACACGCACACGAGCACACGCGCACACGCGCACACGCGCACACGCGCACACGCGCACACGCGCACACCCACACACGCGCACGCACGCACGCGCACGCACACACGCGCACGCACACACACGCACACTCACACACACACTTTTTTGATTCGCGGGTCGAGAGCGCACCTCTTCCGGTCGCACGCACACACACCACACACACCACACACACCACACACACAATTTGCGCCCGTGCCTCTTCAGGAAGGTCTCCTCGCGGGCGCACGCACGCACGCAGGCGCGCAAGCACGCACGCACGTATGCGCACACACACGCACACACGCAGGCACGCACAACCACACACACACACGCGCACGCGCACACGCACACACGCGCACACACGCACACACGCACACGCACACACGCACACACGCACACACGCACACACGCACACACGCACACACGCACGCACACACGCACACACACACACACACGCACACACGCACACACGCACACACACGCACACGCACACACGCACACACACACACGCACACACGCACACACGCACACACGCACACACGCACCCATGCACCCACACGCACGCACGCACACACGCACACACGCACACACGCACACACGCACACGCGCACACACGCACACACGCACACAAACCACACACACACGCACGCACGCACGCACGCACGCACGCACACAACCACACAACACACAACACACACACACACAACACACCACACAACACACACAACCACACAACCACACAACCACACAAACACACAAACCACACAACCACACAACCACACAAACACACAAACACACAAACACACAAACACACAAACACACAAACACACAAACACACAAACACACAAACACACAAACACACAAACACACAAACACACAAACACACAAACACACAAACACACAAACACACAAACACACAAACACACAAACACACAAACACACAAACACATCAACACACAAACACACAAACACACAAACACACAACCACACACACAACCACACACACAACCACACAACTACACAACCACACAACCACACAAACACACAAACACACAAACACACAAACACACAAACACACACACACCACACACACACGCATATGCCCACGTCCACGTCCACGCCCACGCCCACGCCCACACACAGAGACACACACGCACGCACGCACGCGCACGCACATGCAAACGCACACAGCCACAGACACAGACATTGACAACGACAGAAACACAGACACAGACACAGACGCGGACACGCACACACAGACACCACGCACATCACACACACTACACACACCACACACACCACACACACACACACACCTCACACACATTTTGTGTGGCCCATGGACCTTGATGCTCCTGCGGCCGTGCCTCTTAAGGAAAGTCTCCTCGCGGGCGCGGGCTTCTCCCCTCCGGGGGGCGTCAACCGCCCATCCCACCGATCGGTGTGTAATCCCTTCTGGCCTGGCCGGTGAGGCATCTGCGCATCGATCCGAGGCCCTTGACCGGACCGACAGAATCGGTCAGGCAGACAGATAAGTCGCCTACACCCAAGAATGACCTCTGGTGCGTGGTCGAGAACTCCGCGCGGACCTCCGAATTTTTCCTGGCGAACCCAGGTGAAATTCCGTGCCCTCCACTGACTGACCGAGTAAACTGAATTGAACTGCAGTGACTGAACGGGAGGTGCACTTTCCACACCACATTTCCAACCGCCCAGGCGCACCCGCAACCGCAAAACCCGCCCGCGGGCGCAACCGCATACGCAACCAAGCGACACATTTTAACCCGCTCGCGGACGCACTTTACAACCGCAACCATGCGACACATTTTAATCCCCCCGCGGGCGCAACCGCAACCGCAACCAAGCGACACATTTCAACCCGCCCGCGGGCGCAACCGCAACCGCAACCAAGCGACACATTTCAACCCGCCCGCGGGCGCAACCGCAACCGCAACCAAACGACGCATTTCAACCCGCCCGCGGGCGCAACCGCAACCGCAACCAAATGACACGTTTCAAACCGCCCGCTGGCGCAACCGCAACCGCAACCAAACGACACATTTCAACCCGCCCGCGGGCGCAACCGCAACCGCAACCAAGCGACACATTTCACATTTCGACCCGCCCGCGGGCGCAACCGCAACCAGGCAACACATATCAACAACCCGCGCAACCACAACCGCAACCGCAACCAAACGACGCATTTCAACCCGCCTGTAGGCGTACGCGCAACCGCAACCAATCGACACATTTCAACCCGCCCGCGGGCGAAACCGTAACCGCAAACAAGCGACACATTTCGACCCGCCCGCGGGCGCAACCGCAACCGCAACCGCAACCAAACAACACATTTCAACCCGCCCGCGGGCTTCTCCGCCACCGCAACCTTTCCATGCGACAAATTTCAACCCGCCCGTGGGCCAACCCGTAACCGCAACCGAGCGATACATCTCGACCCGCCCGCGGGCGTAACCGCTACCGCAACCGCAACCAAACAGCACATTTCAACCCGCCCGCGGGCGTCTCCGCCACCGCAACCGCAACCAAGCGACACATTTCAACCCGCCCGCGGGCGCAACTGCAACCGCAACCAAGCGATACAGTTCAACCTGTTCGCGAGCGAAACCGCATCTGCAACCAAACGACACATTTCAACCCGCCCGCGGGCGCAACCGCAACCGCAACCGCAACCGCAACCGAGAGACGCATTTCAACACGCCTGCGGGCGCCACCGCAACCGTAACCAAGCAACGCAATGTGATCCGCCCGCCTCCGCAATCGCAGCCGCAACCGCAACCATGCGACACATTTCAACCCGCCCGCGGGCGCAACCGCAGCCACAACCAAACGACACATTTCAACCCGCCCGCGGGCGCAACCGCAAATGTGACCACAACCGCAACCAGGCGACACAATTCAACCCGCCTGCCGGTGCAACCGCAGCCGCAACCAGACGACACATTTCCACCCGCCCGCGGGCGCAACCGCAACCAGGCGACACATTTCAGCCCGACCGCGCGACCGCCCGAGGAGCAGGAGGAACGGAGCACGGGGAAGAGGAGGAGGGAGAGGAAGAGGAGGAAGAGAGGGGGTGGGAAGAGGATGATGGGCAGAACGGCCAGGAGGAGGAGGAGGAGGAAGACGACGACGACGAGGAGGATACAGGGCTGGTCGTAATTCAACGGGCTGCAGATGCAGGTCCGATAGCACGATGGGGAGATGGAGGGCCTGGAGGGAGGAGAAGGAGGACGCGTTGCTGGCGGTTCTCCGCCGAGACATTGCAGCGGGGAATCCCCATTCCAGGCTGCTGCCTCAGATTATGTTTATGTCATTGTTTGTTCCCCTATGAGGGGGGCCGCGGGGAGCGCCCAGATCCACGCGCGCAAGCCAAGGGAGGGGGGGGAGCCTGTGGGCCCGCACCAGAGGCCAACCCGTTGTAGGGCCACTCTTGCGCACATGCCCGAATGACTATGCTCGGACCTGGGACAGAAGAGCATCCTTCAAGAACGTGGGACCGTCTGACGGCCAGACTGAACAACACTCGAGCGCACCCTCCCACAGGAGGCACAAGAACATCCAACAAGCACGCAGAACATTAGGGTACCCTCCCCGAGCCTCGATCGAATACCTCGGCCCGACCGTAGGTGGCACACTCCTCGGATGTGGGATGTGGGCCTCTGTCGGCATGGGGCCGCCGCCGCAGCGAGAGCCCTGGAATGGAGGCGGGCCCCTGTGCAGGCCGGATGGGGCCTCGACATCTCGAGCGCCCCTGGAGGTCTCCCAGAGGGGGTCGGAGCAGATGGGGTCGCAGGATCGCGCCACATCGTCGATGCATCATCGATGCATCGGCGATGACGGCGATGCATCGGCGACGTCGGCGTTGATCAAATCAGTCTCCACATCGAACCGCATCGCCGATGCATCGGCGATGCGGCGCGACCGCTCTCGAAGGCCCAACAAGTTCTCGGCCAAACTTTAGCCTGGATTTCGCGCCGCGGGTTGTCTTCTGTGGGTTCCAGAGATCGAGATGGGCCGCTGGAGCGTAGGAAGCGGGCGTGCCTCGAGTGCGTCGAAAAGCAGAGCATCGCCAATTGTCCATAGACGCAAGTCGACCAGTCTCAAATTTTCGGAGGCATGAATGCAAATTTGCGGGCGCTGGTAATGGCATCGGCTGCGGCTGCTATCGCTACGACTTCTTGAAGTAAATCCTATTCGTGTTCCATTCCTCCGTCCTTCCACCACATTCCCTCCTCCTCCTCTTCATTCCTTCCTTTAGAATCTCCCCTGGCTATTCCTCATCCAATCCTCCTCCCTCCTCCTCCTACTTTTCCTGCGCCTCCTGCTTTTCTCAGCGCCTTCTTCTCCTGCCTCTGGGGGGGCCGTTCAGCCTGTCCAGGACGCTCTTGAGACTGCAATCGCCCAACTGTCCCGCCTCCGAATTGCGGCCAGGCCACGGCAAGATGGGGGGCAAAGCCGAGCCGGCAATGGAGGAACAACAAACGGCATAATGAACTTTCGGATGTCCGCGCGGAACTCCGACATTGCATGTGCATGCAGTGTTTTATCATTCGAGACAGCAGCCACGCGAGATCGCTCCTTGAAGAACAACGCACGGCACAAACATCAACTTTCGGAGGTCCGCGAGATTTCCTGAATCGGCGCCGGACCCACATCCATGGCGCAGGGGCAGCGCTGGAGGCGCCGCCGTGGGGGTCCAGCGCAGATCTGAGAAATCCGTGCGGAACTCCAAAACAGTTTTGCTGATGCCATCTTTGTTTCTTTGAGACAGCAGCCACGTGAGATCGGCCCGCTCCTTGCGGAACCTCTTGCGGAACTTGTAGGCGGCCGCCTCGCCGCGCATCAGCACGGGCTGCGAGCGCAGCACGTGCTCCACCAACTCGTTCGGGTCCACAGGCGCCTCCCGCGGGGCTTCCGCGGGGGAGCGCTTCCCCCACCTACAACGCTGCTGCTGCTCCTCCCCCTGCCTCCTGCCCCCCCGGCTCTCTGGCGGCAGCGACGACGGAGCCCGCGACGTCGACGCGAGCCGCCTCTGGCGGCGACGGCGGCGTCGAAGACGACGGGCCGGCGGCGGAGGCGGCGACGACGAGGCCGGCCGGCGACGGCGCCGACGACGACGGCGGCGGCGGCGCTGCAACCGACCGCCGACGACACGACCGAGGCGCTGGCGACGGTGAGGGCGGCGACGAGCCGGCTGCGACGGCGGCGGCGAGTCGCCGAGCTGGCAGCGGCGGCGGCGAGTCGGCAGGAAGGCGGCGAGGGGCCTCGAGCACCGCGACGTCGCAGCGGGCGCCCGGGCCTGCCCTGCCGTAGGCCGCGGGCGACCAGCCGCCACCGCGGGGGCCCGCGGCGAGCGGGGAGGGCACGGCCTGCTGCCGCCCTTCGCCGCTCGTCATCGCCGTCGTCGCCGCCGCCATCGTCTTCGTCCTCGCTGTCGCCGACGCCGTCGTCGGCATCCTCGTCGTCGTCGCTCGCCATCGCCGTCGCTGTCGCCGTCGGTTCCGCCGCCGCCGCCGCCGCCGCCGCCGCCGCCGCCGCCGCCGTCGTCGTCGTCGTCGTCGTCGTCGTCGTCGTCGTCGTCGTCGTCGTCGTCGTCGTCGCCGTCGCCGTCGCCGTCGCCGTCGCCGTCGCCGTCGCCGTCGCCGTCGCCGTCGCCGTCGCCGTCGCCGCTTTCGCCTTCGTCGTCGTCCTCTTCGTCGCCGTCGTCGTCGCCGGGCGCAGATTTATGTGAAGATTTAGGGCCCGGGGTGAAGATTTAGTGAAGATGTCGGGCTCTGGGGGAAAAATTAGAGCCCTGGGTGAAGATTTACGGGCCTGGGCGAAGATTTACGTGAAGATTCAGTGACCTGTGAAGATCTGGAAGAAAATCCGGAGGAATATCTGGAGGAATATCGCCGTGACAATTTAAAAAATTAGGTTTTCGAGTATCATTTGCGCGATGACAGCAGGGCGTGGAACAAAACAAGGGTTTATATAACTATGGTTTTGGAGTAGGTCCGCGAGGCTGAGCCCGGGCATGCCGACCTAGTTTTTGTTGAACTCCCTGTAGGGTTATCCCTGGAAACAAGTGCACCCAATTTCGGCCACGAATTCTCTGTGTTATTCAAGGGTGAGGGGCTGTATTACGCCCAATGACGGGAGCGCCGGCCGACGACCGACGACGGCGCATCTGGCGCCGGCCGACGAACGACGACGGCGCATCTGGCGCAGGGCGCCCGGCGCGGGGGGCGAATGGCCCAGGGTTAGTTCGGGCATGTCCCCCTACAGGCGGATTGAGGACGAAAAATAAAACATATCCCATATCCAAAACTACCCCAAAATGCTCCCAAACGACCCCCCTGACTAATTATCTTTTGACTATTTTTGAACACTCCTCTTGTAGAGGGACATGCCCGTTTAAGCCCAGGGGAGAGACATGCATGTATCCAAGGGCGCCGATAATCCATGCCTTCGTCGAGGCTCCCGGCCAGATACGTGTCATGCCCGCCCCTGGGCCAACTATTCTGGGAGAGCCAAAAGGTGCCGATGCTGCTACTCCCCGGGCCTCTCCTCGGGTGCGTTCTGACCAGAATTCCAAGGCGAATCCGGCCGTGGCGACGAGAGACTCCCAAGAGGCCCAGAAAGGGGAATACCAGGGAATGGTAGCGGTATCGGTACTGTCCTCGTCTGATATTCGCCCCTACCGTCGCGGTCCCCCGAACCTTTCCCCAGGACCGGTGTTTCCTCCCGAGCCCTTTTTTGACGGCCTCGCGAGGCCCCTCACGGCGAAAACCTTCCGTCCTGACTTTTGCACGACGCGAGCATGTCTGGGATCGTCGCCTCCGAGTCCGGGAGCCTCGACCGGCGAACGACTGACGGCGCGCGCAGGGCGCAGGGCGCCCTGCGCGCGGCCGCTGCGCGCCTGCGGGGCCGGCTGCTGCGCGGCCACCTCGGAGGAAGACGCCCCGCCCGCTCGCGCGCCCCGGGGGGGAGGGCCTGGGGCCTGGCATGGCGGCGCGCACGAGGGGGGAGGAGGGGGGGAGGGAGGAGGGAGGAGGGAGGAGGGAGGAGGGAGGAGGGAGGAGGAAGGAGGGCGGAGGGAGGAGGGAGGAGGGAGGAGGGAGGGTGGAGGAGGGAGGAGGGAGGAGGGAGGAGGGAGGAGGGGGGGGAGAGCATCGGATCAGGAACAAGTGGATCAGGAACCCAGGGTCTGGAAGCTGGTGGCACTCCAATCCTGGATCGGCCATGGATACCACAATTGGGCCGGGCATATCCCCCTACAGGCGGATTTTGGACGAAAAATTGGAAATAGTGGGAAATGCTCAAACATGGTAAACAAATGCTGGAAAAATCGTTCCCAGACTATTTTTTCATTATTCTTGAAAATTCCCCCTGTAGAGGGACAGGCCCGACTTAATATCACCACCGCCCTCACAAGATAAGGAGTCCTCCAGGGTCTGAAGCCTCCTGGGCACATTGCTTGACCAACGCCCTCGCCGTAGGCCGTAGGGGGAGGGGGAAGGCTTCCTAGAAGAAGGGCTGGGGCCAGGCTTGGCGGCGCGCACAAGGGGGCTGTACAAAGTGGAAAGAAGTGTATCATGTGTTTCAACATGCGCATCCAAAAATACCACTTCCCTCCTTCCAGACCGACGCGGTCTGGCTCGCCAGTTGGGCTGCGCGTCCCGCGCCGCCGCGGCCTCTGGCACTCGCGCGGAGGAGTGCGGATATCGCTTCGGGGCCGTCCTTGCGGATCTACTATGGATCGTTTGCTTGCTGTGGCGGCGCGCACAGGGGTGTAGGGGGAGGGTGGAAGGCTTCTTAGCAGGAGGCTGCTTCTAAGAAGCTTTCCCCCTCCCCCTACCCCCTTCTGCGCGTGGCAGACAGGTGGGCAGCTCCCCGTAAGACGAATCTAAGACGAGGACACAAAAGGGGAACCATGACCATGAGTGAGCGCGGAATCGTCGCGTCGATCTTGGTCACCGTCGATCTTGGCCAGCGTCGATTTGTGGGCCATCCTTGCGAATCGGCGACGGTGGACATGGACCATGACCAAACTCCCCGTAAGACGAATCCAGGACGAGGATACATAAGGGTCAAACTACATCGATGATCTCTCAGATCGGGCGGCTTTGTACGATTTATCCGGCACCGCGGCCTTCTCAGAGTGTTCCGGAACATTCTGAGAGCGTTCTGGAACACTCTAGGAAGGATTTGTCCTCGTCCTAGCCCCGTCCGCCCTGGGCTCCCCGCGCTCCCCTGGGAACAAACAAGGTACTGATATCCGTAGTTCACCGAGCTTTTCTGTGGTTTGTTCTGACCAGGATTTCGAGGCGAATCCAGCCATGGCGACGAAGGAGGGGCAACAATATTGCTATCTGATCCTCCTCTGATCCCCGGCTCCCCGACCCAGATCATTAGGTACCATATTTTTTCGATTGCGATCCGCAGCGACCGATCGGCACTCCAAATCGGTCGCGACCAATCGCGGCAAATTCCAACATCGGTCGCGACCCGTCGCGACCGATACCAGAATTTGAAGCAAAATCGGTAGCGACCAATCTCGTCTTTCGCGATCAGAAATCTGGCATCCAATGATCAAGGATGGCCTCAAAGAAGCCTCCTGGAAGCCTCCCTGGGGCCTCCCGGGACCTTGGAGACCTCTGGTGGCTCCTCCTCCCTTCGCCCTCCTCCTCCTCCTCCTCCTCCTCCTGCTCTGCGTCGTCCTCCCTCTGTTCTTCCCCCTCGAAGCCTGAAGCTGCCGACTGTGTCACCACGAGTGCTTTTCCCTCTGCTGCTCCTCCTCTTCCTCCTCCTCCCTCCTCCACCGACGACTCCCTGATCCCCTCCCTCCTTCTCAGCGGCCCACGGGGGGACGGGGGAAAAGGGCCAAGGAGCCGAATTCATCCACCCAGGGGTCAGTAGGATAGAGCCGGTGGCGATGAGGTCTCCCTCCGGGGGGGACGGTCCTCTCTCCAGTGTGCGTCAATACCAGGACCGAGATGGTTACAGGTGAGCGAAGGAGAAGGAGAGGTACTCCAGATTTCGTAAGAAAGGGGAGGGGGTCACAACCCTCTCAGACGAGAAGTTTTAGACCCCCCCCAGACCATCCGCGAAAGAGCGGCCCTTTGCCCAGACCCCCCCCCGAACCCTCAAGACAGCTCAAATCAGACCCCCCCCAAATGTGACCCCCACCACTTTATTGTGGAATCCGGAGTACATAGTACACACGAACAAACATCAAGCGGGTAGCTCCCTGGGCGGCCTTCGCGAACAAACCCGATCAGGGTGGCCATTGAGCCAAATGAGGCCAGATCCAGAGCAAGATAAAACTGGATTAGGCGGTATTAAACGGAATAAGCACGTTCGCCTGTTTTCGACCACGGATATACCAACGCCGATGCTGAATCAAAGCCGACCCCCATGCAGGAATGTGTCGAGATCCTTGCGCGGCCTTCGCGGGCAAGGTTGTGTTTTCGAGCAGGGGGCTACCAAACCAACGTTTTGGGTTATTGCTTCGCTTTGGTTCCATAACGAAGGCAACATGATCTATCCACCCAAACAACGCTTTGGTGCACCTCTGGAATTGAGACCGGTCCCGCAACTGTCCCTAGAACGACAACAACAAGAAAACGGAACCAGTACGAAAGCCGTCCACGAGGTTGCCTGGAACAGCGTTCTGAATGGATCCCTGGTTTTGAAGGTTCTAGATTCGATCTTGCAAGCTATTCGTTCTCTGCTGAAGGCCCTGGCCAAGAAAGACCATCCTGAGCTGATGACGCGGAGGCGTCGCGAATATCTCGACAAGTTCTTTCGATGTGGAAGCCTCAAGCAGTTAGTATAGTGACACTCGCTGTATATTCTTTGTTGGAACTTATGTTGCCTGGCAACTGTTTCGATTCCGATTTGGATTCCAAATTTCCCCCCCTCCTCCAACTCCTCCTCCTCCTCCTTCTCCTCCTCCTTCTCCTCCTATTAGCCGCCGCCGCCATGACGGCGACGCGAGCCGGCCCTGCTTCAAGCGCATGCGCACTCACTAGCGGCTCTGCTGGCGTTCTCGCTTGATCGACTCACCACGTGATGGTCTTCCGATGTGCCGCATTTGACTCGACTTCGACGGAGGGTTTGAGTGTGACCTTGATCCGAAAGAGGGGAGAAGGGTCAGCCGCACCCATGCCTGAAAGTGCCAGATGGCCAAGCTTTCCATTTCGAGACGTTTGACCCCGTCGCTGCCAAGACCAAATGGTACTGAAGATGCGGGAAATCCATTAGCATCTGCGGGCCCTGGGGCACAATCAAACGAAGACCGCAAACCATATCCCGAAAAACTGGGTGAACGAAATTGCAGTGTCTCACTTTGCAAAGAAACGGAATTTTCCAAATAATGGGTCTGGTGGGAAATTGTAGTAAGCAGGAATCCTCGGAGATCGCGAAAACCATCAAGCAGCGCACGCCTCACGTGCAGAGTCAACAGGACGCCCCAGTATAAGCGGCTTGTGACGCAATCGCCACACATTTTGAACAGCGCAGAGGAGGATGTGTGACGTACAACGTTTGGACTTATATTCGAGGCGTGCAGCTTTACGATGAAGAACGGAAGACTTCCCACGACGTACCTGCGAGAGATGTGCGCGAAAGGCAAAAAGGAGGCGGATGCGGTCCACGCTTTTGCCGGTTTGGGTAAAACTGGTGCTGCCGAGCTGCACGAAGCTTTGTTCGAGGACCCAGTATTGCTGGACGAAAGTACGATATTTGCGTACGTGGCTGAGGAGAGGTATCGGACACTTACATTTCCCCCCAAACATACGAGTTAAAGGAACATGCTAAACAGAGGGAGGCAAGCATCCAGCAGGAATTTCCAAACGAGAGCACCGACAATCATAGCATCAATATACTCAATACCTATACAACCACCCTTCGGGTGATGAGGAAGTTGTGGGGGGGGAGAGGGGGGGAACCATCTGACTCAATCGATCTCACTATCGATCTCACTCAACGGGACACCACGGGACACTACGGGACACCACGGGACACTTGTAGATCTCACTATCGATCTCGCTCAGCGGGCCACCACGGGCCACCGCGGGACACCACAGGACACCGCGGGACACCTCTCGATCTAACTATCGGTCTCACTGTGACTCACTATCGATCTCACTATCGATCTCACTCAGCGGGACTCCATAGGACACCACGGGACACCTCGGGACACCACATCGATCTCACTATCGATCTCACGATTGATCTCACTATCGATCTCACTCAACGGGACATCACGGGACACCTCGGGACACCTGTCGAGCTCACTTTCGATCTCACTATCGATCTCACTCAGCGGGACACCACGGGACATCACGGGACACCTAGGGGCACCACATCGATCTCAGTATCAATCTCACTATCGATCTCACTATCGGTTTTGATCAACGAGACACCACGGGACACCTCGGGACACCTGTCGATCTCACTTTCGATCTCACTATCGATCTCACTCAACGGGACACCACGGGACACCACGGGACACCTCGGGGCACCACATCGATCTCAGTATCGATCTCACTCAACGGGACACCACGGGACACCACGGGGGACCCGCGGGACACCGGCGGGACACAGCACGGCACCGGCCGCCGGAGGAGAAACATTTGGTCCCGCCGCGGCCCAGCCACAGGAAGATTTCGAGACACCCGCGGGACACCAGCGGGACACCGCGGGGCACCGGCCGCCGGAGGAGTTACGTTCGGTCTGGCCGCGGCCCAGCCACAGGAGGATTTCGGGACACCGGCGGGACACCGCGGGGCACCGGCCGCCGGAGGAGTTACATTTGGTCCGGCCGCGGCCCAGCCGGAGGATTTCCTCTCGCCCGCCCACGCAACTTCGCCTCGCCCGCACGCACGCACGGCACGCACGGCACGAACCCGAAATCGAAATCGATTTCCCGGTACGCCGGTACGGGGGGTCTCCGTTTCACGTCGGACCCATCCCCCAACCTCCAATATTTGATTTGACGATTGATGAGATCTCGATATTTTGCATTCGGGGGGCAAGTTGGACGCACAGGAAATCAAGGCAGAGCGAACACTTCAGTGTGAGTGATCACATGTGCAACACCAGTGCTACACGACTGGTCTCGCATGGGAATATCTACGCACTTGCCCAACGATAAGTTCATGTTCTCGTAGTGGTAAGTCGGCGCGTATTTTGGGCCTCGAGGGAACACCATCGCTTCTCTCCGTCTCCGCTTCCCCGCCACGGCGAAACACCAGCGAGGCCTGGGTGGAGGGGGAGGCTCGTCCTGCAGGTGCTCGGGGCCTCGAGGTGGCACTGGGCACCCCCCTCCTTGAGACGTGGCCCGCTCGCGGGCCCGGTCGCGAACGGCCCGCGGTGCCGCGCCTCTGCACTTAAAGGCAGGAGCGGAAGCGCTCCCTGCCGCGGGATGCTCGCTCGCAAGCGGTGGAGGCAGGGGGGAGCGAGGTGGGAGGACGGCTCCTCCTCCTCCTCCTCCTCCTCCTCCTCCTCCTCCCTCCTCCTCCTCCTCCTCCTCCTCCTCCTCCTCCTCCTCCTCCCTCCTCCTCCTCCTCCTTCCTCCCTCCTCCTCCTCCTCCTCCTCCTCCTCCTCCTCCTCCTCCTCCTCCTCCGCCAGCGAGGCGCCCCAGGCAGGCCCAGGCAACGAACTGCCCGGTCGTGCATCCACATGTCCGCGGAGGCGTTTGATACGATCCCGGCTTGCCGTACAGGAGCAGCCGTTCGGACTCGCAGCCAACGCGCTCAACCTTGCCCTCCTCTTCTTGCTCCTCCTCCTCACCCCTTCGCCTCCTCTGCTCTTCCTCGTTCTCCTCGCCCTCTCCTCGTCTTTCTCCTCCCACCTCTGCTTCTGTCTTAACTCTTCTCCGTGCGCTCGTCGTTGTCGTCGTCGTCGTCGTTGTCGTCGTCGTCGCGAACGTGGTCTTCAAACATCTTCCTCGTGTCATCGTCCTACTCCGCTCTATGAGCGCATCACGACAATTCAAGATGGGCTAGAAACGGCGGAGGTGTGTCACATGCCCGAGTGGTCGTCGCCGTGTCGTCGTCGTCGTCGTCCTCCTCCTCCTCCTCCTCCTCCATCTCATGTTCCTCATACTCACCTGCGTCTCGTCCTGATACTCATCCTCCATCTCACGTTCCTCCCCGTAGGTGTCGTTATTATTGTCCTGTCTTATTATTCTCCTGATCCTCCTCCTGCTCCTCCTCTTCTTCCTCTTCTTCCTCCTCCTCTTCTTGCCATTGCCGTATTACTTCGTCTATGAACACGCATATCATACATATAGACAGAAGACATATAATACAAACATTTTAAGTTGCCGGTCTATACATATATATACATATATATATGTATGCCTAGGTGTACGTGCGTGTCCCCATGATTCCTCCCCCTGCTCATCTTCTCCCTCCTCCTTCCATTCATCCCCGTTTCCTCATCGCCCTCCCTGCCAGACTCTTTCTTTCGAGCGCCAAGAGGCAAGGATGGAGGGAAGGGCTGATGGGGTGTAGCTGAGAGGAATCGTAGAATGGGGGTGATGATGATTATGATGATGCTGCTGATGATGATGATGGTGATGATGAAAAGCCTGGCCCCCCGATGTCCTGATTGGTAATGCTCGAACGCCGGATTTCTCGATCAATTCCACGGGACACGTTTTCCGCTCGGGGCCGCTTTTGGACAACCACGGAACCCATGACACGGCCCCCGTCAGCCGAAACACTTTCTCGGCGTGCTTTTCCAATCAACCTGTGTTGAATAGGTTACCCGTTTTGATTCAGCACCGTCGGGCTGCTTTCCTCCTTCCATCCTTCTTCGCCCTCCTCCTCCTCCTCCTCCTCCCATCTCTGGCCTCTGTCCTCTGCATGTCTCTATTTAGGCACACCCCTCACACGCTTCGTGGCCCCACAAGGAGCTCCACCTAAGGCCCCACAGGTTGCGCCCGTATACCGCCACCGCACCGCTGTGGCACACCCCATCACGCGCTTCGCGGCCCCATTGGGAGTTCCACCGAAGGCCCCAATGGTTACGCTACGCCCGCATGCCGCCACCACCCCACTTTATCGCACCCTTCACGCGTTTCGTGGCCCCATACATACGGAGGCTCCACAACCACCCACAGCTCCAATGGTTGCGCCCGCATGCCGCCATCATCCCACTTTCGCGCATCCCTCACGCGTTTCGTGGCCCCATAGGGAGCTCCGCAAAAATCACCAACGGTTGCGCCCTCATGCAGCCGCTCCTCCCCCCCCAGCTTTGGCGCACCCTCGCGCGTCTCGTGGCCCCACAAGGAGCTCCACCTAAGGCCCCTATAGTTGCGGCCGCATGCCGCCATCGGCCTACTTTGGCGCACCCTCGCGCGTCTCGTGGCCCCACAAGGAGTTCCACCTAAGGCCCCTATAGTTGCGCCCGCATGCCGCCACCACCCCACCTTTGCACACTCCTCACACGTTTCGTGGCCCCATAGGAAATTCCACCTAAGGCACCAATGGTCGCGCCCACATGCCGCCACCACCCCACTATGGCGCGCCTCTCACACGCTTCGTGGCCCCAGAAATAGTTCCACCTAAAGCCCCATTGGTTGCGTCCGTATGTCGCCACCACCCCACCCTGGCACACCCCTCGCACGTTTCGTGGCCCCATCAGGAGCTCCACCCACAGCTCCAATGGTTGCGCCCCCATGCCGCCACTGCACCACTCTGGCGCCTCCACAAGACACGGCCCCGCCGCGTGCCGCTCCCCAGACATCGCCCTGCTGCTCCCCAAGGCCAGGCCGGTGGGGGCCTAAACTAAACAAGCATCGCGGAACGAACGGAACCGTTATCATATTGAAACCTCGCGCCACTTTCGTGGGCTCTTGGGAAGTGCGGTGGAACGCGGGGCGACGCGGATCATTTTGAAAACGCGCGGTCATTCGGGGGCTGCGATCTGCGCAACGGTCGCCACTTTCGTGGGCTCCTGCAAGGCGAGCTGGAATGCAGGGCAACGCGGATCATTTGTGACCTCGCGGCTCCGTCGGGGGCTGCGAACTGCGCAATTGTCGCCACTGTCGTGGGTTCTGGGGAGGCACGGCACAGTGCAAGGCGCCCATATGGCGCTTGACCACATGGCGCATGGCGCCGTCCCGTCATTAGCGCGCGGCGCTGTTGCATCACAGAGCGCAGAGCGCTGGAACATCACGTAGCGCATGGCGCTGTCTTCGATGGCCCTCTTCCACTTCTCCTAATGTGCCTGTCGCTCGCAGTAACAAGGGTGAACCCAGCGTATGTAGCGCATGGCCTTGTTATTCTCATCAATATTGCTTCCCCTTTCGTGTCCATCCTCGTTGTCTTCCCCCTTTCCCCCCTCCTCATCGTCCACTTCTGTTCAAGTGTTATGTTTCTTGCCGTGCGCGTCGTCGCTGTATCCTTCACGATCTGAACTGCGCAGATGTGCGACGCGCGTGGCCCGACATGGTGTGGTGAAATATTTCAGATAGCTGCATATCTCGCACTGTGTTCTTTTGTATGGCAGGTTCGGATACATTGTCCCCGTGCGTGGACGAAATTAGCAACTACGTTTCGGATAGTTTCACGAAGTCCGGACCCCTTCACGGAGACTGGTTTCTCCTCCTGGGCAATTTCTTGAAAGCCCAGGAGGCCGAAACCGCAGCAAAAATGCCCTTCGTGTTTTTTCACGCCGCGGGGGTCCACGAGGACGTGGACAAGGATGTTGCCCCCTGGACTTCGGGTCAGAAATCAACTCTCCGGCGGCCCAACGGGACGATCTGGGCGCCCCTGAAACGCTCCCGGCGAGGCGCAGCGGCTGGATCGCATCCCGAGGCGGGAACACTGCCGAAAACCTTTGGACCTTTCGAGGCCTGTGGTCGACGAGGGCGGGGACGACGCCAGCATCCGCCGCGGGGCCGCGCGCGAGACCGCCGGACAGCGGGCGCCGCTGGGGCGCTGGCGTAGTCCGCCACGGTGCGCCCCAGCGCGTCGGCGCCGAGGCCACCGAGGAAGTCCTCGTCCGACCTCTCGGCTGGCGGGGCCCAAGCCTCCAACGCTCCCATATCTCCGACACGGCGGCGCGCACAAGGGGCAGGGGGAGGGGGGAAGGCTTCTCGGAAGGAGGCCGCTTCTTAGACGGCGCTGGCCTTGCATCTGTAGACGAAGCCCGCGCCCTCTAAGACGCAGGGGTGCTTCTAAGAAGCCTTGCCCCCCCTCCCCCTGCCCCCCCGTGCGCGCCGCCATCCGACGACAGGCTCTCCAGGGCTTTCTCGGCTCGGGATGCTCTCCGGCACGCCGAGGGTGCTCTTGGGGTGCCCGGATCGCTCCCGACGGCCGCCGGAGGCCCGCATGATGCCCTGCAGGAAGAGATCCGACGCGATGCGGTGTTCTTCAATCTGGCCGTGCTTCCTCGACTTCGGCCTCGGGGGGCCTGCTGCTGGGCTCCCGCGCGCGTGCGTTCGCAGGCCACGTGGCACGACGCAGCGGCTCAACGGGGGAAGGGCGCGAGCCGCGCAGGGAGCGGCCATGCGAGGTCAGATAGTACAGTCATCGGCCTGACATAAGGAACGATAAATCAGGAACGAAGCCCCTTTTTTTATCCCAAGGAATAACGCATAAGAAACGATAAATAAAAAATAACGCATAAGGAACTGTAGATAACGCATCCAAGCCTAAGGAACGACCGAGCCCCTTTTGAAAAGTAAGTGTTCCTTGTTCAAACCGCTCACTGTACACTCCAGCATCTTCGGGGTCAGTGGAGAAGCCCTGTCGGTGAACGCTTGCTTTCCACATCCCACCAGCGCTCTGGGCGTGGGTGGTTTAACGAACTTCGTCTTCTCCCTGCCAAAATCCTTCCTGCCCCTGCTCGGGGGAGAGGTAAACACCCCCTTCTCTGGGTCTAGACGGGGCGTCCCGCGAGGGGTTAGAGCGCCGAAGATCGTCCAAGATGGCTCCAAGAGGGCCTCAGAGAGCGCAAGATGGCCTCCAAAATGGCTCAATATAGTCGCCGACGTACATTCAAGAGGTCTCAAGACGGCCCCGAAATGGTTTCAAGTGCCCCCTGAGCCCTCCAAGGACCCCCCAAGAGGCCAAAACAACTCCAACACCTGGAACAATTTCAGATTTTTGCCTTCTCGCCGTATCGCTTCCGATGGGTCTCGGAGGCCCCCAAAAGGCCCAAAGATGGCCCAAGGGATCCCCAAGAGGGACCCGAAAGAGCTCCAAGACGGCTCCAAGAGCGTCCAAGAGCGCTCCAAGGACGGCTCCAGAAAGCCTCAAGACGACATGTTTGAGACTCCGAAGGGGGGTCCTGAATCCGTTACCCCTCTCTTTTTGAGCCTCGTATGCCAACATGGCCCCAAGAGGCCTCCAACACCCCCCAAAGAGCCCCAAGAGGGCCCCCTAGACCCCACAAAAGAGCCCCAAGAAGGCCCCAATAGTGCCCCAAGTGGCTCCGCGAGGACTCCAAGAGGGACCCAAGGTGGCTCCAAGAGACCTCCGAGAAAACACTCCCAAGGCAACTCGCCTGGCGATCTGTTTCTGCATGGACTGGTGGATTTTTTGTTATATATATGTATCTATTATATATATACATATATATATATATATATATATATATACAGCCGCAGGCGGAAGCGCCGGCGGCGGGCGGTCGCGGTCGGGCTGCGGCCGCGACTAGCGGCGGGCGCGCGCGAAGCCGCGGTCAGGCGGCAGGCAGCAGCGACCCAGGGCGTCTGAGCCAAGGCGTGCAATCCAGGGAGTCTGCAGGGCAGTCCCAGGACGGGTCATGCAACGGCGCATCCAGGGAGTCTGAACACAGGCACCGAGGAAGCCGAGCGCAGCCAAAATGGCGCGTAAGGCGCTCCCAACAGTTCGAGTCGAACGGGTGGGAACGGTCCCGAAGACGTCTATCCAGGGAGTCTGACGGGTAACACAGACTGTCTGGCGACAAAGTCCAACGGGAAGACCTGACGGCGGATCAGAACATCGCAACGTCAGTACACGCATCCAGGGTGTGGAATCAGAGTGGCCAGAGAGAAACTTCCACAACTGCGATGCGTCAGGCCCTGATCCAACGAACGATAAGGGCGCAGCAGTGCGCACAAGGCCACACGGTAGGAACTGGTGGATATGCGCGAAGCGTCAAGAATCCCACCAGCCTTATGGGCGTAGGTGGTCTAGGTCGTTTCCTCTTTCACCCACATTCCTCCTCTTCGGGGAGAGGTTTAGCCCTCCCCCGAGCCCAGAATCGAATCGATAAGTCGGCTCGGCGATCGAAATTCATCGGATCGGCGGACATCGGCAGCCACGGCGGGAGAAATCGAACCGGCGGAAATCGGCATGCTAGTAAATCCTCCACGGAGAAACCAGAATCCAGACCGGAAACCGAAATCGAATCGGATTGGAATCGATCGAAATCGAATCGAACCGAGTCGGAGCAGTCGGAATGAGCCCTGGCCCTGGCGCATTGTCGGGTTTCTACTGCCCCGGGCCAATGCAAACCCAGGGTCAGTCAGCCTTTGCAAGATCCTGCAGGATCCTGCGCGCTGGCCCTGGTCCATGCGGCGGCGAGCGGGGGGGGGGTAACTGAGAAGGAGAAGGCCTTCTCAGAAGGCCGCGGAAGGCTTCTCAGACGCCCTCCTCCTGCCTTGTGAGAAATCTCCTGTGTCTTCGGGGAAGGCTTGGAGAACTTCTCAGACAGCCGGGGGACTCCCGAGCCTGCGGAGCAGGCCCGCCCCTTGTCGCTTCCCCCCATGGGCCCGCCGCCGATCCTCCCTGCACAACCCTGGCTTTGGCAGCACCCTGCGAGATCCGGCGCTCTGGCCGACCCCCGCTTGCGCCGGCCCCCGCCTCAAATGAAGGAGCCCCAGGACACACAAATAAATACACACAAACAAAAGAACTCCCCATCTTTTCCCCTATTTTCTGAGTTCTTGTCTTCCCGCCCCATTCCCATATTTTTTCCCGTATTTTCTGGGGGATCGACGATTCTTTGTGCCTGTGTTTTTTCCCCCTCCTGATCAAAGGCTGCGGGGCCTCCAGGCTCCTCCTCGCTCCTCCTCCTCCTCCTCCTCCTCCTCCTCCTCCTCCTCCTCCTCCTCCTCCTCCTTTGAGGGGCCAGGGTCGGCCAGAGCGGGCGCTCTGGCCGACCCTGGCCCCTCAAAGGCTGCCGACACCGGGCGGGGCCTCCAGTCCCGGCCGGCGGCCTCGGACAGCGCCCGGGCGGCGAGCAGCAGCGCCGGCAGCGCGGCGGAGGCGCCGCCTGCGGGCCCGCCGCCGCCGCGTCTCGCTTCGGGGGCGCGCCGACATGGATCAGCGATCCTCCTCCTCCTCCTCCTCCTCCTCCTCCTCCTCCTCCTCCTCCTCCTCCTCCTCCCCCCCCCCCTGGCGCGTGCCCCCCCCCATGGATCGGGGGTAGGTAGGAGGGATGATCATTATATCGTATTCCTCTCTGTAGCCGTTCGGGCTCCAGTCTGGAGGACCGGTAACAGCCATACACAGGTTCCAAGGCTGTGGGAGCCACAGTATACAGGCGATTGCGCGAAGCCCACGAGAAAAGAGGATCAGCGATCCATGGACTCGTCGCGCCGTCGCCAGATCCATGGATCGGGGGAGGTGCCCTCCCCCAAAAATGCGGCTGGCGCCGCCTCGCTCGGCGGCGGCACTCCAGGCTCTCCCATGGAAGCGGGGCCCGTCGCTGATCCACGCCCCCTTGATCCATGTCTGCGATCGCCTGACTGATGACGAACCAACAACACACACCCATATCCATAGGGGGGTCGGAGAGGGCTATGGGTGCGTGTTGTCGGAGGGAGGTCCCCGCTCGAACGGGAGCGCTCCCCAGGGTCCGACAACCCGCACCCATACCCCATAGCCAGTCCTCCTCCCAACGACCCCCCTGTGGGTATGGGTGTACGACCGAACCTGTTTTTGAGACGTTATTCCCGAACCTGGCTAACCAGGCAGTGGCAGGGAGGGTAGGGCCTGGATGGTGAGACAACTGTACATGCGAGCGACCTTTCATCCGATGCTTCTGTGCAGTGCCATTTCGGCTAAAGAGCCCCTGGAGGGCGAAAGCTACCTGCGCTTGGCACACAACACTTGAAGGTCGCTGGGGGGGCAGCGTTGTTTCCAGGGCCAGATCCCCGTACGCTCGGCGGGCGCGCTTGATCGGTCAACACCAATCCTTACAGCCGCCTTCGCGAGAAGCTCTCATTTCAGGTTTCCTCTTGCCGACGATTGGGCTGCTCATGCTAGCTCTTGCCCTACAAAAGCATTGCCCTCTCCCCCGTCGACCCAGCAACACAGATCGCGTTCGCTGCCCCTCAGCGAGCTTCAACACAAAACACATCAGCATCCGAGCAGGCTTGATAGTCCTTTCGATCGGGGGCCGACACGGCCCTCGCGCTGACGCCAGGGAGCGGCGCATCGGGCGCGGAATGGGCCTCTGCGGCAGCGGCGAGCCCCGGCCACGGGCGGGCTCGCCCCGGCCAAAGGCCAAAAAAGGAACGCCCCGCAGGGCAGGGCCCCTCGCTTCAGCGTCTCAACGGAGCATGGCCCCTCGCAGGGCATGGCCCCTCGCTTCAGCGTCTCAACGGCCCTCGCAGGGCATGGCCCCTCGCTCCTGGGCCAGGGCGGGTCCTCGCTTCAGCGTCTCCACTCTACGTGGGGGGGGGGGGGGGGGACGTGCACCCGTCGTGCCCCCTTTGGGCCCCAGGGGTGCCCCTCGAGGGCCACCTTTCTCCCCCCCCCAGCCCCCATTTGTCGCCCCCCCACCCCATGGCGCAACGCCCGGCGCCGTCGTCGCCGCCAGCCACTGGCTCGTGCTGATGAGTTTTAGCCATTGTGCAGAGCGAACACTTTCTCATCCCCCTCACCTGTCGCCAGCGTCATCATTGTCATCGTCATCGTCATCGTCGTCGTCATCATCATCATCGTCGTCATCATCATCAGGTTTTTCATCCAGCTTCTCAACATCGTCACCATCGTCGTCGTCGTCGTCATTCTGGCCACCGTCGCAATCGTCATCGTCGATGTCGTTGCCCTCGTCAAATTTCTGCGCGCGCGAACTTCCTCATCATCCTCACCAACACCATCGTCAACATCATCGCCAATATCATCATTGCCACTGTCATTATCATCACCATCAACCTCATCACTTTCACCATCGTCATCGACCCCACAGTCGTCATGACCACCATCGTCATCCTCAATGTCGATGTCGCCGCCCAGTTGAGTTTCGCCGTCCAACAATCAATTGCACCATAACGATTGCACCCCACCGAACGCACATCGAGAGTGCAAAAAACAACTAGGTCCACCCTCACAAGCACTTTGTTTGTATTTCTGGAGCCTAGAAGCGGGCCCTGGTGGTTGAGGATGGCGCAGCGTTGTCGTCGCTGCTTCGAAACACTGGAGGTCTGGGGTGGGGGGGGTGGGGGCAGGCAACCACATCTTAATCCTACCCCATCACTGCTGCCCAGGTATCTAGACTAGTACGGGGTTCACCGATGGAAATTCATCGTCGAAGTACTCATGTCGCGGTCTTTTCTGTGTTTAAGGACTTGGTTTATGCGTTCAATAAGTGCTGTTTTGCAGTGTTTCCGTTCGCTGGAGTGATTTAATAAATTATGTTCCCAGTTTGCCAAGAATCACTTTTCCCAAGCATGGTTCGTACAATCCCCACACTCATTCATTACCACTACCTCCGTTGGTGGGTGGACTCAGGATTGGCGGCCCTGAGATCCGACGACGCTGACAAACTGGAACCCCGTGAGTCAAACAAAGCCTGAGCCCTGGACCCCATCACTCCGCGGCATTTCTCGAGCCGGATCGACCCGCGATGGCCCCGGGGCCCGAGAAACGGGGCGAACACCCCCGCCAGCGAACTCCCGCTGGTCTGCACAGGTGGGCCGGTACGGGGCAAGCTTTACAAGGCGTTCCTTTGTAAGCACATCGTCTTCGGCACCGCCTGATTCCGGGGCTTTGCCCCCTCCTGGCCTTGACGTGAGGCCCCTCCTTCTACCCCCCCCTTTGTTGATCAAAGCTGTGCGCGGCCCGCTCAGCTTCGACCGGAAGAGGTGCGCTCTCGACCCGCGGATCAAAAAAAGCACGGGGCGAGCCTCGCGTGCGGCGGCCGCTTCCAGGGCTCGCTCTGGCCAGAGCCTCGACGGGAAGCCAGCCGTGGCGACGAGGGGCCCAGGTCGGGCACTGCTAGAAGCGCTCCTGGCCCAGGCTCGCCATCGCTCGGACGTCCATTCCCTGCGTGTTTTTTTCTCGGTTTCGTGCGTGTTCTTTTCGCCAAATGATCAAAGATGCTCTTCGATGGTCCTCGCCGAAGGAAAAATGCACACGTCCGAGCGGTGCCAAGCAAGGTGCCCCCAGCTGTTCGCTCCATTCTGGAGCCCCCTGGGGCCTTCTGGGGCCCCCTGGGCCTCGTGAGGGGTGCTCCGGAGGCCGTGGGGGCCTCCCTGGAAATCCTGGGGGCACCTTGGGCCAGGGGCGCTGCTAGCAACACCCGACCAGAAAGAGCGAGCAAGAGTCCCAAAGCGTTTCATCATCCTCGATCCTGGGAGGGCGACGGCAACGACGTCGACAACGACGACGACCCCGCCTCGAAGATCGACTCCTGGAGCCCTCCAGGGGTGCGCTCTGACCCGAATCGCCGAGGACCTCTGGCCGTGGCGGCCTGGGCGCGCAAGGACGCCCAAGGAGGACCCCCGGCCCTCAAGCAGTGAATTTCGACCGTCGAACCATCGACGACACGACGAGCACCGGCGGCACGCCCAGGGCGCGGGCCTGCAGGCTCAGACTGCCTCCGGCCTTCTGGGGAGCAATCTGGCATCCTCCAGGCACACTTTGGAATCCCGAAACGGTGCGGTGACACACCGTGCGGTGACCTCGAAATCTCCCAAGACCTTCCGCACGGTCCGCCAACGCACGGTTCTGGGACCTCGGATGCCGCAATCGCCCGAAACGTCCCCGGAGAGCGATCCGAGCACAAAAACCGTGCAGTGACCCCGAATCCCCACCGACTCACCGCACGGTGTGGTCACCACCCCGTTTGGGGGCCCCCTGGCACACGGAGGGCTTCTCAGGCGGCCGGAGGGCTTCCGAGGAGCTCCGCCACAGCCTGGGGAAGGCTTGCCCCCTCTGCGGTCAGGAACTGTTGCCCAGCGCGCCGCGGAGGCGGCCCCGCTGACGCGCTATGCCTTGCGACCAGATGGCGTGTCGCCCCGCCCGGTCGGGGCGAGAGGCTCGGAGAAGCTTGGTGCGCTGACGCCAGGGGACCGAGACGTGGTCAGCGTGTCGCGCCGAAGCGCGGTGGGCCAGAACTGGCGGGGCGACAAACCAAGCCAAGGGTACTGACCAGGGGAGTCGGCCGCGGGGTCCGTGAGCTGGTTGGTCCCCCAAAATATAGGTCAAGAGGGGGGGATGAAGGCAAATTCGCTCAAAATCGGTACCTGGACCCCTCCCGCGATCCGGATCCATTTTTGATGGTCCCAGGCCCGACAGTTGCCCCGGGAGACCGAGAAGTGCAAAAAACCTTCCCGAACCCAGAGCCTCGAACCTGCCTGCCCCCTGCCTGCGGGCGAGGAGCGAGGAAGCGAGCGCGGGAGGGGAGGGGGCACCTTTCTCTGACACGAGCGGGGCCAAAAACAGGACGGCCGCCGCGGGTGACACGCGCGCGGGTCCGCGGACGTGCGCGGCGGGCGCGCGCACGCGGAAGGAGAGAGGGGCAGCGAAAGCAGGCCCTCGGAGGACCGAGCGAGGACAGGATCAGCCGGCATCGAATCGGGAAATCGGATTGCCCTCCTGGGGCCCTCGGGCTCTCTTGGGGTCCCGTCGTCTACATCGGAAGCCTTCGCGGCTCTTCTTGGAACCTCTCGTGCCATTTTCCGGCCGTCTTGGAGCAACCATGGACCGCCTCCTGGATATCTCGGGCCTCCTGCTACGGGTCGGTATTAAGCATCCAGAGGACGCGCCCTGCCTAGCACTGACTCGGTGGTGCTGGTGAACGGTATCGCCGTCGGTCAGCCGCACAATACACGTCGATCGGAAGAAGTATGCAATAACAGCATGAAGTAGGAAGCCGGATTAAGAAGATGGGTGGGGTTCAGGCCCTCCCCCCCAAAACAACAAAACACAGCAACAGCATATTGTTTGAAATAGGAAGACACTTGAAGTAGACTGGGATCTGGGAATCCAGAGATATCGACTGTCAACAGCCGACGGGTATATAGATACATACATACATACATACATACATACATACATACATACATACAGACAGACAGACAGACAGACAGACAGACATACATTCATATGTATATATATACATATATACATATATATAGTCCAGTCGGCGAAAGAGCGGAGGGGCGCATGAAGGGGCGCAATACACATCTGCGGGCTAATATGGAACTGCTTTCGGAGTACCTTGATGCCGTCCAGGGGCCGTCTTCGGCTCGTGCGGCGAAAACCCAGGCCAGGCTGGGCGGGCGGCGAGCGCGAACCGTCTGGAATGTACGGTCATAATCGTTGCGCACGCGGGTCCTAGGCCAACACAACAACGAATGCTCGTTTTTTTTTTTTCTTCTCCTCTTTTTTCCAGCCATGCAAACCAATCAAACGTCGCATCTCGGAGTCACGCAAAATTGCCAGACTCTTTTAGAGTGCGCCGCATGGGCCCTAGGCGTCGGACTTCGACCACTGGCTCTGCGCCACGTGCCAGCTTGGCCCACCTGTCCCGCCCGTTGGGGTCTGCCCGCTCGCCCGCCCGTTGGGGTCCGTCCGCCCCGCCCGCCGAATCTGCCTGATCTTCTGTTACGGTGATGCTTGGGCGCAGGGGTCCGCACAGGGCTTCCAAGGGAAATCGCACCAGCCCTCTGGGCCGAGGTGGTCTGAGGTGCTTCCTCTACCAAGCCCCCTGTTCCCCTTCGGGAAGGTGCTTGATATCTCTGACGACGACGAACCGACGGCGACGATGGTGATGGGGTGGTGATGGTGGTGATGATGACGACGGTGATGATGATGGTGATGATGGTGCTGAAGATGGTAATGAAGATGCTGTTGAGGACGATGATGGTGATGCTGCTCATGATGATGATGATGTTGATGCTGATGATGATGATGCTGATGAAGGGAATGATGCTGATGATGGTAATGATACTGCTGATGATCATGCTGATGATGAGGGGTAGCGGTGATGATAACGATGCTGTTGTTGATGATGATGGCGATGGTGGTCAAGACTTTTGTCGGCCACCAAATCTGTCAGGCGGGCCCGCCTAGCCGCGGCCGCGAGGGACCGAGCTGCCGCGCGCGCGAGCCCGCGCGGCTCAATACGAAGATGCAACGGCGACGGCAACGGTGGCGATGAACATGACGTCGCCCACGGCCCCCACGATGGGCCAGGGTGTAGCCAAGCGGCACCTAGCCCAGCTACAGCCACTTCACCTCGGGGTCGCCCAGCTGCAGACGGCGGGGGGCCTCGAAGGTCTTGGCGCCTGTGGGGTGCCCCCCACTGAGGAACCTCCGGGCGCGTTACTTCCAGTAGCTCCCGCTGGCGTTTTTACTGGTGTCGCAGGCCAGCAGCAGTGAATTGCCTGGCGTCGTGGAGTACAGCCCACTCTTCTGGCAGCCAGTGATGCCGTCGCCGACGGGCGCGAAGTGTCCCCTCGCCGCTGCTGCAGCGGTGCACACGCCCACGGGGACTGGCGGTGGTGCGACAAGGGGGCATGCGCTCCACCACCGACCTCATGCCACCGCGCTGCCCCTTCGACGAAGCTGCTCGCCGGTGGACCTCTCCACGCCAATGCCCTTCCGAAGTCGCCGGCTTGCCCCACTGCAAGGGAGGGCGGTCCGCGGTGCCCGCGGTCTCGTCGGCTGGTTCGCTGCGCTTGCCGTACTGGTCGGCCTTCTCCAAGTGGAGCTGTGCTGCCGACGCCACGAGTGCAGCAGCTGCGGCGGCTTCTTGGGGCGCCGTGGTGGTGGCTGGACTCGTCTCGCCATGTCTCTCACGCGCTTGGGCTGCGCGACGAGGGCAACATCGGGGTCAGAGGCAAGCGCCCACCGCGCGGTGCAAGTCGATCGCCAGCCATATGCCGCCATGCGCCTTGTCCTGCAAACGGTCGTTGCCCTCTGCCGTGGCCTCGCCCTGGTCTCGGTGTTCACTGCGTGCCGTTGCCGGCGGAGCCACCTCACCGCCTTCAACCATAGGTCCCTCGCGATCGGTAGCCTCAGCGGGCCTTCCCCACGGGCTCGGTGAGTGGTGCGTGCTGACGAGTTCCCTTTCGCAAAAAGTGGCGACGCATCCAAGCTTGCAGTCCTGGTCGGCCGTCTCCAGGTGCTCCTTCTGGGTGGCCCAGTAGGAGGAACCTGCCCTTGCCGATTGGGGTTCTTGATCCACTCCCTAAGAACTCTGTGCTCGACTTTGTGGATGATGGCCGCGACGTGCCTCTTCGCGCGAGTGACGGTCTGCAATCAGGCAAAGAAGCGCGCACGGCCATGCTTTGGCGTAAGTCTCCCTCGCCAGCTGGTCGGTGGTTCTGCGCGTCCGCGCTCTCACGTTGTCGAAGCGGCTGTCCTGGAGCATCTCACGGACGAAAGGCACCACTTGTCCTAGTCTTCCTCGGAGTCCGACTCCTCCCACGTTCCGGCGTCCTGGATCCATCTCTTGGCCCCGAGGGACACCGTCCTCTCGATGATTGGGGCTGGGATCCGATTGGATAGCTTGCATGCGCCCCCCCCGGAACGGTGCAAGGATATCCACAAAACGTCCTTCACAGCGTACCGCTGCACCAAGTCGCCCGTCTCCGTGTTGGTCAAGCGGATGTGGCTGCGGCGGGTGGTCTTCCAACCAACTCCTGCGATCGTCCATTACGATGTTGTGCGCCCCCAGCGCCTCGACGAAGCCCTCCGGGTTCTCTTGCTCCGCTCGTTGAAGGAGGCTTGAGTTTGCGCCGCGCGCTCCCGCCTGCTTTCCATGCGCGGTCACACATCTCTCTGGACAGACTCATCCTCACAGAGAGGTCACTGTTGTTCTCGAACAGACCGTCGAACGCCGCCGTGCGCATGATGTGGTTGCAAACGTACGGGGCGCATCACATTCTCCAGTCAGCACTGTCGCTGGGCACTTCGCGCATAACCCTGGAGTCAGGCAGCCATGTCCTGGACCAGATGCGCAGCGCTGTGGAGAGCTACAGACCGGCTGATCGGTCCGAAGGCGCTGCCATGGGCTGCGTCTGCAACACCACTCCGCTGTGCATGGCGTTCGCGTCTCCTGTAAGCTCGTAGGTGCCACTCGGATGGCCGAGGCAACCTGCCACGCTGTCGCGTGGCCGCGGCTGCGTTCCCGACCGCGCCCCCTGGCCTCCTCCGCTGCGCCTCGCCTCCATCACCTCGCCTGCGATGCGCTGGGCGTCGGCGGCGCACTTCCTCGTAGCTCTCCTGCTGTTGAGGGCGGTCCGGGCCTCAAGGCTGTCGGGTGGCCACAGCTGCCTTCCTGACCGCGCCTTCTGGCCACTCGACCGACTCGCGGGTTACAGCATGCGCTCGTCCAGGCGCTGATCGGAACGCTTTCTCTTCTGACCGCCTCGTCTTGGCTGGGGGCTCACTGCTGGGCCGTCCGGTGGCCGCAGCTGCGTTCCCGAACGCACTCTTGAAGCTGCCCCTCAGCGCGCCCTGGCCCTAGCAGCAGCAGCAGCAGCAACAGCAGCAGCAGCAGCAGCAGCAGCAACAGCAGCAACAGCAGCAGCTCTAGGCACGTACAAGCGGGCGAAAGGTGTGGCAGTCCCCTGGGCTCGGGGTCGGGGCTGCAGGCGGCTGGCCTCCTCGCGCGTCGCCCGTGCCATTCGTGTCGAGCCTCCTGCGCCTCCACGCGCGCCTGCCTGCCTTGTTTGTGGACAGCCCTCTATGAGGTTGCAATGCTGCACTGGCCAATCCAGCGTCGACATTGGCGATGTGGCCCGCAATCTGCCTGCCCGAGCTTCGCTTGCGCTATCTTGAGCGTGGGGTCATCTGCAATGTGACCGTCCATGCCGATGTTGGCCAGTGAAGATGATGGTTGTGAGAATGACGATGATGGTAATGGTGATGGTGATGATCATGATCGTGGTGGCATTCTTGATACAGCTGCTGATGATACGGATGTGGGAGGAGGAGGAGGAGGAGGATGAAATGAGGGGGCGCAGAAGGGATGAGGAGGGTGAGAGGGTGGGCGAAATGGAGGAGGAGGATGAGGAGGAGGAGGGGGATAAGGGAGGAGGAGGAGGAGGAGGAGGAGGAGGAGGAGGAGGAGGAGGGAGGAGGAGGAGGAGGAGGAGGAGGAGGAGGAGGAGGGAGGAGGAGGAAGAGGAGGAGAGGAGGAGGAGGAGGAGGGAGGAGGAGGAGGAGGAGGAGGAGGAGGAGGAGGAGGAGGAGGAGGAGGAGGAGGAGGAGGAGGAGGAGGAGGAGGAGGAGGAGGAGGAGGAGGAGGAGGAGGAGAGGAGGAGGAGGAGGAGGGGAGGAGGAGGAGGAGGAGGAGGAGGAGGAGGAGGAGGAGGAGGAGGAGGAGGGGGAGGAGGAGGAGGAGGAGGAGGAGGAGGAGGAGGAGGAGGAGGAGGAGGAGGAGGAGGATGAGGAGGAGGAGGAGGAGGAGGAGGGAGGAGGAGGAGGAAAAGGAGCCAGCACCTGACAAGCAAACATAGGGCGCAAAGGGCATGGCTCAGGTGCTCTGGCGGTATGTTCACGGGCCGCCGCCGCGGATGATGAGGGGGGGGAGGATAACAAGGGCGTGGAAGAGGAGGAGGAGGAGGAGGAGGAGGAGGAGGAGGAGGAGGGAGGAGGGAGGAGGGAGGAGGCAGGAGGGAGGAGGGAGGAGGCAGGAGGGAGGAGGCTTTGACTATACTTAGCTCGTTGCAAGTTAGCTTGAGCGCAGCGGCCAAAAGGACTGGCACAGGCTGCACACGAGAAGCCCGAGAACAAGGACGCTGAGCTGCTTCCGCTCTCGTCCCGAAAACTGTCGGGAGAGAGGTATTGGCGCTGAGGGAGGGGAGGAGAGGAATCATAACGAAGGAGGAGGAGATTGCAGCGCCGTGCGAAGAGAGACATCAGCGGCACCCTGCTTCGTTGCCCATAGAAGGGCAGCCCTCGATGCAGAGAGCAGTGCGAGGCAGGAAAAAGAAGAGACCTGCCTGGGAGTGCCTTCCGAATTTCGGACTGCTATTAAGCGGGAAGAGCTGGGCGGAGGGCCAAAATGGCCAGGCCGCATTGCGGCTGTCCAAACCTCCAGGGGAGGAGATCTGGACTGAAGGAGGAGCTAGGGAAGTCAAAAGAGGCGGGAGAGGAAGAAGGGCCGTAATGGCATGGCCGTGTTGCAGGGCGTACGCTGCAGCTGAGAGGCCTGTGCGGGCCGACCGCGGCGGGGAGGTGGGTGTGCCTGGGCGCTAGCCGAGACCAGACAGCAGAGACCCACCTCCGTGTGGCCCCTCACAGGCACACAGGGACCAAGGGGACCCTGCTACACCTGGACGAGGGCCATAGAGACAAGCCAAGGCCAGTGCCGCGTTCCTCCCACGAGGCACATATGTTTGCCGCGGCCTTGCCTCAGCCGCGCAGCCAAGACGCACTGGGGCATGGTACTGTCTGCATATATGGCACCTTCGCTGGCCGCCTTGGCCGAGAGTTACTCGGCGGGGCTGTGCTGCAGCATCGTTAGGTAATGAGCTGCCAAGGTGAAACAAGAGTATTAGGCCAGCTCGCCACCTAGGAGACTCAGCCGTGGCGAGTCTGCGAATTGCTGTGTGAGCAAGCCGATCGCTGTAAAGCGAGGCTGCTAAGAAGTGCCGCGTTGGCCCCACTTATGCGGCAAGGTGGAAGGTCGAGCCCCTGATTGGCAACGACTCTTGCACAGGCCCTCCAAGGGGGGCCGGTAAAAAGCAGAGTGACTAGGTGGGCTGCCGAGGTATGTATTAGGCTGGCCCCGCCCCTGTATGGCGCATTGACGGTTGCATCATGGGCGCCCATCCCATATTACCTGAGATGGTGCCGGCTGGATGCCGCACAGTTAAAGGCCTTGCGGGCGCTGAAAGAGTTGCAGCTGCAGCTGAAAGGCCTGTGCGGGTGTCCGCGACGGGGAGGTGGGCGTGCCTGGGCGCTAGCCGAGACCAGACAACAGAGACCCACCTCCGCGTGGCCCCTCACAGGCACACAGGGACCAAGGGGACCCTGCTACACCTGGACGGGGGCCAAAGAGATGCGTCGGGGCAGAGGCCACGTTCCTCTCATGAGGCACTTGTGGCTAGGACTGTCTAGGTAGTGAGCTGCCGGGGCGAACCACGAGTATTAGGCCAGCCCATCCCCTAGAGACTCCGCCGTGACGAGTCTGCGAATTGCTGTGTGAGCCTAGCCGATCGCTGTTTAGCGAGGCTGTTAAAATGTGCTGCGCTGGCCGCCCTAGTGCAGCAAAGTGAGAAGTCGCGCCCATGAGTGGCGACTACTCCTGGATAGGGCCCTCTAAAAGAGGGACCGGTGGAGAAAAGAGCGCTAGGTGGGCTGCCGAGGTAAGTATTAGGCGGCTCCGCCCCTGTGTGGCACATTTACGGTAGCGCCATGGGCGCCCATCCCATATTGGCCTGAGATGGTGTCTATTGATGCCGCAAGAGCTGCAGTGAGAGTGTGCACCTGAAGGCCTCACTGCAGCGGAATGTATGCCGGCTTGGCCTGCCTTAAATTGGAGACGCGGTGTCTCCTTTATAAGAGTTTGGCTAGCAAAGAAGGCTTGGGCTGAATAGGTGGTGGGCTGCAGGCAAACCAGAATCTGAGCATTGTGCTAACCCACCACCTATGCGTGAGGACTCAGCCGTGGCGAGTCTGCGAATTGATAGGTGTGAGCGGCGCTCAGCCGCCTCACTGTTAGCATGGCTGCCCAAGGTTGCAGAGCCGCACAAAGACGGGAAGGGCTGGATGCTGCTAGACTCGCGTGGCATACAACTCAGCTATGCAGGACGGCTCGACCGACCTTGAGTTAGAGCGGCATGGCTCCAGCTGTTTAGGTGGTGGGCTGCCGAGGTGGAGAGAAGACGCTGAAAGGATGTGGAAAGGAGAGTATTAGGCGAGCCCACCACCTAAGTATGCACGCTGCTAGTGGCGCCGAGGTCGCTTAGGTCGACCTAGAAGGGCGCTGACTGATGCGTCATTAGCGTGGCTCGCTCAGGCACTGAAGGGCGACGGGTTGAGAGTGCGGGCGGCAGCAGAGAGCGCCGAGAGACCAGCCGCTGTCGCCGCCGCACGCGCCTGGGCCTCTTGCGCGGCAGCCTGCTGCTGGTTGTAGTGGTTCCTCAGCATGGCCTCCACCTCAGAGATGGTCGCCAGGCCTGGGGTCTCGATCCACTCCCAGTCCCAGGTTTCGACGACCTGGCCGTCGATGACGTCCAGCGACTTGAGCTTCCAGACGAACGGGTATAGCATGCCGTTGGGCATCTTCCATTCGCCCGGGTAGGTGGAGGGCCACCACTTTTTGAACTCGCGCGTGGCGGCCGTGTATTGGGAGCCCTGCCAAGCCGAACCAGCATAGGTGTCCCCTGAGAGGCCGAAGAGCTCCCGCGTGTCAGGCGACGCCCTGCTGGCCTCGGCCGCGCCCGCCTCCGCCGCGGCCGCAGCGGAACCACCCGCGGGAGGCATGGGCACCATGGCGGCGTGGGGCGCGCTGAGAGAAGGGGGGGAGTGCCGAGGAAGCAAAAAGAAATAGCCCATAAGCCAAAGCGGCCAGATGTGAGTGAAACCTAGCTGGCCTGTGCTAGCATCTGTGTGAGGAGGACCCTCCTGACGGGCCGACTGATGCACGCCTGGCCTGGTGCGGAGTCAATAGGGATGAGGATGTTGCCGCTACGCATGTTGACCCGCAGCGCAAGACCGGTGCGGTAGGGTATGCCCGTGCCAAATAGGATGGGCCGTGCATCCATCTCCTGAAGGATGGGGAGGTGAAAAATGCGCGGCCTTTCCACAGAGGATGGCAGCCTGGTCTCCTGCCCATGGAATTGCTCCATTAGGAGCCCTACATTGATGGGCAGTGGGGACCAAAGCGAAATGGGGCCTGTCGTTATCACTACCATCCACTGCACTGCTGTAGGCGGTGGTGGCGCTGCTTCAGTGGGGGCGCAGCGGAAGTCACCGTGCTCGAACTGCGGCAGGTGCTGCGCCTCTGGGGTCGGCATGGCCTGAGGGCTTAGGGTTCGGGGAGGCGGAGGATTCGAGCGAGGTGGGACAACGGGAGGCAGAATGGCCGAACCATGATCATGGCCTGGAAGTCTATAAGGATGGGGCTGCCGGCCGCTGCATCCTGCAAAAGCCTGTGAGGGCTGAGGGAGGCCTGCTCCCAGGCCCCCGATTGCAGTAGGACCAGAAAAAGTTGGTTCGGCACGTAAACTGAAACTAGCCCTATGGTGGGTGAGAAACGGGCATCGTAGGGACCGTCCCCCGCAGCACATTGGGGGTAGATGTGGAGTAGGTTGGGGGAGTTGGCCTCGCGCCAGCGGCCATGCCAGCGCTCGAGTGTGCGATTAACGGCCGTGGGCAAATCTAAGTGAAGCAGAGGGCCCACGAAGGAGCGCGCGTGTGGCCATGCGGGAGGCCCGCTCTCGAGCTGCCATGTGGCTTGCCACTGGGGTACCGCATTATGCTGGTACACCGTGGTGGGAGACAGAATGAGTGCGTGGCGCCTTGCGCCGCCGCTGAGAACGCGGTAGACTTGCTGGTGAGCCAAAAGAAGCCGCTCAGCTAGATGCTTCCATAAGGAAGTCAAGCGAGAGGCTGGATGCGCGATGCTTCGCGGGTCTAGTTGTTGCCCGGGGTGCACCTCAGCAGCGGGCACGTCCTCGTCTGCATCGGCGTTGTCCAGGATACTGGGCTCGCTCCTCATGGCCTGATGGGGATGAGGCAGGAAGGGGAGCTTATAGAGGAAAGAGGGAGAGGTTAGGCTTAGGCTGGGGGCTAGCTGCCTGGCAAGGGTCTAGCGCCTGGCAGCCTCACCTCCTTCATGAGGTTTGCGCGGCCTCCTGGGCGACAGACGCTGACCGCAATGCGAGAGGCTTTCGCCATCTCGCAACTGCATCTTAAGGCGCTCCCTGTGTATCCTGTCGATACGGAGCTGGTCCTGCCTATGCTCTTCTTTGAGCTGAGCAATTTTGTTCTCGTGCTCCTTGAGAAATGCGCTGCGCTGTTCGTCCGCTGCTGCGGCTGACGCAGCTGCAGCTGCGACTGTAGGCGGCAGGCGCGTAGCTACATGGCCAGAATGGTGAGACTTGCGAGCCTTGTGATGCCTTGTAGGAGGTGAGGCTGGTGACGAGGCCGGGCCGTGGGAGTCCTGCGGGCTGCTTTGAGCCTCTACTGGATCTCGGCGCTGTGGCATAGGCTGCTCGTCCGAGGCTGCATCAGACGCTTTGGCAGGCGAACGTGAGCGCTGTGCTGCATGGGCCGCGCGGTGCGCCTTGGCCTTGCGAGCTCTATGGTGCCTAGGGGGAGGAGAGGCTGGAGGTGTCTGCGTGCCGAGGGACTCCTGCGGGCTGCTATGTGCCTCAGCAGATTCCCTGCGTATTGGCGCAGACTGTTTGAGCGCGCTTTTGCGCGGCTCGTTGCGTAAGCGCGAATTATGGGCCGCCTTGGGGGGCTTGGCCGTGAACTCGTCCGCAAATGAGACCTGCTTGCGCTTGCGAGTTGCAGAGGCGCGGGGCGCAACTGACTGTTCCGCCGGCTCTGGAGAGTCGAGCGGAGGAAATGGTGAGGAGGCAGAGGAATATGAGGCGTCGTCCACCTGATCCAGCCTTCTAGGCGATGCTGGGGGACTAGAAGGCTTGCTTGGCTGGCTCTTGAATGGCGCAGCTTTGCGGGACTGTTTGCGAGGCTCGCGCAGGGGTGGAGGCGAGGTGCACGCTGAAAGGGGTGGAGAAAAAGGAGAAGCTGCCTGGCCTATCCAGCCTTCCGGAATGGCTGCTTTAGCAGGCACCCTGGGATGCTCTGGGGGCGGCAAGGGAGGCAAGGCTGGCGGAGGTGGCGGAGGACGAAAAGTGGCCCCGTAAATGTGCCTGCCTCGACCCATGGGGGGGCCGCTGAAATCGCCAGGCGGCCGCGGGGGATCTGGGGCAGGTGGGGTGCTGGACAGAGAGCGCTGCGCCGCTTTGGCTACCTGGGCGAATTGGGCAGGCGAAAGGAGGGGTGGAGGAGCTGAGGCGGACCGAAATTGGCCTGGTGGGGGATGCTTAGGCCTGGCTTCACGCGGCACCAGCACCCATGGCCGTCTGGACATGGGAGGTATGCCAGCTAAGTGTCGAAGATGTCGGCGTTGAAGTCCTGCGGGGCGGGCGAGGCGGGGTGCCACATGTGAGAAAAGGAAATTCCCGTGAGCGGGACGGGTCGCGCCGCATGGCGGGGACGTTCGGCCCTGATTTGCCTGGCCCGCTCCCTATTGCACTGGATGCGCCTTTTCTGATCCAGAGTTAGGGAAGGCGGGGGTGGCGGCGGAGGGGGGGTGGAGGGAAAAATGGGGGCTGTGCCCAAAAAGTGCATGACCTCTTGTTCCGCTTCCGAGTCCTGATCTGCGGGATCAGGCTGCTCGTGAGCCTCTGCGGGGAGGTCGCTATGGCGCCGCGGCTCGCGGGGCCTGGAGAGAGCCAAAAGCCTGCGGAAGCGGTCCAGCTCCCCATCTACCTTGGCACGGGTGCGAGGGGCGGAGGAATCAACAAAGTCGGGGCCTAGCCAAAAGTCGCTGGTCATGGAAGCGGAGAAGCGGAGGAGGGGAGCCAGGACCGAGGGGTCCGACTGGGGAAGAGGATCCTGTGGGTCGTCGACCAATGGTAAAATGACGTCCTGATATATAGCCTGGGCGAGACATTCGCAAAGGGCAGAAGGATAGGTCTTTTTGTCAGCAGTGAAAAAGCGGTCATTCTCGTCCTTACCTAGAAGTGTACGATGTGACCCCCGTGGGTGCGTGCACTTGGTCCCTTGGGGACGGTTATTTAGGAGCTCTGGGAGCGAGGGAAGGCGTAGCGATAGCAAGCGCGCGGGGGCTTTGCCGAATTCGTTAGGAGGTCGGCAAGACGGTTGGAACATGCACTGGTCGATGTCCGTGGTGCGGACAGCCGGAGCAGCAGCCAGGGCCATTAAAGGTCTCCAAATCCAGCTAGGCTGTGCCCTGGGTTCCCAGTGGGCAGGGCATGGATGTTCCATCCATGCCGAGGTGCCCATTTCCAAATGAGCGGCAAAAAGAAGCACCAATGAGGCGAGTAGCAAGTTGGCAATCTGCAATTGGCGGGATTGCTTGGGAGTTGCGTTGGGGATGCCCCAGTAGTGCTCGGCAGTGCGTAGCGGCGGTGGCCCGTTGGGCTTCCATCGGGCCGCGCAAAAGGTTTCGCACGGCGGGCCCCCACCTGAAACAACCACTCTGCCGGCATAAATATGTTGTTGCCAGAGCTTAATGGTCTCCGACTTGGTGAGATCGCCCAAGTCGGGGTCGATAGCAATATCGACCGACAGTATATGTACCTCTATGGAGGGGTCAGGCGTAAAGGATTCCAGGTGATGCTGGATATCCCCTTGGCGCCTGCGGCCAGAGAAAAGATTGAGGATGAAAATTTCCTTGCGCCTTATGCGGGCTGGAATTTCCCTGGTCGCTAGACCAGAATACTCCTCTGGTTGGAATGGCCATTCAGGCAGCGCAGGGAGAGGAGGAGGTAGTGGCGGAGGGACATCGGCGGGAAAAAGTAGAGAGACGGCTGCAGATTCCAGCGCGTAATCTGTAGCCGCCATTATGGCGCGCGCATCCGCTTGAGACAAGTGTTTGGCAAAATTACGAAAGTGTTGTGTGGTAGCGCGCTTGGCACGATGTGCCGGTATTGCCACGCGCCATCGACCTACGCCTGACTTTATTTGAAGCTTGGCATTTTCGCAGCGTTGCATGGCAAGCGCTGTGATTTGCTCTTGAGGAAGGCGTTGGGAATGGCAGAGGAGGTAGAGAGCACATATGAAGGAGTCGAAACAGAGGTGCTGCATAAGACTGGCGCGTGAGCCAAAGGGGAGGCTACAGGCCGGGCACACCTGGGTGTCCGGTACTAGGCCCTTGACCCTGTGGGACAAGGTCCAATGCGCCTGGGCAACGTGTTGCTTTAGCCCTCGAAATTTTAAAAATGTGCGCGCGCACCATGGACAGGTGAGCACCGTTGGGTAGTGCGCTGCCATGCGTTGCTGCTCGATCGGGTGCTGTACATGGTCCGTCGGCAGGGGGATACCACATGGGACAGAAATGGTAAAAAAGTGCTTGGCAGCTGCCTCGGCGAGTGCTGCTCGAGCGAAATGCTGTGCTCCCGCTGTAAGGGCGTTGCGAATTCGGCGCTTCCATCCTGCGTGGGATTGGAGAGCTAGGGCCTCCCACTGGTCCAGATGCGACACTGGCGAGGGCATTTGTTCAAGATTGGCAGAAAATTCGCCAAGCCACTGCAGGTCCTTCTGCACCAGGGCAAGCCACGAATCCGGGACGTCTTCGGCTAGTTTGGCCAGCAGGGAGGTGAGGTGCGGAGGTCCCGTGCGGAGGAGCCTGCCAAAGAGGCGCAGACGCATTGCACTAAAGATGTGCGGTAGAGGGGGTCTGCAGACCTTGGCCAGGATAAATGAGTCTCGCTCTGCCGTGCTGTCGCACCTTGGGAGGTGGAGCAAGCGCCTGTACATTCTCATGAGTTCTCCTTGTAAGGAGACTATTTGCGGCCCAGTGAGCAATGGCCAAACAGCTGCATTAAAAAGGCGGGAAGAGAGGATGAGGGAGTCCAGTAGATGCAAGTGCTCATGAAGCCAGGTACTGGAAGAGTGGCGCAAAAATTGCCTGGCTAGATTACGCCAGCTGGGGGCCGCCTCCGATCGCCTGTGGGCGAGTTCGGGGCCTATACTGCCCTTTTCGTCCAGGTGTGTGCCTAGATATGTGTATATTCTGGCGAAGTGGAGGGAGAAAGGCAAGTGCCCTAGAGCAGGTGAGACTAGCATGTGCCCATTGAGCCCTTGGGGGTCCCAGAGCTTGCGGCGAAGGGATATGGAAGCTTCCCCTCTAAACTGAAAAAGGCACATGGTTTTGTTGACTTGAAAATTTAGCTTGATGCCTGAGAGCGCGTAGGCTTCAACAATGGTGGCCATTAGTGTGGGCATGGCGTCAAATAGCTCCTTAGTGGGACCAAGGAAGGCATATGCACCATCATCGAAAAAGCATGAGTCCAGATATTGGTGCACTTCTGTCTCTGCGGAGGCAATATTGTCCTTGTGATGAGCGAAAAAAGAGCGCGGGGCATCCTTGTTCACCTGGACATTGAGAATAAGGTGTGCAAGCGGTGATTCGGTGAGCTGTTTGACAGCTTCGTTGTTGGCTCGGGCCATGGGGAAGTTGAAAAGAACATCTCCGAGCTGCTGTCCTGGGATGGTGCCACGTAATGTGAGTGCAACCCCTGAGGCTCCCGGGTAAAAGGCCCAAGTATGCTCGTATGCAGCCGAGATTTGAGCATGGAGATGCGGGGGGAGACCAGCCTCCTGTAGAATAGGAGGGGCAGAGAGCAAGTGTCTTATTAGTTCTTCCCCTGTCTCCTGAGGGAGATCAAGGGAGGCAACTAAGTAGTAGAGGTCGGCTTGTTGCGAGTCACAGTAAAATATGAGCTGCCGGAGGGCCCTGTAAAAGGCTGAGACAGCGTCTATAAATATGTACGCTGAAGAAATGCGCAGGCTATTTGCGTAGGCTTGGTGCGCTAAGACCGCAAGCGTGGCGAAATCTGTGCCCCGTCCAGCAATGCCGCCTGATTGCGAGGCGCCTGCCATGGGAGGAAGATATTCCACCAGTTCTTTACGCAATAGGGCACGATGCCGCTTGGAGAAGTGGGGGGAGGCCATTGCCGAGCGGGAGTTGGCCATTATGGCCGGATTGCCTTTTCCCTTAAAAATGTCGAAATTGTATCCTCCCCGCCAAGCAAGCGGTTCCTCAAGGCGCACCTGCGCCTTGAGGTGGACCGGGTAGTACTGCTTCGCAAGTAGACGGTGAAACGACTTGACAAAGGCTCCTTTGAAGCCATCCACACTGGCTGCCGAGTCTGGGGTTCTGGCATAGGCGCGCTCGATTTGCGCTAGGGAAAAGAGGGAGTATGGAGGGGGGATATCCACAGTAAGGTCAGCGGGTAGATACGATGCACTAGCGTCGTAGGCCTTGGCATGTTTGAGCGGAATAACCGCGCCATGCTCCTGTCGAGCAAAATGGGACAGCCACGTGTCGGCCGCTTGGGTGGCGTCCACCACGAAGGTGCCCGCTGCCGTGGAGAGGATAGGTAGGGGAGAGGAGCGCAACTTCTTTTTGGAGCCCACGCCCAGCGTGCGTAGGCGCGCAAAGGCAGTGCGTTGTTGTGAGGTCTGCCATGCCTCGTGAACTTCGGCAGCAATGCCTTGTAGGTGAAAGGCAGCATCCAGGTCGACTGAGCACCGTACTGCCTGTGTGAATTGGGCAAGGACGATGGCCCTGATGGCGCTTGCGCGAGCGCGTAGCTGGATGGCAGCCGCGTGTGCGGTACCTATGGTAGGCGCAGAGCAAGCATGAGGGAGACGGGTTTTAGCAACGCGAGTAGGCGAGGATGCTAGAAACTGATATAAGCAGGCCATGCGAATTCTGGGCTTCCATTTAATGGAGGCATTAGGGTCAGCCATGCTGGCCCGCGTGCCGCGGAGAGCAGCGCCGAGCTCCGCAAGTTTGGCAAAAGCATTATTGATTGCGGGCATCAGCGCGAGCTCTTCGTGATGTCGCAATGCCGCTTTAGGACGTGTAAATGCTTGCCTGGATCGCACATATCGCTTACATACCGCGATAGCTGCCAGTAGGAAAAGGTTGCGTGCTTCCTGTTGAAGCGTGTCGGCTTGGCTGACAGTTAAAGCTCTGGCATCCATGAGCCTAAGGGTGGCCATGGAGACGCGGGAATTGGAAGGTGCGCGACCTGTAGATGTGCGGGGTTGGGGAAATGCCTGTAGCATGGCGTTGCGCGCTTCCCTGTCTCCCTGTCTAATATGAGCGCGTGGTCTGAGGCATGCAGGTCAAAAGTTAAAGTTTCAGGGGGAGGCGAGAAAGTGTCTTCAAAAAGCTGTCTGGCCGACGGGTCTAGGTATGCGTTGGGGTCGTGCGGAATACGCATGACCTGGCGTCCCTGGTCTTCGTTAGGTCGGAGCTGCAGCTTGAATTGGCATAATAAGCACGGAACAGCGTGGTCTAACACTGCAAGTGCTAGGGAAAGAGAATACTTGACTTCGCATTCGTTGGCAGAGGCACCTAGAGGTATAGCTATATAGTCCCTGCGCTTCCAGTGCTGTTTGAAAGCGGGGTCGCGTGCTGGCGCGATCCATGTGCCTGCCCCCATAGGGTGTGGCACAAAGGTGGCCGGCAGCCAGAGCTTAGATGCAAGTAAGAAGCGATGGAAAAAGGAGCCAGCCGTGTTAACTTGCTCCGCGTGTTGTGGGCCAATGGCCGCTGATGTTTGCGTGCCTACTGCAGCATTGGAGTCCATTAGGACAAGAGTAGGCGTAGGCTGCGGTAAAATATGGTCGTGCACATGTCTAAGGTGCTGCCACCATACGACCTGTTCGTGGAGAGGACGCCCTGAATGATGAGCATGTGCCACGAGGATGCTGAAACGTAGGCCGTTCTGACTGATGACTGCTGCAATAATGCGCGGGTCTTGGTGTGCAATACGCACGCTGTGAGACTTGATAGGGAAAGTGGGAATGCCTTTGGCATTGGGAAAAACGGGCGTGGTAAGGTTGACCCATAGCGCACAGCCGCAGGCATGAGTTCCAGCTTGAGACTTTGACAAAAAGACTACGTATGGGGGAACCTGGCGCTTGCCAGAGCCCGTGTCTGTGACTCGCGTCTCTTGCATGCCGATAACGTCGAGCCCGTTGCGTTGAAAAGCGGCGGCCAGTTGGTGGAGGCGTCCTTTGACGGCCACGCCTGTAAGCCTGGCTCTTTGGGAGATGCGCGAGGCAGGAGTGAGAGAGAGAATGTTGGCTGAGGCTAGCCTGAGACAGCATGATGCCGTGGCGTCTGCGATCGGGGCTGCTTCTTTGAAGAGACCTGGAACAACATCAGCAAGCGAGGTGCGCGGGGGGAGAGGAGGATTGAGGCTAACTTGATGGTTTGGCGGGTAAAGCGCACGCTGTTGCTGAGGCAGGCACTCAAGCCAGAGCCATTCCAAAATATGCGCATTGTCTTGGAGAAATCTCATGAGGGGCGGGAGCGCTGGCGGAGGTAGGAGTGCGAGGGAGTAAAGTCTGGCGACCGTGTCAACCATTTCGTTGAGCGGGTCAGCTTGGTGACCGTGCACGTGCTGCCATGTAAAGTGGCGTTTTAGGCCAAGTACCTTGCATAGACTGTCGAGGCGGCTTCTATGCTCCATTAGTGGCTCAGCCACTGTACCGCCTTTGGCGGTGGCGACAACATCCATGTTGTCTGAGTGAAAGGTGATAGGAACGGCGGGAGGGAGGGGGGATTGTAGAGCCCATAGCGCCGCCCAAGTGGCGGCATCGAATTCCGCTTTAGCGGAGACTCTATCTGCTCCCATAGTCTCCGGGGTGGGACACCCTAGGAAACCTAGAAAGTGCCGAGTGCCGTTAAGCCATGCAAAGACCAGAAAAGCCCACGCTGGTGGGCCAGCAAGATCTCCTTTGGAGGCCCCTCCGCTGGCGTCTGTATATATATCCGCGGAGTCAAAAGCCGCATAGGGAGTATCAAAGACAAAGCTGTGCCATGTGGGGATGGAGGAGGAGTGGAGGGCTGGAAAGATGACATCGAAGTCCCTGACCAGCTGTATGGAGGTAGCCGTTAGCACCGGTAGCATCCACCTCATGGGCGGGAGTGGGCTGCGGCGAATACCTTGCCGCCCCCCCAGGTTCACCCGTGGGCAGTGTCCGGGGGAGCGACCTGAAAAACCGTGCCGTCGCGCGCTGCCTGGGCTAAATCGTCCTGAGCAGCTTGTGCCGCGTGGGCCTCGGCTTCAGCACGGAGGTCCGCAGCCTCTGCTTCTGCCATTGCATCTGCAGGGCTGCGTGGGGTAGACGAGGCGGATGCCCCTGCGCGTGCCTTTGGCTCATCCTCGGCTGTCTCGGGCCTGGGGCGACGTGATCCACGAGGGCTCTTGCTGCGTGCTGCCTGCCTAGCTACAAAATCTTCCTCGCTGATGCCTGATAGCGCGCGCTGCTCGGCCTGGCCCGCACGTGCGGGTCTGCCCCTGGCCTGCGCGCTTGCGCTGCGGCGGGAGGATGCCATGGAGACTGGCTCGCCTTTATCATCGGAGAGGTCCCACCCAATCTGGCTGGCAGAGCGGGTAGGTGGGGGCAAGCCGCTGGGATCCTCTACTGAAGCTGATGCCGGGCTTTGTTGGTTGATAGCGTCTTCCCTAACTGAGCTATCTTGAAACGAGGGCGCAGTGGTGATCGCCTCCCCTGTCGGCGACTTGGGCACTGGCGCTGGCCCGGGTTTGGGCACGAAACCTAGGCGGAATAGCGGGCCTGCTTTGGGGGAAGCGCGGGCCTGTTCGCATCCTAACGGCGCTGTGGTCCCCCCTCGGACCGTAGCGCCGTGGCTAGAGGTGGCGGCTGGCACTAATTGCCCGGCCTTGATCTGTGAGACTAGGGTTTCTACTGAGTTGCGCATGGCTTGGGCCTGGGAGTCAAAATTTGCCTTGATGGTGGCAACTTCCCTGGCCATGGCCTCGGCGTTGCTTTGCATGGCCGCAGAGAGCGATGTGATGTAAGGCTGTTCCAATCCTTGGATGCCTGGAAGGGGCGCTGGGCAATGGAGGAGTGGGGGAGAGGTCGGCGCTGCCGTGAGGGGCGTGGCCGTTCCCATGTCATGTGGGTCGGCTTGCTCCTCACCTGTATGCGTTGCAGAGAGTGTCGCAGTGCGCTGTGCTGCACCTGGCTCCTCCGCTGCGTCCCCCATCATGAGCGAGTCAGTGATGGCGGCGACTGGCGGTGCTTGCGACTTGAAATAAGCTAGTAGCATGGCAGCCTGGCTGAGGTCCGCTTGTGCGGTCTGAAGGGCCAGGGCAATGTTGCGCACATGCTCCTCCGCCTGCGTTTGTTTGGCTGCCAATTGCTCACAATTGGCCTGCAGGGAGGCCACCGCGTGCTCTTGCTCGCTAATCTTGGCCAGCGGATCCCTCGCGTTGGCCAATTGAAAATTAACTAGTGAAATCTCCTGACGGATCTCGGTGATACGCATATCGGAGTGTCCTAGGAGAGTTGAGGCCCTAAGCTGCAGGATTAGTGCCTCCTTGCTCATTGCAAGGGCCTTGCGGTGCTCCAGCAGGCGGTCGGGCTCAAGCGGGGGGTAAAGCCAGGCTGAGTGAGAGTGCGCCTCGTCTGGGGTAAGGGTAGGGCACTGCGCTGTGAGCTCCGCCTCCGAGAGTTCGGTGGCGGGATCCAGCGCTCCAAGCGAGGCAGAGGCCTGTTCGGCCGCGAGGAAAGGGGACTGCTGTACAGAGGTAGGGCCGAAGAGTGTAGGGGGAGTGGCCACGCCGTCTTGAGGAGGCGCAAAAGGGGAAGGCAGTGACTGGGGAGACTGCCCTATGATGCCTGTGTCCTTGGCCCCGTGTGGGGTGCCAGGAGCCTTCAATGGAGGCTGCTCCCCGTCTCTGCGCTGGTACTCGCGAGCTCTACGAGCGTCGTCCTTCTCTCGCTTCTTGCGCTCCTTGTTGGAGATCCCAGCCTCTTGGACCGCATGATCTCCTGGTGGCGCGGGGAGCAGGCCGTATTCCGCTGCCCATGCAGCCACCTGGTCGAAGGACGGCGCACCTGTCGGTGCGGGGCCCTTGCCCTGGTGCATCCCCCCCGTGCTGCCTGAAAAGGAGCGAGGGCCCTTGTGGCCCGGCCCCGCGCCTCCATCATGCATGGGCCTGTGTTGCCCCTGACCTTTGACTGGGCCGACCTTCGCTTGTTGGTGACCTGCGGCCCTAGTCGGAAAACAGTTGGGACATGAGGCATCCAAAGTGGTATTGGCCCGGCCACATTGCAGGCAATGCCAGAACTCAGGCGGGGCGCTGCCTTTCTGGTGCACTGGCTGTTGGGGTGGAGGAAAAAAGTCCAAGGGCAGGCGCGTGGCATAAAGAGACGGTGAGGGAGGGGCAGCCAAGCGCTGGGTGGGAGAAGTAGCCATGCCATGCTGCTGCAGCCCAGATAGTGGCGCATGCTGAGGGGGTGAGGTAGGAGGAACAGCGCCTTGCTGGGGGATGCCCTGAAAGGAATGGTGCTGTGAAAGCATCATCGCGGCTTTGTGCACCCTTAAAAGCGTGCGGGCGTTGGCGCGCTGCTTGCGCGCTCTACGACGAGGAGCGGGCTCGTCACGAGGCCGCTGGGGATAGGAAGGAGGAGAGTAGGCAGGCGTCGCGCCTGACGGATGGCGGCCCGAAAGGGCGTCGCGGCGGGGATCGGCGCGGAACCGGTTATGCAACCGCTCGAGCCAAACCTGAGGGAGGAGGAGGGAGGGGGGAGGAGGGAAGTTGTTGTTAGCCGAGGGGCTTCGCGCGTGCGCACTCCGTGACTCTTTGCCAGGCAACAGCAGCAGCAGCACACGAGACCAAAAAGGAATCTAAAGCTACGCCGCTGAAACCACGGACACAGCCTAAAAAGGCAAATCTGACTCCCACCCAAGGACCCCAGGAGGGCGGGAGGTGGAGGCGGAAGAGAAGATCCCGCCTCGCAGTGCACCGCCTTGAGCGGCCCACGGCGCGCGGGCGGCGTGGGCGGCCCGAAGCCTGGCCTGCCTGCGCTCGCGCGCCTGCTCTCGATTCGCTCGAATACGCTCGAGCTGCTCCTCGGTGAGGGGGGGAGGAAGAGGAGGAGGAGGAGAAGAAAGGGAAAGCCCAGACATGGCAGTAAAATTCACTGCCTCTGCACACATAAGGTCAATGTGCGTTTGTTCCTCGACAGCCTCATTCTCGGGGTCCTCCTCCCACGGATCAGTCTGTTGCTCATCCGGCCCTGGGGCTGGGGACTCACCCGAGGTGGCGATCGAGGGATCTGAATTCCTTTGGGAAGGCTCAAACCCGAAACGCTCCAACTCAGGATCGACACGACGACGACCAGATCGACGAGCGAAGTCGGGAGCGGCACAAAATCTGGAGTCCAAGTCTTTCGACCAGGGAACATAGAAAGCCATTAATCCAGCTCTCAGCTCCTCAGGGTCGGCTCCAAAACTGAAATCAGCCTCCTCACCCGACTCTTGTGGCACTACGAGAGCGGAAAGGCTGTCAATAACGGCCGAAGCTATCGCCTTGGACAACCCGCTAGAGTACGTCTTCTTAGCAGCAGTCCTGAAATCACCATTCTCCCTTTTGCCCAGGAGCGTGCTGTGCACTCCTCTGCCGTGGGAGCACTTCCCACCGCCAGGGGTGGTGAGGAGGTGGGAGCGGAGAGAGGGGAGACGAAGGCCGATAAGGCGGGTGGGGGCACGCCCAACAGAAGTCCAGTCAGTTTCTGGCGGCATGTGCTCGCATTGGTCAAAATCAACAGCACACGCATGGGGAGCTGAAACCATGGCAACGAGGGGCTTCCATCTGAAAGAAGTCGGGGCACCAGGGATCCAGGTGGCTGGAAGCGGATGCTCCATCCAACCGCTGGTGCCAGCCTTCATGTGCGCGGCGAGGAGGCGAGCTAACGCAGCTAAAAGTTGGGCCCCTATTGAAAGCTGGAGGCTCTGGCGAACCGTGCACCAAGGGACGCCCCAGAAATGCTCATTCGTGCGTAAGGGGGGGGGCCTCCGTCATACCACCTAGCCGCGCTCCAAGTCTCGCAGGGCCCCCCCCCCCCTGTGTTCAAAACTCTGCGGGCGGCCACATGGCCTACCCACTCCTCTATGACATCGTGCTGGGTGAGGTCGCCTCTCCTCGCATCGATCGCGACATCGATCGACAAACAGTAAACAGCGCACGTCGAAGCTGGCCACTCCTATTCAAGATGCCACTGAATGTCTCCTGTACGCCTCATGCCCGAGAACAAGTTTGAAACGACAAACTCGGGCCGTTTAATCCGAAATGGCAGCTCGGTGGCCGCGATCCCAGAGAAATCCTGAGGCCGAAAGGGCCAGAACCTATCATCCAGCTGCAGGGGGGGCCGCCTTGGGCCTGGGCCTAGACAAACTGATGTACTCCTGGGCGGCCTCAGGAGTGAACGCAAAATCGGACTCGATCAGGGCCTCACGCGCATCCTCCTCAGACATGGTAGCCAGCTCGAGCTCGAAGGGGGTCGATGGTCCTGGCTGACGGAAGGCGGGGAATTCAGGGCGCCGACGTCCTTTTCCTGCTGCGCGCTGCTTTGATGCCGCCTCTGCGTCCTCTTCGTTGAGCCGAGCGCATTCCTCCGCCGAAGTAGAACGAGGTTGGGCAAGAAGAGCGACCGCGCACCGAGGGGCGTCGGAGGCCAGGTGTTCGGATAACGCTCGACGACTGGCGAACTTCATTTTACACATAGAACACCTCGAAGTCGGTCCGAGCATCGAGCGAACCTGATCGATGAAGGACCGATGTTGGCGAACGATGTGTTGCTTAAGGCCAGTAGGGGAAGGCGAGATAGCTGAGCACCACATACAAGAAAACCTGGGAGCCTCCTCTGCCTCCTGCACACGCAGCGGGTGCTCTGGGTGGTCCACCGGCTTGGGTACTCCTGATTCGTAGAGGTCCTGAAAGATATCCCGTTCGGCCCTATCAGCTTCTGCAATGCGGGAATCGTAAGCAACCTGAGAAGCCACTCCCGTAGAAACGATAGTCTTCCAACCCAAAGCAGATTTTCGGACCAGGGCTTCCCATATGGGTAAGTTGTCCGCGGGTGGGGGGTACTTGCGCCATCGGTGATGACGGTGTCGCAACCACTCCAGATCTTCCAAAACCTGATGCATCCATTTCCCCCGCCCTTCCTCCAGACAAAGCCTGGCTAGCCCCGCCAGGTGACTGGGGCCAGCATGCAGAAGCCTTCCAAACAATCTCAACCTGTGGGCACGAATCGCCGTATTGGCGTCTGGTCTCTTAGCTTGGGCAAGAATTTGGGAGTTCGGAATGGCTGTTTGGTCCTTCGTTGGCCCGTGGAACAACGCGCGGTGCATGCGAACGACCTCGTCTGACAAGGTCGCTAATTGCGCTTCTGAAAGTGCAGGCCGCGTGCCAGCGTTGAAAAGCCTGCTGGAGCACATGAGAGAGTCCACGAGGATGAGGCCAACCTGCTTATCTAATTGAGGATCCCGCAGAACACGCCGTAAAACTTTCCAAGAAGCCGTGCAGGAATGACTTCTGTGGGCCAGCTCGGGGCCCAAGGCCCCCGCCTCGTCCAGAACAGTGCCCAGGTGAGTATACTGGCGGACCGCGTGCAGCGTACTATCTCCAAGATGTCGGGTGGGAACTAAAATCTTACCTTGGGCTGTTCTCCAGAGATCAGACTTGGCCTTGACAGAACCTGCTCCTCGAAACTGAAATAACAACGCGCTCTTGCCCTTAGCCGTGTGCAGCCTCATGCCGCTCTCTGCAAAGGTATCAAAGATGGTGGCTGCAATGAAGGGGGCGAACCTGAGAAGGGCCTGTGCTTCCCCGAGGAACATAAACATAGCATCGTCGAAAAAGGAAAGACCCATAGAATGACCCATGTACGCAGCTTCATCTTCCACGTCGGGCCCCAGGGGGCGGAGATCACTCACCGGGAAACGAACATCGATGCCGTATTCAAGAATACGGGCCTGCACGATTTTCATGATGGCGCCCATAACATAGTTGAAAACCACGTCCCCCAGCTGTTGTCCTGGCCCCGTCCCCAGTTGAGGAAACGCGAACTCGGTGCTGCCTGGGAGTATATACCATCTCTGATCGTATGAATCAGATACCTGGGCGTGCACACGGCTGCTGATACCAGGAGCGTCGCTAAAAATGGGGCCCTGCTGCTGAATATGCTCTGCGAGCTCAGCGCGAGCCTCGGGTGGAAGTCCAGCCTGCTGTAAAATGCTCGCCAGCGCCTCCTCTGAACCTGACGTCCGAAAAACCAGTTCACGCACAGCTTTATAAAATGCCTGCACGGCATCGAAGGGGATGAACAGAGCTGATAGCTTGCGAGCCTTGGCCAACTGTTGGAACAGACGAACCTCCAGCCCACCGAGATCGACCCCTAATCCAACGACACCTCCACTCTGGCCCACATAAGCCTGAAGATGCGGGCCAATATCTTCACGGACAATTGCTCTGAACCTCTTCCCAAGATGAGACGATCCCAAGATAGTGCGGTAACAGCTGCGATCCCCAGGGTCACCTTTTTTGAACAGCGGCCAGTAGTAGCCCCCTTTCCATTGGATCGGCTCCTGGACCCTCAAAAAGGACTTGACGACAAGGGGGAAGAGGATCTGGGAGATCGGTTTAAACAGCGTCTTGACCATAGCTCCAGAAATGCCATCAGGACCCGCTGCTGCACATTTGGCCTTGCTGCAGGACCTCTCCACTCTGGCGAGCGTTGGGGCCTCTCTGACGTCGATATGAATGCCCTGCAAATGCTCAGCTGGGAGAGCGGGCAGGACGCTGGCGTGCCAGTCTAGGTCCTGCATCGGCACAACTGGAGCTGCCTCTATAGCTGCGAAATGCCGCGTCCATGCCTCTAGTGCCTCTCTCTCTGAGTGCACCGGTTGTCCGTCATCGCCACGGAGAAGTGGGAGGGGTTGGGATCTGGCTTTCTTCCTGGAACATGCGCCAACGGACCTAAGCTTCCTGTGAGCTCGAGCATGCTCCTTGAGAGACCAGGCGCTCGTGATATCCCTGGCGATGTCCGAGTAATGAGCACGTGCGTCCTGCTTAACCAGCAAATTGACAAACTTGATGCCCTCAGTGAGACAGACCGTGCGCAACGCGTGAGACATCGAGGAAAGCCTCCGTGCGTTGGCAAGCGCTTCAACCAACCACATGCCGATAAAACTGTTCGTCTGCGCAACCATGTCCGTGGGAGGGGCCAGGGCTCTGAGAGAGGCTTTTGAAGGGCCTCGGGGCCCCTTGGTAGGTATATGCGCGGTAGTAGCCAGAAGGTCCGTCTTGCACTCCAGGATGTCCAAAACTCCATCCCAGGCATCACTCCAACACTGCAAACAGCGTAGAATCCAGACCCCCATCGACGACCAGGACCCCGAAAAAGAACGAGTCGACCATGTCCACGTCGAACGCCGTGGACAGAACCATGAGCCACCAATGGGAGCGGCCCATACTCGAAAGCAAGCTCCCAAGACTGCCTTGTTCCATCGGGTCCCAAGAAATCGGGCACGTCGGAGCCAATGGGTGCGGACATCCAAGGCCTCAAGAGTACCCAAGGAGATCCAAGATTGTCTAGGTTTGCGTCCGCGTCCATTTTCCGTGGCGCGACATGGGAAAGCAAGCGGTAGGGCATGGTGCAGAAGTTGAACGACCTCCTGGCAGTGGTCGTTAACGTGCACATCAAAAGAAGGCTTCGGCCCATGGCTCTCCACATATCTGGCAAACATGGTCCGTGCGGCAGGATCTTCAAACACCGTAGGATCGCGCGCAATCTTGGGGAAGAACGAAAGCACGTTGCTGGCCTTGGCTGTGAGGGGGAAGCGGATAACGGCGCTGACAGCCTTGTGGTCCACGATAGAAGCCGTAAGGTCCAGAGAGCTCAAAACCGTAGCCGAATCCACCTGGCAGTCCCTGGAACAACATATGTAGTCAATACGTTTGCCTGGACACGTCCATAAATTTGTTTTGTCCCGCTGGAGGAAACCAAGTAGCCCCGGAGTGCGTCGATGGCAAAACCGTAGCAGGAACCCGAAGCTTCCTATCAAGCATCAGGTCGTGGAATAGTTGTCCAAGAAGATTCTCTGGCTCCGCCGGTATCCTCCGATGGCCTCTGCGGTGCGGGGCCCAACGCGGCCATTGGCGTCGATCGACCGCAGCTCAGGGGCGGCGGAGTCGAGTACTTGGCGTAGCCTGTCTTTAAGTTCCTGCCACCACTTACGGATGGCCTCTTGGCCCGCTCCGCTGCGCGGGCCATGCCCAATCACTGCGTTGACAGAAAAATGCTGACACCTTATCGCCACAACGAGCGCCCTCGGCGTCGCATAGAAGTACTTTGCAATGCCGAGGCAGCAAGCGTACGGAATCAGATATCGCAACTGAAGTGTTGATCCAGAATGAGCAACCAAATCGGCGATATTGGTCCCCCGCGGAGTGGATGACATGATATTCTTTGACCCTGGAAGTTCCAGACCGCGGCAATCTAGTCTCAACCGTGCCAGCGAAAAGTACCCGAGAGGTCGCCAGTTTGTGCCCAATGTAGGCCATCCGTCCGGGTAGGAAAAGACCCGTGGTTTGGGCAGATCGATGGGCCCTGGGATCCAGCGTGAGAACGTTGGCGGCGACTACCGTGTGGGCTCGAGTCAAACGAGAACCTCCTGGCCCCTCATTTTGCCCCTTGGCCTTGGCCCTTGGGCCATGCTCAAGTGGGGGAGCCAAGTCCCTCAAAGAAAAAGTAGACGGCATGGATTCGTTCAGCATGATCCCTGGGGCAGGAGGAAATTGCCCTCGGGCCTGGAGCGGGGCCGAGTCGAGCCAAGCCCATGCCAGAGCCTCTAAATGCTGTTCGATATGTCTCCAGTCCGTAGCAAGCTGCCGAAATTGAAATAGGCGCGCCGATGCTAGAGTACAGAGCGTGTCAGCAAACTCATTCCATGGCTGCGCTTGGTGTCCTGCAACGTGGAAAACACGGCAGCTTCTGGCCCTCGTACGCATAATTTTCTGAAGGGCGCCCAAGAGACGACGCTGGTTCCCAAGAGAGCCCATAGTGGCACCCCCATCGATCACGTTAAGAACCTCCATGTTGTCCCCGTATAGACAAATATCCCAAGAGTCCAGAGCCCCCAGCTGCAAAAGCCAAGCAAGGGCCCATTGGGCCGCCAGTAGTTCAACCATCCATGAAAACATATCCGGAGACAAGTCCGAGTCCTCGAAAGTAGAGGCCGTATAACCAACAATGGCGACCCGATCGTGAACGTCCTCTGCCAGAGCGACAAAGCCCCAGCTAGGTGGGCCTTTCTTCGCATGAAAAGTGCG
>CAUYUJ010016171.1:1221011-1231011 GCA_963575745.1 Prorocentrum cordatum | reverse complement strand
GGCTTGTACCACCTAGCTTGCATCACATAGTTTCTATTTCTAAGAAAGGATCAGACTCGATCTCCATGCCGACGCCGGACGTCGTGCTCCCCCCCTCGGGGTACTGCGTTGTTCGTACTCGATCGTCCTGATCGCTCATCCGCAGTTTCATGAATGCATTATGTGGCCAACTGGTATCGATTCCCCTACTCATCTCCTGTTAAAGGAAATGCCATGCGATGCAAATTCATTGATCTCAGCAAGGCGTTGTGTAACACCCCCTATCAAACAATACTGGGCGGGACACATGCGCGCGCCGCCGCGCTCATGTCAACATTTCTCAAAACCATTGATTTCCTCACCATTAGCAGCTAGCTCTGCCAACAGCATGTGCACAGATTTCTGCGCGGGCGCATTCGCTGAAACCATAAGAGCGCATATCTTTTTCCAACTCCTTCAAATGAGAGGGCATGCCATTCCCAAACCATTTGCGCTCTAAGCATTTCAACACAGAGACGTTCAATCACATACGAAAGCCCCAGAAATCCAATTAATCAGGCGTCAGGACTTCGGAGTTACTGCACGCGCATTGTTTATCCTGACCAACACCATCGTCATCGTCATCGTCATCATCATCACCACCATCATCATCATCAGCATCATCATCATCATCATCATCAGCATCAACATCATGTTCACCAACATCACCATTATCATCACCATCATCATCATCGTCAAAATTGCCACCGTCAACGTCAACGTCCACGTCAACGTCAACGTCACCATCATCATCATCATCATCATCATCATCATCATCATCATCATCATCATCAGCATCAGCATCAGCATCAGCATCAGCATCATCATCATCATCACCATCACCATCATCACCACCACCATCATCATCATCAGCATCATCATCAACTTCATCACGTACCGTCGTGGTCGATATCGTCCCCACCGTCGTCATCAACATCACCATGGTCATCGTCATTATCGGCGTCGTCGCCCAGTTGAGTTTTGCAAAGCAGTTGTGGGTGGGCGGGTGGGACGTGTGTACGAACATTGCAGGCGGTCACGGCGCTGCTGCCAGCACCTCCCTTCGTCCGCCCCGAGCCTCTATGGACCTCGGGAGACTCCGGAGATTTCCGGGCAACGCTCGGGGCCTCAGGACCGTGTGGTGATGGACTGCGTGGTGCCCTCGGGATCCCCGACGATGTCGCCGCTCGGTCTGAAACCGCACGGTTTTGGGACCTCGGAGGCCCCAACCGCCCGAGAGACGTCCTCGGAGCACGACCCGAAGCCCAACACCGTGCGGTGACCCCCGAATCCCCACTGGCTCACCGCGGCGGTGTGGTCACCGCTCCGTTTGGGGGCCCCCGCAGCAGGGCGGCGTGGCGAGCAGACGTTCCGCCCCGGGCGGGCCGCCCCCCAGCGGCAGCCACACCAGCCGGATGCCCGACGCGGCGTCGCCAACCGCCGCGTCTGGCGAAGCGGCAACGGGGGCGCCGGGCTCCGCCTCGGGGCCGCCGATTCTGTGACGGAGGCAGGGGCGCCCCCCCAGGCTCGGGGGGAACGAAAGGGGGGGATAGCAAAGGGCAGGGTGGAGAATCGGCTCACGTAACTGATCTTCCCAGCGCCTCCCAGAGCGCCAGGAGGCGCCCATGCATCGAGGAATGGGCCCGGCGGCGGGGCCAAAACCAGCTGCACGCAGCAGATTTCGTAACCCCCCCTTTCCCTGTCCCCCCCTGCCGTTCGGCCCGAGAGGCTCTGGCTTCGAAGGTCCAGACACACAACACGAGGCGCAAGCTTCTCTCCGCATGCAGCTCCTGGGGGCCTCGCCAAGCGCCGGGCCCTCGCCGGGCGCCTCGGGAGGAACAAGTCGGCCTGGGTAGAGGGCCGCGGCTTCCAGGGACCCCGCGCGGCACGAAGCAAGACACCGGATCTCTGCGCTCGGGGCTTCGCTCTGGAAACCGATGTGAGCGGCGATCAAAACTGGGTCGTGCGCGAGATGACACAGCGACCTTGCGCGGCGGCTGACGCGGGCCGCCAGCGCGGCACGCTGCGCTGGAAGCGAGGGCGCTCACGCGCGACCTTACGCGAGCAGCTTGCTCCGTCTGACTTGGGTCAGCCAAGGCCCTGCCCCGAACCCGGATCAGCCAGGAAGCAACCTCCCAGACCGGGGTCAGCGGATGGAGGGGTGGGGGCGTCGGCTGCACTGCGACTGCGTCCTGCGTGGAAGGCCAGGAGGGCGCTGCAGGGTGGGGCCCAAACGCCTTACTGGCACTCGTCTGGGCAATCAACATTGAAATTGTCAAACAAATCGCCCTCTGGCTCGGCCCACGTGCTGGTGAAGGCGTTGGCTTCACACGGCTCCTGGGCCAGCAAGGGGAGATCGGAAGGCAGACTCCCTGTCTGCTCTCCCCGCGCGGCCATACCAGACGATTCCAGCATCACCGGAACGCTCTCGACGAGGCGCAGCTGATGGAAACCACCCTGGGCCCAGAAAACTTCCGACAACCTGCGGACCAAGACCATCGCCGATGTTTGTGCTTCTCAATCAACGGCCCCAGAAACCGGGACCCCTTCCCTGGAGGTGTGTTTTTTGTCCTGGATCGGTTTCTGATGGCCCCAGGGCCCAAGCTGAACGCCCCGATTGAGCCAAAGTGTCGTCGGAGATCTGGCAGCTTTCGAGCCCCGACCCGCTCGACGCCGTGGACCCCGATCAACAACCCCTTGCCCCGGGACCGGTCCTTCAGCCCGAGCCGCTTCTCTGAGGGTCCTGTGGCCCGGCGACCGCCCCCGTAGAGGCCGAACATTGCCACATCGCAAAAACCAAAAAGCCTCCCGTCGTTTTTTGTTTGTAATCGAACATCATGTTTACAATTTCTCTAATAGTTTTAAATTAATTGTTTATGACACGACGAGAAGAGGTCTGGCTTCCTCGATTCCCCTTCATCTTCGATCCTCCCCTTTGGACGCCCGAATTGGGTACGGAAGAAATTTGTACGATGCCCAACAACACATGTTGTTCAAATCTCCGATGGGCAAGGCCCACGGAAGCACCGACAGCGAATCCGGTTCAAAATGAACAGGACATGCTGTCGGTCTTTGTACCCATTCTTTCCGTACCCATTTGACTCGTCCCGACCCCCCTCGGTCCTTCGATCCCCCCCGCCTCGATCCTTCGACCTCGATCCCCCCTCGTTGCCCAGTGACTTCCGCGCCATAGCCTGGCTCACAGGCGGCCGTTTGGGAAGATTCGGGCACCCCCGCAACGCTCTCGGTGAGGTGCGGCTGCTGGAGAGCATCCCGAGAATGGCAGGCCGCCGAGAGCCGACGAGAGCCTCCGCAAGCCTCGAAGCCCCCGAGCCTCGAGATCCGCTCGACCGCCCGCCCACGACAGGGACCGCCGTCGGGGACGCACCGACCCGGGCTGGCCAGAGCCCCGTCGCGAAGCCTGGCCGGCCGCTCAACAGCTCCCAAACCCCCGGAGTCAGCCGAGGGCGGAGCTCGGCCGCACGCGGCTCCAAAAAACCCAAGTCGGCCAGAGAGGGCTGGCTGCCCCCCGTTGCGTAAGTCCCGACGTTCGAGGGGGCTGCTCCGCCAGCCCCGCAGGCCTCTCCTGGGGTGCGTCCTGGCCAGAATCCGGAGGCGACTCGAGCCGTGGCGACGAGAAGCCCCCCCCAAGAGGCCCACGGAAGTTCTCGGGAACGTCAGGAAGCAAGCCTCGGAAGCTTTTGGTCGTCCCCACGGCGCCCCATAGCGCGCCTAATCGCGCGCAGGGCGGACATGCCATTTGAATGGGCGTTACTGGGCGCTATTTGAATGCTTTGCGGCACTGCTAGGCGCACTTTGGTGCTATCGAGCGCCATTCGACAACATGCATTCGATACAGGACGAGAGGAAGCTTCCAGGATTTACTAAGGAACGCACCGATCCCCGTTCCCAGATCCCTTACGTCATGATTTGTTCATGACGTCGACCCCCCACGGTCTCGAACCGTTCCCAAGGACTGGTTTTCCATCCTGAATCGAGGTCCGGTAAGGACCTTCCGAGGCCGAACATCTGCCACCGTGCCTCTGGGCACGGAGTGGGCGTGTCCTCAGGTCCTTCGCCTCATCCTCTAAGCATGGATTCCTACTCCTGGGGAGTCTCCAAGGTCGAAGGGGCCTGGACCCCGAAGTGCCAAGTCTCTTGGGGCCTGTCGCGTACCCCCTGGGCTCTGGCGCACCTTGTCGCATGCCTTTCCGGGACTCAAGGGGCCCCCCAGGACGGGCCGAGCGATCCCGAACAGGCCCTGAAGCTGGTCCAAGTGGGGCCCGAGACGCCCGACGACCGCACCAAGACGCCCAAGATGGTCCAAGGACGAAGAGGCCGCCAAGACGCCACAAGAGGCCTCCAAAGGATGTCCCAAGAGGGCCCCGAGCGGCAAACATCAGAAAACATCTTTAAGCTTTTGCATGATTGTGGCGTTCTCGCCATTCCAACTTCCCGACGAGGCCCCCGGGAGCGCTCCGAAGAGACCCGAAGACGCATCCCTGAGAACTCCGACCCGCAAACCAAGCACGGCGGCGGGATGGGCCGCAGCTAGCACAAAACCTTCCGTGGAAAAAACACACACAATCACCGTGTGTGGTTGTGTGTGTGTGTGTGTGTTTTTTGTGTGTGTGTGTGTGTTTGTTTGCATTTTTTTAAATGTACTTTTTGTGTGATTTTGCCATGACCCGAGGGGCTCTGGGTTGCGCGAGCCCCCGACGCCGCTGGGCCTCAGCGCCGCCGGCCCGTGGCTCCGGCAGCGTGCGGGGTCCTCCGCAGCGCGCGGTGCTGCCCGCGGTCCGCCCGCTGGCGGCGCTCCGCCGCGAGAGCGGCGCGGCGGGCCCCGCTACGTTCAGCAGCGGCCCCTTTGGCAGGAGCCCGGGTATCTAACCAGCCTCGAACGCATCCCTATCCCTAGGATGGGCGAGCCAAAAGCGAGGACAATCTTGGGGATAGGCCCTCAGAAACTGAGGGAATCCTTAAGATCGGCATCGAGGTGAGGTGATGTCAAACATAGGGATAGGGATATGTTTCAAACTGGTAAGTATGCGACGATAGGTGGCACCCCGGAGTTGCGGAGAAGAGTGAGGGGGGCGGGCGCGGGTGGGTCGCGGGGCGGGTCGCGGGTTGGACGACGACGGCAATCACGCAGAATTCGCGCGGCCGCGTCCATTTTGTAGCGTTGCTAACCTGCGGCAGTCACACACACACACACACACCCGCGTTGGCGGGCATGCCGTGTGACCCCTCTGTGGGGGCCCTCGGGGGGAGCCCTCAGGAGCCAAACGGGGCTGGTGTGACCCAACGGGGCTATGTGACCCCGTGTTGGCCATGACCGTCGCTCCGATACAGAGCTCTTGTGACGCGAAGAATGGACGGCACCACATCCGACGATACGGTTTTTTCAATCCGGGCGTCAATCCTCGGCCCCTGTCTCGATTCGGATCCCAAGCCCCCTCACGTCGCGAAGACATGCCGACGGGAAGTGTTGGGCGATCTCCGGCGGGGGCCCTCGCGGGGGCAACTTGGCAGGGGAGCCCACGTCTCCGACGATCTGCGCTCCATCCTCCTCTGAGGCACGTTCGGCATGCCTCGTGCCAGTCCCGGCGCTGCTCCCTCGTTCTCGGAGGCTCTCGCCGGCTCCTGGACTCCAGGAGCCAGCGAGGCAAGAGGGCCCCCAGGAGGCAGGAGGGCCTCCAGGAGCAGCCCGGGGCAAGAGGGCCTCCAGGACCTGGAGGCCCTCTTGCCTCGGGCTGCTCTCCCGCAGCTGCGCCTCGCCGAGGGCGCTCCGCGGGTGTGCCCGGGCTCGCTCCGAGCGGCCGCCGGAGGCGCGCGCTCTGCCCCGGCAGGCCGACAGATCTCCCCTCGCGGGGTGGAGCTCTGCCCTCCAAGGCGCTCTGCCTCGACCCCTCCGGGGCCCACTGCGGGGCCCCGGGGCCATCAGGGATGGATCCGGGAGGCGAGGCTGCCTCCATGGAGAGGGCCCCCGCCGGCCATCGATTCCCCCGCCTCCTCCCTCCTCCTCCTCCTCCTCTCCTCCTCCTCCCTCCTCCTCCTCCTCCTCCTCCTCCTCCTCCTCCTCCTCCTCCTCCTCCTCCTCCTCCTCCCTCCGGCGAGGCTGCCTCCAAACCCTGCCCCCGCCGGCCATCGATTCCCCCGAATCGATGGGGGGCGGGAGTGTGGTTCGGATCTCGCCACCCGTTCGACGAGTTCCGAGCCCTACCCCTGCCGCCCATCGAGTTGCCAGAATCGTGGATCGGCGAGGGTGCGGGCTCAGACTTCGCCGCCGATCCAGGGGAGCATCGGTTAGATGCAAAATTCTGGGGACCTTCCTGGAGCCACTCGCTCCACTCGTGCGTCGAGGCTGCGTCGAACGTCCGTCGGCTGGAGAGTCGAACCTGAATCGAACTGGAGTCGAACAGACCCGTTAGATGGGCCCCAGGGTCCCCACCACGAGCATCTAACACGGAAGATCTTCGGCGGCCTTCGGCCTTCGGCCTTCGGCCGGCCTCCTCCTCCTCCTCCTCCTCCTCCTCCTCCTCCTCCTCATCCCTCCCCCTCCAAAACAGTCTCCTCCTCCTCCTCCTCCTCCTCCTCTTCCTCCTCCTCCTCTCCTCCTCCTCCTCCTCCTCCTCCTCCTCCTCCTCCTCCTCCTCCTCCCCCTCCTCCTCCTCCCCCTCCTCCTTGTTGATCGCCTCCCATCACTTCGCGCCCAGCCGCTCTCCCCCCCCGCTCAGCCTCGATGTTCCCTGCTCCTCGGTCGCCTCCTTCCCTCCTCCTCGGTCGCCCAGCCGAGGAACTCAAGACCGAGGTGTTGGTTCTTGTTGTGTTGTCCCACAGGTTTTGGCCTCTGGTGGCTGTTGTCGGGCCCCAGGACTGTTGCGCTGCTCCCAAGCGAAGGACCTAACCCTTGGCAGCTTCAGGCAACTGTGATGCTAACCTCCGTTTTGGGGGCCTGCCGAAATGGGGCGTGATCAGAATAAGAAGCGTGCCAGAATGGCAGGCGGGTGCGCCATGAGGACGCCTACGCTGGGGCCGTAGGTGGAGCCCCACGTTCACTGGGACCGCAGGTGGAGCCCCATGGGGGGCCACGGCAGTGAGAGGTGTACGGATATGAAGTAGAGTCGCCATGCGACCTTTCCCACTGGGGCCGTAGGTGGAGCCTCTTATGGTCCACGGAGCGTGGGAGGTGTGTGCCGAAATGAGGCGGGGGGGCGCCATGCAAACATGCCCACGGGCGCCGCATGTGTCGCTTTCCATGGGGCCACGAAGCGCGTCAGGTGCCGAAGTGGGCGGGGCGGCGCCATGTGGACATGCCCACCGGGGCCGCAGGTTGATCGCCAGAGGGGGCCACGGAACTGGTGAGGGCTGTGCCGACATGGACCTGCAGAAGGCAGCGGCACGGAGGCGAGGAGGTGCAGAGAGCAGAGGCAAGAAGGATGCGTGTGTGTGTGTGCGGGTGTCTGTGTGGATGCGCATGGCGCTGCGGAGTCACCACGAAGACCCAACAGCATATGTTCCACAGAACATGTCCAAACCTCTGGGGTGGTGTCGATTCGTGTCGCTTCTCCTTCCTCCGGCCTTGGCGGCGGCGCCATCGTAGTGGCCGGCCTGGTACTTCACGTTGTGAAACCTGGGCCCGAGGCTCGAGGATCGAACTTCGAGGGTTGACGCTTTGAGATATTATTCACCCTTTCGGGGCCTCAAGGGTCTTAGTCTGCTCAGAACGCACTACGGGACGGGTCCGGGGGGGTCGATTTCGAGGACGACCCCAAGCGTTCCACGTCGGGAACTTGTCCATATCCGCCGATGTAGGGACGTGCACGCGAGGGCCTCCCAGGCCAGTAGATCTGGATATTCCCGCCCCCCGGGACGGGGGCTGTATCCATATCCAGCGCTCTGCGACGTCCTCGGGGGCGCGTCCCCAGATCGGCGGACAGCGGCAAATCCCCTGCGTGGACAAGTGGGGAGAGCATACGGGCGGGCTCACGTCGCGACGACATCAACGTTGGCTTCTGACAGCGCGTGGATCGTCCGGGATCGTTCACTCTTGAGCTACCGCGGCCCGATAACGCAGATCGCTCGACGTCGTCAAGGCTCTGAGCCCCCTGGCGGCATTCAGCCTCGAGCGCCCGCGCTGGGGCCGCCGCCGCGGAACTGCAGCGCCGTGGACGATGCCAGCTGTAGGCCCGCACCAATCTGGCACACGGCTTGCACGGCCCAGGCCGGTGCAGGCGTATTGTTAGCGTCCTCCGGAACTGGGGGGTAACACGTTCGAGGGGGACGCCGACCAGGCTCGGGGCTCGAGAGTAAATAAAGACATTGGGCATGACCTTGGGGCCTTCTTGGGGCGCCCTCGTCGCAGCGGCCCGGATCTGCCTCAAAATTCTTGCCGGAAGTTCGGGGGGGTCGATTGGGAAGCCTGGAGGGGCGGCGTTGCATCCATACCCTCCGCCAACGCCCCGAACGTGTTAGAGGTGGACGTTCTTCGCCGTTTTCGGCCCCCAGGGGGCCGCCTAAAGTCCCGGGGCGGTCAAGAAACCAATCCAGGACGAAACAAACGCCCCTCATGGAACAGGTCGAGACCCAGACCCCCGACGTCGTGATGCTGCGACGCGAGGGGGGCCCGGGGACTCGCGCATGGGAAGCACACCCCGCGGGCATCGGAGGCCTGGGTACCGCGGGCTCTGCTCCCTGGCCACCCTGCGCGGCTCTCCTCCCTTTTTTTGACGTTGATCGGACCTGAAGTGCGAGCTTGTGGCGTTAGCGAATCAATGCGACAGAAATGCGATATGCCGACTTGGGCAAGGAGCAAACGAATGAAGCCTGGCGAGCGCAGCTGAAGGCTCTCCTCCCTCCCTCTCCTCACGCTCCCGCCCGCCCCTCTTGAGGAGGCAACGCCGGGGGGGGGAACCGGACCAGGGGTGGGAAGCGGCTGCGGCGACTCCCAGCTATGGCCGTCCGTTGCTGATTTTGACCTCACTTTTTTTGCACCACATCATTTTTTTCAATGCCCACTCCCACGAGCTGTCCGCGCGCCTGTCCTCTCTTTTGCTCACACTGTCGCAGAGACGTGGTTCAATGTTTCTGAGCTGCACCGCGCTGGCATCGGCAAGACATCGCCGACAGATCGGCGACACATCCCCGACAGCGGATGCGAGCGCTCCTGGACGGGGCGCGCTGTCGGGCCCCTGCCAGCGATCCAGGGGCGATTGGGGGTCGATGCATCACTTGGCGGTGCGCACAAGGGGGTGGAGGGCTTCTTAGAAGGAGGCTGCTTCTTAGAAGGCGCCGGCCTTACATCTATAGGTAAGGCCCGCGCCTTCTAAGAAGCAGGGGTGCTTCTAAGAAGCCCTCCCCCCTCCCCCCACCCCCCTCTGCGCTTGGCTGAATCACCCCAGAGCCCGTCCCTCATCGGAGACCCCTCTCCCATTTCTGGAGCCCTCGCATTCGTCGTCGTCCCCATCGCCGCCGCCCCACCCACCGCCGCCGGCGTTGTCGTCGTCGTCGTCGTTGCCGTCCTCGTCGTCCTTGCCGACGCCGTCTTGGCTTCGCCGCCGCCGCCGCGGCCACCGCCGCGTCGTCGACGTCGCCACCTTCGTCGCCGCCCTCGCCGCTGCCCTCGTCGTCGCCCTCGCCGGCCGCCGCCGCCGCCCTCGTGGCGCGGGTCTCCGCTTTCCCCCCCGCACGGTGGCACCGCCACGACGGCACGGGCTTGGCGTCCACGGTGCCGTCTAGCCGCTTCACGGGCACCTCCGCGCCGCGGCGGGCCCGCCGCCGCCGCCCTGTCGATTACCCTCGGAGCCGCCGCCGCTGCTCCTCGGACCAGCGGCCCGCCTCGCCCTCCAGCCTCGGCCTCGTCCCCCTCCTCCTCCTTCTCTCCCGCCTCGCCGTCTGGGCGCTCGCCTCGGCGCCTGCTTCTCCTCGCCTCCGCCCTCTGCTTCCCCTCGACCTCGTTCTCCGCCCCTCTCGTGCTCGCTCT
>CAUYUJ010016171.1:993511-1216011 GCA_963575745.1 Prorocentrum cordatum | reverse complement strand
TTACGGTCGTCGTGCTACCACGAGGAACTCTGAATACGGACGAGGTCCTCCGCCCCAGGGGGGGGGGTCCCAGGGGAAGTCCTTTTCTTCCTTCTCCTCCTCCTCCTCATCCTTATCTCCGCCTCCTCCTCCTCCTCCTCCTCCTCCTCCCCCTCCTGGTCGTCGTCGATGTCTTTCAGGGTCGGCGGCACCGGCCGTCAGGCCTTCACAAGAAGGACGACGGGGCGATCCTGGCCACGGTGAGCCTCGGCCATGAAAAGGCCCCCCGTCCAAGACGGACGAGGCGGCCCGCAATCCGGAGCCCCTTCTGACCCGAGAGTGGTCATTCGGGGGGAACGAAAGGGGGGGGCTAGCAAAGTCTAGGGTAGAGAATCGGCTCACGTAGCTGACTTTCCCAGCGCCTCCCGGCGCCGGGAGGCGCTCATGTATCGAGGAATGGGCCCGGCGGCGGGGCCGAAAGCAGCTGCACGCCGCAGATTTCGTACCCCCCCCTTTCCCCATCCCCCCCCTTTTCGTTCGGCACGAACTGCACGTTTCGAACTTGCCATGGAGTCTCGGGTTGCGGATGGGAGCTCGTGCCTGGCGTGTCGCGGCGGCGGCCCTGGAGACGCGCTGTGCTCCGCGAGCGGGCAGCGTGTCGTTCCGCGACGGCGGGTGGGCGGCTGGGAGGAAAGCCGAAGCGCCGAGGAATGATGCGTGGGGACTGGGACGCGCCTCGCGTGTCGCGCCCCGGAACGTGGTGGTCCAACACCGGCGGCGCGCCACGCGATGCAAGCGGTGCTGAATGCAAGCTGGGGCCTCGGACTCTCGGATCCTCAGATGGATCTCGCCGTCCTCTGTTTCGGGCGGGGAGCCCGCCAACTTGCGGGCTCCAATTCTTGCCGCCACTCTCACAAGCTGGGCCACGGGACGGTTGGAATACGGGTGCTCGGCACCGCCAGGCTACAGGCCTCTGCCTTTCTGGTTGTTGTTCAAACGCCCCAGGCAAGCTCAGAAACTGAGGTCAGAAACTGCTGCTGAGCGTGTCGCAGCGGCGGCCACGGCGACACGCAATGCTGTGCGATCTGATGGCGTGTCGCCCTGCTCCGTGGGGCGGGAGGCCGGGAGAAGCTCGTTACCAGCCTGGAACATATCCCTATCCCTATGCTGGGCACCTCCTCATCACGATGCCACTCTTAGGGATTCCCTTGTTTTTCGAGGGCGAATCCCTAAGATTGTCATCGCCTTTTGGCGTGTCAATCTTAGGGATAGGGATACGTTCGAGGCTGGGAAGCTCGGGACGCTGACGCCCGGGGATCTGGGACGCGGATGGCGTGTCGCGCCGAAGCGCAGTGGGCCAGAGCCGGCGGCGCGACACGCTATAAGCCACAGTTCTCGACCGTGTTCCCGATGCCCGAGCGTGCTGCCTGTCGATCGCTCGCTGCTGCCGTCTCTGCTGCCATGGTGGAAGGAGACTTCGTTCTGCCAAGCCTCGGTCCCCGCCCCGCCGCCCCTCCCGAGTCCAGGCAGCCCTCCAGGTGGAGGTGGTAAAACAGGTTCTTGCCTGGCTGAGAGGGAAGCGAGCCCACCTTGCTTTTGACCACCCTCGCTTCCAAACGGGGACCACACGTTACCGAGCTACCCGTCGGGTTGCCCGCAACGTTCAGGCTGGTTGACGAGAAGCATGGTATGATTTGATTTTGCCTGGAAAGCAATGCAGGATAGGTAATCCACCTTCTGCTGCATCCTCCGCGGACCTTGTCTGTCCCGTCGCGGTCCGGGCCGCGTCAAATCCGTGTCGAATCCATGTCGGACTCGTCGGATGCGTGTCGAACCCGTGTCGAATCCACGCCAAATCAGCGTCGCGTCCGTATCTAGCCCGCGTGGGCAGAAGAAAAGACGCCAATTTGGGGGACAGGCGAGGTCCCCCGAAAGTGCAACGTCATTCACCCTCGGAGGAACCCGTTCTTCCCCTATTCGGGGAGGGGTCTGCCCCTCCACCTGCCCCTCCCCTGGGTCTGGACCCGCAGGGGAGGGGTCGCGAGGGGTTATGTAGTCCAAGGTGGCTCAAGTATGGCACCCGGTGCGCCAAGATGGCCTCCAAGATGGCGCAAGATCGCCGAAGATCGTTCATGATATCCGCTGACATTCCTCCTTCATGATATCCTCTGACATTCCTCCTCCGAGGCCCGACGACGGCTCCAAGTGCCCTCGGAGCTCTCCAACGAACTTTCCAAAATGCCCAAATCGACCCCCCCCCAATCTTGAGGGCATCCGTGATTTGTGCTCTCTCGCCTTTTCGCTTCCGACGGGCCTCTGATGCTTCAAGATGGCTCCGAGATGGCCCCAGAGCCCAACAGGGGCTCCAGAAGGCCCCAAAACGGCCCCGAGATCCCAAGAGCGCCCAAAGAGCGCTCCAATAGGGTCCCAATGGGGCAAATGTTCGGCCTCCGAGGAAGGGAACCTTTTCGAACCATGGGGCCCAAGAACTCCCCAAGGGGGCCGCAAGACCTCCCCCCAACTAGAAGGCCCCGCGACCCCCCGAACGAGCCCCAAGAAGGTTCCACGGAAACCCCAAGATGGCTCCACGAGTCCGAAAAGAGACTCTCACAAAGGACGATCCACGAAGGGCTCCTCCTGCTCCTCCTCCTCCTCCTCCTCCGCCTCCTCCTCCTCCTCCTCCTCCTTCTCGTTCTCTCATCATGTTCCTCCTCCAACCCTCCACCCTCCCCCTTCTCATAAGATGGCTGCAGGATGTCTCTACGAGGCTCCTAAGGCAACTCGCCTGGGCATCGGTTCTGGATGACATGAGCTCGCTGCTGCATGGGCATTTCCGTCGTCAGTTGGACTCGGCTCGCGCAGATCCTTCTTGGCGGATGTTTCACTGCACGCTGTTACACTTCGTTGATCTAGGCAAGACGCCTGGGCATAGTCTCTGCAGGGGCTGGTGGGGATACGCGACGCGTCAGCCATTCTGACGCCCTGCTTCCTGGGCCATCATGACACCGAAGAGGAGTGAGCAAGGGAGATGGAGGAGGCCGAATGGGGTGTGTGCAAGAGAACGAAGAGGGAAGCACGAAGAGGTGGATGGGGGGGGGGCACGACTCGCTGGCCCTCTGCCCCCTTCAACGGTGTGACCGTCGCGCTCCCGAAACGCAGGAACACGTTGGTCGCGATGTCGCACCGCCTGCCAGCGGAGCGCGCCACAAGAAAGGGGGTGCGGGCCGGGGTCGCGTCGCGATGATGTCGACTTTGGTTTCCGACATCGCGTGGGTCGCTTGACTTTGAACGATCGCGGCGTTCCGACACGGAACTCGTTCTATATTGGCTGACTCTGAAACCCTCTGGCTGCGTTCAACCCTTATCACCCGCACAGGAGTCGCCGCCACATCAATGCGGCGCAAATCCGTTGTAGGGCGACGGGGGAGTGGCGGCCTTTTGCCAGCAGATCTGGGCACCGCAACACAAAGACGGTGACAGCGGGTTCTTCGACGTTGCCTAGATACCGTTTCTCAGCAACCTGGGGGGCCATCAATCATCGACTGGGGATATGACGTGCCCTGGGAACTTGGCTGAAGCAAAGTGTGCCGGAGGAGAGGGAGTAATGCAACCCTGCCTCTTGAAAGGAGAGGGGGCAGCGCAGCTCTTAGGGATCTCTGAGAAAGGACAGAGGGACTCCTAGGAAGACCCCCTGCCACCTTGGCAGGCCGCCTCCATTACCGAGCCCCAGACCTCCGGCTCTTCCTCCTGCTTGCTGGCTGCCGGCCCTCAGGTCTCTCGACCCCTTCCCAAGGACACAACTCTCGTCTCGCGGCGTTCTTTGAGGGGGGCCCCGAACAACTTCCCGGAGGTGAGAGATTCACGAACACCTTCGGCGACAACGTTTGCCGACTCGCCAAGCCACGATCCAACTCCGCTCACGAGCTGCATCCGGCCGAGGCCACAAGGACCCCTCCAGGAGACTTAAAAAGGTGGCAACACCTGGAAATCCGAATGACAGTACGTGCATCGGATCAAGATCCAATCGCTGTAAAAGCCTGGGGGGGATTTATCCACCACCGTGCCCCTGGCACAACGGGGCCTACCAGAACGCCAAGCGCTGTTTGGTAGGGCTTCTGTGATCTTCTAAGGACCCGCCCCTCTCTCGTCACGCTGGCACGCGCGCATCGACCCCCCCCCTCCCCGAGGCTCTTTCGGCGCTCAGACGGGTCCCTGGCTTCCACCAAGATGGCCAGGCAGGCCACCAAGGCCGCCAAGATGGCCCAAGATGTCTCCACGATGACCCAAGATGGCCCCAAGACGCCCCAAGATTGCTTCAGGACTGCCCAAGACGCCCTCCAGACAGCTCAACGAGAATTCTTAGCAAGGGCCAACGATGCTACTGCCTTAGTTTGACTTTCAATTTCTCGCGTTCTCGTCTTTTCGTTTTCGGTTTTCCGCCAGCTCAAAATGGCTCCAGAGGCCTCCAAGATGGCCTTACGACGACCCAAGACCACGTCAAGAGAGCCCGAGAGGCCTCCGAGACGGCCTCAAGGCGGCCCAGGACACACCCAAGAGAACCTCAAAGTGGCCCACGAGGGCCTCCGGAGGGACCCAAGACTGCCTAAGATGACCCCTGGACGGCGCCAGCTGGCCTCACGACGGCCCAAGGGTCCCCCAGCACGGCCACGAGCGCCCCGAGAGAGTCCCAAGACGGCCCAAGAGGGACCCAAGACGGCCCCGAGCCCGAAGGACCCCCAAGACCGCCCAACAAGAGCCCAGGACAGCACCAAGACTGCCCAAATAAGGTTCATGAGAGCTCGTCGAGAAGTGAAGACGAAAGGTGCCACACGTCACGTTTCTCCTCTACCTCCTCCTCCTCCTCCTCCTCCTCCTCCTCCAAGTCCTCCTCATCATCACAATCAGTATCATCATTCCCACCACCGTCCTCATCATCGCTTTCATAATCCCCATCATCGTCACCAACACCACCATCCCCATCCCCATCCCCATTCCCATCCCCACCATCAATGCCACCATCACCATCGCCGTCACAATCACCGTCAACGCCATCATCATCATCATCATCATCATCATCATCATCATCATCATCATCATCACCATCATAATCATCGTCATCATCAGCATCAAGATCACCATCGCAATCACCATCACCATCATCAGCGTCATCATCAATTACTTCATCCTCCTCCTCCTCCTCATCATCATCACCACCATCACCATTACCATTACCATCACCATCATCACCAGTATCATCATCATTCTCATCATCATCGAGATCAACACCAACATCGTCATCATCATCACCAGCATCAACAACATTACCATCATTTCCATGATAACCATCATCTTCATCATCATTACCGTCATCAGCATCATCAACATCAACAACATCACTATCGTCACCATCATCATTATCATCACCGTTATCACATTATCAACACCATCATCACCATCGCCATCACCATCATCACCACAAGCATCATCATCCACATCAACATCAATATCAACATCATCATCAACATCATCATCAGCATCACCGGCATCATCATCATCGTCATCGTCAGCATCATCAGCATCAGCATCATCAACATCATCAGCATCAACAGCATCAACATCGTCAACATCATCGTCGTCGCCGTCCTCATCGTCGTCGTCGTGAACGTCGTCTTCAAACCCCTCCCTCGCCTCATCGTCCTACTCCGCTATATGAGTGAATCACGGCATGCAAGGTGGGACAGAAACGGCGGAGGCGCGTCACATGCGGCACCTGCTGGCGTTGCCCGAGCGGTCGCCGCAACGCGTCCTGGGTCAGGCCAGGCAAACCCAACACCCAACGATGTGTCACATGTGACAGCTTTCTGGGTTCGCTCCAACCGTCGTCACAATGAGTGCATCTATCGCCGCTCGAGGTGTCACCCGTTAGGGCCTCCCGTCCCCGTCTCACGACCACCGAGAATGCTGTGCTAGCACGGTGGCGGGACTTGTCACAGGCAGCTGTCTAACGGTCGTCGATGCTCGCGACTGGGGTCGAACCTTCGCCGATCATCGAATTTCATGCTTGGGGGGTCCCGCGGCTTCTTCTGTGGGTCCCTGGGGCCGTCGAGAGTAAGAAGAAATGCTCGTTGGGCACCTGCTGGCAGGCCTGGATGCCCCCGATCCTGATTATTGGATACTGGAATTTTCCAGTCGCGACCGACGAGATTGGCCGCTGCCGACTTTGCTTCAAACTCTGCTATCGGCCGCGACCCACCTGCTTCAACATTGGTCGCGACCGATGGGCCGCGACCGATTTCGGAGTCGGTCGCGATCGGTCGCGACCGACTTGCAGCGCACTGGTCGCAACCGAAGAAAACATGGTATCCAATGATCTGGGCAACATTTGCGTCTTGCTTTATTTGGACGCCCGAAACGGGTCAATTACGGACATGCGTGTGTACGATGCCGAACAGCAACTGTTATCAAACACCGACAGCGGCCAAAATTGGGCAGGCGGCCTTCTGTCTACAATGGAAAACGTCCGCGGCGGTACCGACAACGGCTTCTGTTCAAATTGGACAGGACATGCTGTCAATCGTTGTGCCCACTCTTTCCGCACCAATTTCGATCGTACCGATCCTGAGCCCAAGGCCCATTCGGCGTGCGCCCCCGCTCGGCCGCCGAACGGGCTCGATCGAGCGGGACCGCTCGGTGGCCCCAACGGGCTCGGATGCCGAGCGGGCTTAGAATGTTCCCCCCCCAGACCCTTGGACTCAGGAGGAAGCCTACGAGCCCATCCTCCCGACGCTGTGCTATTTTCCTTCACTGCGTGCCCCTCTGGAGGTCTCGGCCCACTCCCCAGGGCGGGCTTTTCGCCCTTGATTATGTTGTTCCCGTCGTACTTGAGGAACACATCCCAGAACTCATGTCGAGCACCCAGAGCAGTATCGAAACATTGTATGCCCGACACGCTAGCGCAGTGTCAACCGACTGTCGCCTTCCACGGCCCGACACATGAAAACCCCACAGTGTCGGTCCTTCCCTGGTGCTAGATTTTTTCCTGGGCTGCAGAAAAGAGGGCCGCTACGGGGGCCCTCTAGGACCCAAAGGGGGAGCCCACAGGGCCGGGGAGGTGGACTTTTCTCCCCCTCCAGTATATTGCGCCCCGTTTAGCGGCGCCCATCAGTTGCGACCACATGGCAAGACTGGAGCCATGGAGCCCTAGAGACTTCTCTTCCTGCGGCACTCCTCGAGCCAGATCGATCCGCGAGGGTTGGGCGTCGCTTCGTGCGGGGGCGATGCATGCATGGGGGGGAGGAAAAGGTGCCCTCTTCGGGTCCTACAGGCCCCCCCCCGTTGGGGCTCCGAAGGGCCCCTCGAGGGGCCCTTTCTCTGCAGCCCTCGCTGCCCCCCGACTTCTCGCTCTCCCACTGCGCGACGCCCGACTCCCTGCGGCATGCCTCGAGCCGCATCGATTCGCGAGCGCCCCCGGGGCCCGAAGCGCCGGGCGACGACGCCCGGGCAGGAAACCCTGCAGCGCCCGGGGGTCTGCAAGGGCTCGCGCGCGCCGCCGGCGTGGCCTCGAGAGCGGGGCGCGGGCCATCTCCGGCCGCCAGCCGGTGGCGTCCTGCAGGGGGAACGTTTTTGCAGGCCCAAATTCGGCAGAACAAAACCGTGGCGCTCAACAAAGCGCGGGCCAACGTGCCCTGGCCAACGGCCAAAGTGGCCAACGGCCAACACCAAGGGCACACGCGCAAAAAGGGGGAATCACGGACACAAGCTGGGACCTGACCTCCAGCGTCCTTTCCTTGACTAATTCCCAATAGCGCCAGAAACGCTGTGCCTTAAGGGGACCGGCTCGGGGGGAGGACCATTGAGCTGGAATCGGCAATACCTCGCCGACAGCTCGGCCACTCGGGACGATCCGGGCATCTCCAGGATCGCTGTCGGCAAGGCGCAGCTGCTGAAGAGCATCCCGAGGCTGGAACATTGCAAAGTTTCGACGAGAACGCCCAACATTCTCAAACCCCAAGCCTATCCCCCCGGAGTAGGGGAGACCAACATCGAATCGATGAGTCGGATCGGCGATCGAATTGAATCGGGTCGGCGAACATCGGCAACCAAGACGGGAGAAGTCGACTCGGCGGAAACCAGCAGGCTAGTACGGCCTCAATGGAACATAACCGAAATCCACATCGACATCCGAAGACGAGTCGAATCGGAATCGGAACCGATCGACATCGCATCGAATCGAAGTGGAGTCGAAACGAGCCCTCCCCCAGCGTTGCCCCCCCAGACATGCGACGTGCTGATTTTTCCAATGCGCGGTCCCCGAAGTCCCGACCCTTTCCCCGGAGCTGGTTCTCATCCTGAGACGTTTTCTGTCGGTCCCGAGGTCTGGCGTGGGCCCCCCAGAGGCCGAACACAGCGAAAGGCCTCCCACCCCGATGTTTTCAAGACACGGGCATGCCTGCGCCCGACTTGGCGGCGCGCACAGGGGGGAGGGGGGGGGGAGGCTTCTTGGAAAGAGGCCGCTTCTTCGAAGGCGCAGGGCTCACATCTGTAGACAAGGCCGCGCCCTCTAAGAAGCAGCCTCCTTCTCAGAAGCCTTCCCCCCCGCCCCATACCCCCCTGTGCGCGCCGCCAACTTCGGGGTCGGCCACCAAGAGGGGGGGGGGGGGGGGGGGCAAATCATGGCCAGCGGCATGTGCGCGGCCCAGCGGTGGGCCAGGGAACGTATTGAAACAAGAAGAGGGGCCATGAAATCTGGGGAGACATCAGGGCCCCCGCCATGGTGCCCGCCCCACCCAATCGTCCCCCCCCCCTTCGCCGCCCCCGACAACTGACAGCCGCTGGCGTCCGTGGTGGCCATCTGCTCCCAATGGCGCTGCCGCTTCTCGGCGCCGGGGCCGCGCCCGCCCCCGATGCTGGGGAGCAGGGGCACGGAGGCCGCGGACCTGTCGGGGCCACCCAACTTCGCGCGCCGATCGGCCGCCTGTCGTTGGCGGCGCGCACCAGGTTCAGCAGGGACTGACCGTCCCGGCATTCCTATGGGCCTACCACGACATGTTCTTCGACACCCAAAGTGTTATTCATAACAAAAGCAATGTTCTTAGAACATAAACCCGATGTGTTAGAACAAAGCAGTCCCAGCCAGACATGTTCTCATACCATTTCGTGGAAACAACCGAGGGTTCTTAGAACATTGTTTGGTAGGCCTACAGGCACATCAGGACGCTTCGCCACTGCTTGACAAGGTGGTGGAGGAGGGGGGACGGCTCGTAGAAGGAGGCTGCTTCTCAGAAGGCCCCGGCCTTACATCTACAGATGAAGCCCGCGCCTTCCAAGAACCAGGGGTGCTTATAAGCAGCCTTCCCCGCCCCCTACCCCCCTCTGCGCGTGGCTGATGTCGGACCCATCATCGGTCGCTATGGGTAGCGACCGATCGGCGCTCCAAGTCGGTCGCGAGTCGATCTCGACCGATCCCCAAATCGGTCGCGGCCGGTCGCGACCGATCGCACTGGTAGCAAATGATCTCGCCGGTCGCGACTGACAAGTTCCAGTATGCAATGATCATGACTTTGCACATCACGCCCCGCGATGATCTTCGCGCAATCGCGGTGCACTCGAGTCGGTCGCAACCGATCCCCAAATCGGTCGAGAGCGGTCGCGACCGAGCGCATCGCCAGCAACTCATCTCGTCGGTCGCGACTGGAAAGATTCCAGTACACAATGACCAGGGCTTCGCGCATCGCCCCCGGCGATGATCTTCGCGCCATCGCGCCGCCCCCCAGGAGAAAGGTAGCCGCCCTGGCTATGCAGACCGCGACGCGCGGAGCGCGATGACCTTGTCGCCCCCGCGGGGGACCTAATTTTGCCGGAAGGTTCTCGGAGGCTTTTGGAGGTTCCCTCATCCCCAGGCTCTCTCGCGTCGTGAACAAACAACCACGACGGGATGTGTGTGTTTCTCCGATTTCGGCCTCTGGGGAGCCTCGCCTGGCCTCGGGATCGTCAAACACCGACTCGGGATGCAACGCTGGCCCTGGGGATAGGGTCGGGGCTTCCGGGGCCCCCGTCTTGAAAAATCAAGCCATCGGGTCTCTGGGTCCGAAAGCTTCGTATCCCCTGATCACTGGATGCCAGAGTTTTAGGCTCGCGACCGACGCGATCGATCGCTACCGACTGTGCTTCAAGTTCCAGTCTCGGTAGCGACCGATCGGTCGCGATCGGTCGTGACCAGTCGCGACCGATTTTGGAATTGGCAGCGATCGGTCGCGACCGATCTGGGATGCCGATAGCTCGCTACCGATCGCGACCGAACAAACATCTGGTGCGCATCCAGTGGTTTGGGCCTCCAGCCAGCGGATGTTTGTTTTTGACTCGGGGCGGCTCTCGGGCGTCGCTTAATGGGGGACGATCAAATGATGGAGGGGGAGAGATAGGTGCATTTCTCGGGCCCTCAAGGCCCTCTTTTGGGCCCTGGATGGCCCCTGAAGGGGCCGAAATGGGCCCCTTATCTGCAGCCCTCGCTGCCCCCCCGCTTTGTGGTCGCAACTTTTGGGTCGCAACTGCTGGGCGTCGCTACATGGGGCGCAATACATGGGAGGGGGAGAAATGTGCACTTCTCCGGCCCTGGGGGCCCTCCTTTTGGGTTCTAGAGGGCTCCTGCAGGGGCCGAAACGGGCCCTCTTTTCTGCAGCCCTCGCTGCCCCCCCCCCCCCCCCGTTCACCGCCCTGCCCTTGTACGCGACGCCCCAAAGCTTCGGACCTCTGGGAGGGTCCCAGGCCCAGACCCCCTCGCGTCTTGCAATAGGCACGGCGGCTGGGGTTCTGCCGGGCTCGGCCTCCAGGGGGGCCCTCGCGGGGGCCCCGGAGGCCGTCACAGAGCTGCCCGGGGCCTGTGATGTTCCAGCCTACTTCAGCCTCGATCGCCAGGAAAAAATCGAGCACCAGGGAAGGACCGAAACTGTAGGGTTTTCATGTGTCGGGCCCCAGAGGCCGTCACAGAGCTGCCCGGGGCCTGTGATGTTCCAGCCCACTTCAGCCTCGATCGCCAGCAGAACTTCGAGCACCAGGGCGGGACCGACACTGTTCGGGCCCGTGTCTGGCCTCCGGGGCGGCCCCACCTTGCTTCGGCAGCCGAGGCCTGACATGTCTGGGCCCAGGAGCAGCGTGACTACCTGCCAGACCACCCCAACCCAACTCGGAGAGCCGAATTTCGGGTTGGGGGGGGGACGGGCTCCATGCGTGTTTTCTCGACGTTCCCCGACCCCCCCCCCCACTGGAAATGGAGGGCAAATTGAGGCCTTCGGGTTGGGTTGGGATGGTTTGGCAGGTGAGCAGCAGAAGCGGCCCCGGGGCGGCAAGCCGCCCTGGGGGGGAGGCGTCGGTCGATGCCTGCAGGGCCTGCAAGTTGAGCAGATCACGTCGCTGGAGCAACGCCTCTAAAGGGGCCCTGGGACACACAAATCAATACACACAGATAAAAAGATTCCTCATAATTTCAATATTTTTTAGATTTGCGTCTTCCCCCCATTTCCCATATTTTCGCATATCTTCCGGGGGATCGACGATTAACTGTGTCTGTTTGTTCCCAACCCTCCTTGGTTGGGTATTCGTTTTGAATAAAGCAGTGTGGTCGCGTCCCTTCTCCCGCCCTTCCTCCTTTTCCCCTCCCGCCTCTTCCTGTCTTGCCCGCGGGGGGCTGCGATCTGTGAAACTGTCGCAATTTTCGAGGCCTGCTGGGGGGCCCAGCACAGTGAGGGCCACGCGCGGATTCAAATTAGACCTCGCCATCCCTGGGGGGCTGCGATCTGCGAAACTGTCGCCATTTTCGAGGCCTGCTGGGGGGCCCAGCACAGTGAGGGCCACGGGCGGATTCAAATTAGACCTCGCCATCCCTGGGGGGCTGCGATCTGCGAAACTGTCGCCATTTTCGAGGCCTGCTGGGGGGCCCAGCACAGTGAGGGCCACGCGCGGATTCAAATTAGACCTCGCCATCCCTGGGGGGCTGCGATCTGCGAAACTGTCGCCATTTTCGAGGCCTGCTGGGGGGCCCAGCACAGTGAGGGCCACGCGCGGATTCAAATTAGACCTCGCCATCCCTGGGGGGCTGCGATCTGCGAAACTGTCGCCATTTTCGAGGCCTGCTGGGGGGCCCAGCACAGTGAGGGCCACGCGATTCGACCTCGCCATCCCTTGCGAAATTTTCGACCTGCCTGGGGGGGCTGCGATCTGCGAAACTGTCGCCATTTTCGAGGCCTGCTGGGGGGCCCAGCACAGTGAGGGCCACGCGCGGATTCAAATTAGACCTCGCCATCCCTGGGGGGCTGCGATCTGCGAAACTGTCGCCATTTTCGAGGCCTGCTGGGGGGCCCAGCACAGTGAGGGCCACGCGCGGATTCAAATTAGACCTCGCCATCCCTGGGGGGCTGCGATCTGCGAAACTGTCGCCATTTTCGAGGCCTGCTGGGGGGCCCAGCACAGTGAGGGCCACGCGCGGATTCAAATTAGACCTCGCCATCCCTGGGGGGCTGCGATCTGCGAAACTGTCGCCATTTTCGAGGCCTGCTGGGGGGCCCAGCACAGTGAGGGCCACGCGCGGATTCAAATTAGACCTCGCCATCCCTGGGGGGCTGCGATCTGCGAAACTGTCGCCATTTTCGAGGCCTGCTGGGGGGCCCAGCACGCCAATTCTCGCAAATCGAAACTGTCGCGAGGCCTGCTGGGGGGCCCAGCACAGTGAGGGCCACGCGCGGATTCAAATTAGACCTCGCCATCCCTGGGGGGCTGCGATCTGCGAAACTGTCGCCATTTTCGAGGCCTGCTGGGGGGCCCAGCACAGTGAGGGCCACGGGCAGATTCAAATGAGACCTCGCCATCCCTGCGGGGCTGCGATCTGTGAACCTGTCGCCACTTTCGAGGCCTGCTGTGATCCCCGTTTTCGAAGTGGCTAGGAGTGCTCAGGAATTGTAAATCATCAGCTTTATCAAGCCCTTTTCCTGTAGCCAGTGTCCTGCGAGTCTCCCGAATTCCGTCTGCAGACATATGTAACCCTCGCTCCGTCATCGCCCCCTTATAAAGTATCCTAAACTATTTGCGCCCCGCTTTTGCGCAGGGGTTGGGTACGTCGCCAGGGTAATTTTCCCAACCCTCCTTGGTTGGGTATTCGTTTTGAATAGAGCAGTGTGGTCGCGTCCCTTCTCCCGCCCTTCCTCCTTTTCCCCTCCCGCCTCTTCCTGTCTTGCCCGCGGGGGGCTGCGATCTGTGAAACTGTCGCAATTTTCGAGGCCTGCTGGGGGGCCCAGCACAGTGAGGGCCACGGGCGGATCCAAATTAGACCTCGCCATCCCTGGGGGGCTGCGATCTGTGAAACTGTCGCCATTTTCGAGCCTGCTGGGGGGCCAGCACAGTGAGGGCCACGGGCGGATTCAAATTAGACCTCGCCATCCCTGGGGGGCTGCGATCTGCGAAACTGTCGCCATTTTCGAGGCCTGCTGGGGGGCCCAGCACAGTGAGGGCCACGCGCGGATTCAAATTAGACCTCGCCATCCCTGGGGGGCTGCGATCTGCGAAACTGTCGCCATTTTCGAGGCCCTGGGGGGCCCAGCACAGTGAGGGCCACGCGCGGATTCAAATTAGACCTCGCCATCCCTGGGGGGCTGCGATCTGCGAAACTGTCGCCATTTTCGAGGCCTGCTGGGGGGCCCAGCACAGTGAGGGCCACGCGCGGATTCAAATTAGACCTCGCCATCCCTGGGGGGCTGCGATCTGCGAAACTGTCGCCATTTTCGAGGCCTGCTGGGGGGCCCAGCACAGTGAGGGCCACGCGCGGATTCAAATTAGACCTCGCCATCCCTGGGGGGCTGCGATCTGCGAAACTGTCGCCATTTTCGAGGCCTGCTGGGGGGCCCAGCACAGTGAGGGCCACGCGCGGATTCAAATTAGACCTCGCCATCCCTGGGGGGCTGCGATCTGCGAAACTGTCGCCATTTTCGAGGCCTGCTGGGGGGCCCAGCACAGTGAGGGCCACGCGCGGATTCAAATTAGACCTCGCCATCCCTGGGGGGCTGCGATCTGTGAAACTGTCGCCATTTTCGAGCCCTGCTGGGGGGCCCAGCACAGTGAGGGCCACGCGCGGATTCAAATTAGACCTCGCCATCCCTGGGGGGCTGCGATCTGCGAAACTGTCGCCATTTTCGAGGCCTGCTGGGGGGCCCAGCACAGTGAGGGCCACGCGCAGATTCAAATTAGACCTCGCCATCCCTGGGGGGCTGCGATCTGCGAAACTGTCGCCATTTTCGAGGCCTGCTGGGGGGCCCAGCACAGTGAGGGCCACGCGCGGATTCAAATTAGACCTCGCCATCCCTGGGGGGCTGCGATCTGCGAAACTGCCGCCATTTTCGAGGCCTGCTGGGGGGCCCAGCACAGTGAGGGCCACGGGCAGATTCAAATGAGACCTCGCCATCCCTGCGGGGCTGCGATCTGTGAACCTGTCGCCACTTTCGAGGCCTGCTGTGATCCCCGTTTTCGAAGTGGCTAGGAGTGCTCAGGAATTGTAAATCATCAGCTTTATCAAGCCCTTTTCCTGTAGCCAGTGTCCTGCGAGTCTCCCGAATTCCGTCTGCAGACATATGTAACCCTCGCTCCGTCATCGCCCCCTTATAAAGTATCCAAAACTATTTGCGCCCCGCTTTTGCGCAGGGGTTGGGTACGTCGCCAGGGTAATTTCCCCTCCTGAGCCTTCTTCTCCACCGCACCAACCACGAATGTCTGCAGGCGAAGGTGGCAACAAAGTGCACCAGGCAAGCTCGGAGACTGGCGAAGGCTGGCCTGCCACAGGCGAGCCGACGCCCGAATCCTGGCATCGTCGGGGGAACAAGTGTTCGGCCCCTTTGGGAGATCTAGGCCTGTGGCCTCTGGGGACCTCCAGGGGCCCTCGGACCTCTCTGCAGGACCTCGGAGGACCTCCAGAAGCCCAGCGCAGGACTCGACGTCGAGGGCAGACATGGCTTTGGACGCTCCCGGGTCAATCGGTGGGCCTCTGGGGGCGCCCTTGTGGCCACGGCTGCACGAGGCTCGAAGAAGCAGCCAGGGCGCACCTAACGATGTCGGGGGTGGTTTTCCGACGGGGCCCATGCCTCCCCTGCTTGCCGACGTCGCTGCTGTCCTGACATGGTCCGCTTTTTGTTCGCGCAGGACCGTCGGCATCTCGACCCCTTCCCCTGGGGCTGGTTTTGCGTCCTTTCCGACTGTCCTGGGGCCACGCCCAGAGGCCGGGAACGTTTGGTGAAGCATACACTGGCGCGTCCACAGTCGGCGGCGAGCCCGTGGGGTACGTGAGAGGGAGAAGGCCTTCGCAGAAGGCTCGGAAGTCCCCCGGCCTTCTGAGAGGTTCTCTAAGCCTCCCCCGAAGGCACATCACACTTCTCAGAAGGCGCGAAGGCATCCGAGAAGCCCCGCCCCCTTTCCGAGAAGGCCTTCTCCTTCTCACTCCTCCTCCTCGCTCGCCGCCGATGCAAGGGTCCCAGGCCTGGGCCTCCAGGGGGGCCTGTGGCCCCGCCCCCCGAGAACCACCGGAGGCGACCCGCCGAGAGAACGAGACCCCAGACATCCGGTGGACGGCTCTTCTATCCGCTGGCCCTGGAGGTCTCGACCCCTTCCCCAGGGGGGGGGGGGCAGCCTCTGGTATGGTGGCCCAAGAACCCCCCGTGCCCGAGCAGGCACGGCAGGATGGGGGTGGGGGTGGGGGTGAGACGGGCGACCGAGGCTCGGCTGCACGCAAGAGGGAGCCCTGGGTGCGCGGCTTGCCGACCGATCGCGGTGTGCGGTGCGACAGTCGCGGCCTGCGTGCTGGGGTTTGGGCCCCCCCGCCCTCCCCGACCGCCGCGCACCAAAGGCCGGCTCGGCGAAGGGCCAATCGGTCCCCCAGGCCCCCGGCGTCGTGTTTTTTTCGCAGCCTATGGGCCACCAGAAGTCATGACCCCTGCCCCAGGACCGGCTTTCCATCCTGAGTAGCTTTTGACGGTGCCAGGGCCTTGCGAGGGCTTCCAGAGGCTGACGACGACGGCGACGGCGACGGCGACGGCGACGGCGACGGCGACGGCGACGGCGACGACGTCTCGTCGTGGCCGTCCGAACAATCCGCTGCAACGACGACGACGACGTGAGCGGGGCGAGGTGGGGACAGCGCGGCGGCTTCGGGCAGCCCCCCGACCTTCGGGCAGCGGCCGCGGGCGTGGCCCCCGCCTCGTCGGGATGGCCCAAGGCAGTCCGCTGGGGGGGGGCAGCATCTGGGGGGTGCTCCGAGGCCGGACCTCCAACGTCCTAGAGCCACCAGCAAATTCTGCAGCGCAGAAGTCTGTGTCTGCGTTGATGTGCGTGTGGGAATAGATCCTCGTGTCGGCATTGTTTGCAGAGGCGCGAACGGGGTCTGGCCATCGCTCGGACGTCCATTTCCTGTTTTTTTTTTGGTTTCGTGCTGTTTTTTTCGCCAAATGGTCGAGGATGCTCCTCGATTGTCCTCGCCGAAGGAAACATGCACGCGTCCAAGCGATGCCAGGTGGTACACAAGGCTCGAAGGCTTGGGGCACCCTCCGAGGCCCCGGATCTTGCCCCAATCGGAGAACTCCCCCCTAAACAGCCGACCGCAGCACCTCAACATGGTGGAAGTCGACCGACATTTTTTGACCAGCGCCCGTGTGCCCTCCGTATACCGTACAGCCAGACTCGACTGGACAGGACACGCGAGGGGACACAAGACCTTTCCCAGGGCCACACTGCCACCGGAATGTAGGAAGCATGGGTCGCGAGGCACAGGACTCAAGGGTACCCTTGATTTGGCAGGGTCGACCTACTAATCTAGGCCGACTTTATATGATGCGTATATGATTTGTGTATATGTTCATACAAACATATACGTACTAATATCAGTGATACTACTACTACTACTACTACTACTACTACTACTGCTACTACTACGACTACTACTACTACGACTACTACTACTACTACTACTACTACTACTACTACTACTACTACTACTACTACTACTACTACTACTGCTATACTACTACTACTACTACTACTAACTTACTACTACTACTAATAAATAATACTATTAATAATCATAATAATTACTACTACTAAATAATGTAATATATATATGTATATATATATATGTACATACATGTATTATATATATATATATATATATATATCTATATATATATATAGATATATATATGTATATTTGCATAGATTCGCTGGCCCACTGGGCCAGAGGCGTGCTATGATCTCCGGTAACTGTTTAGCAATATATTCTAGTTCGCGCGCGCGGGGAGGCTTCTGGGGGCTCCCGGACGCAAAGTACCCCGAGCAGGTCCTGGCCAGTTCGGCTCAGAGATGGTTTTCCTGCTCGGCGCTGCCTTCCAAGCCTTTCAGAACGCTCCAGGAACGCGCCAAGACGGCTCCGAGACGCCCCCGAAACGCTCCAAGGGGCCCCGAGTCGCCGAAAGTCTCCAGACGACCCTAGACGCCGCCGAGAAGCTCCAAGAGAGCCCCAAGAGGCCCACCAAGAGGCCTGAACAAGCACAGATCGTCTCATTTCCTTCGGAAGACGTGCAGTTCTGACATGGAGGACGTTCGGAGGTTCACGGTGTCTAAGACTGTTCCAGAGCCCCCAAAGATCGCCCCAGGGTTGCCCAACATGCCCCCAAGATGCGCCCAAGAGGGCCCAAGAGGGCTCCAAGACGGCCCAAGAGGGCTGCCTTCCAGGCCTCCCAGAGCGCACCAGGAACGCGCCAAGAAGGCTCCGAGACGCCCCCGAGACGCTCCAAGGGGCCCCGAATCGCCGAACGATTGCTCCAAGACGCCCATGCTGGTCTCCAGACGGCCCTAGACGCCGCCAAGAAGCCCCAAGAGACCCTCAAGAGGACCTCTAAAAGGGCCCCAACAAGCAAACATCGTCCCATTTCCTTCGGAACACCTGCAGTTCTGGCATAGACGACGTTCGGAGATTCGCAGCGCCTAAGACTGCCCGAGAGCCCCCAAAGATCGCCCCAAGATGGCCCAACATGCTTCCAAGATGCGCCCAAGAGGGCCCAACAGGACGGCCCAAGAGGGCTGCCTTCCAGGCCTCCCAGAGCGCCCCAGGAACGCGCCAATAAGGCTCCGAGACGCCCCCGAGACGCTCCAAGGGGCCCCGAGTCGCCGACCGATTGCTCCAAGACGGCCCGCCACCCTCGGACACGAGGGTTCCATCATCGTATCAAACGTCCCCTGCGCCCCATCAACAAGCCCCAGAGTGAACATCCACGACCAACAAACCCCCACGAAGGCACCCGAAATCCAACAAAGCACCACACAACTAGCCGCCCCGTGAAAAGCGACCGATCCCCCTGACAACTCCCAAGAAATCCAGACGAGTCGCACCAGCATCATGCCCCACGCAGCGCCTCAGAAAACAGCCGACGCCCCTGCAGCTCAACACCGCCAACGACCACTCGGCCAGTCGACGCAGCAGTGCCCAAAAATGGGCTGGCGGAATGAACGAAGCGATTGAACATACGTGTGTATATATATATATGTAAATATAAATATAGGTACATACTTATGTACACATGTATGTATTATGAAATTATGTGGTTGTACTAGGCTGGCGACCAGCAGAGTGCGCACCATGTTCGAAACGACTGTGCCCAAGAAATAAGCTGGTACAATATACGCGAGCTCTAGGCAGTGGTCGTGCGTGTGTGTGTGCCAAACTGTTTGGTGCGGGTCTGACTCGAACGGGGTTGCATTGATTCCAAGTCAATGTTCGCGTCCTCGCTTCTCGAGCACCCTACGCTCCAAGATGGCACGGGAAACTCCAAGATGGCACCCCAAATCTTACCAAGACGGTCCAAGAGGCTGCCGGAAGCACCCCCAACCTGTCCAATACGGTCCCAAGACGGCCCAAGAGGCCCCCTCCAGACGGCCAAAGAGGGCCCCAACAGGGCCCCAAGAGGCTCCCGAAAGGGGGAACACCAACCGACATTTCGAGCCTTCCGCCACAAGACGCCCCTCGAAGGCCCCTGGAGGCGCCCAAGGAGCTCCGAAGAGGTCCCCTACTCCACAAGCAGAGGCCCAATAGAGCCCCAATAGCATCTCAAGAGGACCCAAGGATGGCAAATTCAAAATGATTTTCCTTAAGCTCTTTCATGTTTGTCTTCGTCGTCGTCGTCGTCGCCGTCATGGTCGTCGTCGTCGTCGTCGTCGTCCCTCTTCAGGGTCGACGGCGCCAGTCGTAAGGCCTTCGCTTTCACAAAACAAAATCCAAACTATTCATATGCCTTGAGAGGGCTCCTCGGAAGGCTGGAGGGTTTCTGAGAAGCCCCACCGCCTTCTGAGAAGGCCTGCACCCTCTCTCTTCCCCCCTCGGCGCGCCGCCGATGCACACCATGGAGGTCTCGATCCATTCCCCTGGGCCGGCTTTTCATCCCGAGTCGCTCCTTGATGGCTCCAAGGCCCAGAAGAGGGCCCCCGGCAGGGGCCCAAGACAACACCGAAAACGATCCGGTGTGCTTTTCCTTCACGGCGCGAGATGGTCTGGGCCTCTCGCGTTGCCCCTGACATCCCCGCGGCCGCCCGTCGATGAACGCTGCCCTGCGAAGTAATGACCAACTCCCCGCCGATGTGTTCACGACGCGAGGTGGGCCCGGGTCACAGCAGGTGCAGCTCGGATGCTGTTTGCCCTTCGACTCAGGCAAGTTTACTTGCATGCCATGTCTGCTTTTCAAGCCTCGCTGGGCCGAAAAGGCGTGCATGTGGGCGCAAGCCGGAGTTCAGATTTCCTTTCGGGCCTTGCCACGCCCCCCCCCGTTTGGCTTTGGCGGCGCGCACAAGGGGGGCTAGGGGGGAGGGGGGAAGGCTTCTGAGGAGGCTGCTTCTTAGAAGGCGCTTGCCAGACAAGGCCCGCGCCTTCTAAGAAGCAGGGGTGCTCCCGCGAAGCCTTCCCCCGCCCCCTACCCCTCCTTCTGCGCGCGGCCGACCTTTGAAGTTGAAGGTCTCGCCCCATTGCCCAAGACGGGCTTCTTGCCCTGCGCAGTTTTATGACGGCCCCAGGGCCTGGCGAGGGCACCCAGCGGCTGAACCTTCGAGAACACCGCACGTCGAGGTTTCGCAAACCAGCGGACGTTAGGATAGCTTAGCGAACAGGAGCGTGAACTAAGAGGAAGCAGCGCACACGAGTGTAAACTCGCCAGACTCCAATCGGGGATCTTCTGACCCGGGTCAATCCAGACCCGGGTCAGCAGGAAACCAAAAACTGCAATGCAGGAACAAAAAACTGCAGCGCAGATCTTCGCAACCCCGGGTCCGCCAATAGGCGCGGCCGCCTCGCGGCCACGAGCGGCTCGCTAACCCGGTTCAGCCAGAGGGGGTCTTCGCAGGATCCTGCAGGATCCAGCGCCCTGGCTGACCCCCGTTTGCACTGACCCCCGTCTCTTAAACCCCGATCTACATGAAACAACTGCCTCCCCGGGTGTAAACTTGCCAGGCTCTAAATGGAATATCGGCGGTGGACAAGCCTCCCTTTAGTAAACCTCCCTTCAGTGACAACGGTCCGTAGCCATTTTGGCTCAAGGGGCCTGCTCCTTAACTTCCAACCTCGGGCTCAAGGTCTGGCAAGGAGTCCAGCGCCGCCCCCTCCCGAGGTGAGATCGACCCAGCTTGGGGTCATCCTCGGCGCGCCGAGGCGAACTACCCGCACTCTTCCCCGGCCGCCATGTCCTATGGTTGGAAGCGTGGGAATCAGATCACAGGAGTTACCTGCTCTCTATGCTGGTGCAAAAAGAACCCTCCTTGGTACCATACTTGCTATCATTGCTATGCTGATCTTCAGGAGTATGGGATACCAACCTACGTCCCCATGGACATCCCCCCACCTCCCGCAAAAGGTTGGGGTAAGGGTGGGGACACAGGCCGCGGAAAAACCTCGAAGGGCGGACCGAAAGGAACCCTCAAAGGTGGTAAAGGTGGCCAGAGAGGGGGAGGAGGACGTAAGGGCCCAGGAGACCTTTCAGGCGGATCCCCTCAGATTCCAGGCCTCGGCAGCGGAGGCCAGTACACGAGCTACCACCAGAACGCGCCGCAGCAACGAGGAGCTGGCGAAGGTGGTGGTGATGACTGGCCTCGTCTCCAGCATCGGCACCAAGGAGGCGGGAAGCAAGGAGGAGGACAACAGCAGCATCATCACCAGCAGCATCAGGGCGGGCAACAAAGGGGACATTGGAATGGCCATCGTCGTCAGCCCCCTTCCGAAGACGATTATCCTGAAGAGTGGCAGGGTCCACAGTATGACCGTGAGGACGCGCATCACGAGCAGGAGGAGGAAGGTGAAGGCGACGACGATCCTGCAGCAGGGGCCCCTGACACGGATGATCTACATCATTTGGAAACCCTTCTTGCGGCTAGGAATCGGTACGCCCAGACCCTCCACAACCTCTCCGATAAGGTCCCCGTTGCTAAGGAACTTGAGCGAGTTCGCCGTGGTATTGAAATGGCCAAGGCTCAGAAGGAGAAATTGCTATCTCCAGCGCAGCGTCAACGCCAGATCGACAGCCACATCAAATGGACTTCGACTAAAATCGAACGCACTGACGCAACCATTGACTCGATTAATACGCAGGTCGAGGAGTTGTTACTTCGAAAGGATAACTTGGTTGCTCGGAAGAATAAGCTTCTTGACGCCCTGGACACCTGGTGCGCCAAGCGAGACTCACTGGAGGCGCACGGCCCAGAAGGTGCAGGCGCTCGCGATCCACATGCTGATGCTTTATCAGTTCTTGCAGGTGCCATTCCTAAGGAAATGCTTCATATGCCTCATATTGCCGATGCAATGGCAACTCTTCATGGCACTACTTCGGTATCGGCGGCTATGGAAGAGGATAAGACAGGATGGGCAGGAGCCAAGAGGAAGGAAAGGGAGGAATGGCACGACCAAGATGACGACGACGGCATGGACGACTCCGAGGCGGGCGACGATGACGACGAAGGCCGTACTAAGGACTGGGATCGGTGGCGCGCCCGACGTCTTGTTCGTGCGGCTGGGTCTGGTGGCGACTCTCCTTCTCACCCTCAGCCTGAACGCCTGGCCCCTGAGCGTCCCGATCGTCAGAACCCACAGCCTGCTGCCCCAGGCCAGCCCCCGCCTCACGGGTAACCCCAGTCGACACGCTCCGGGGCAGCAGGAGTCAGTACCCGATCAAGAACAATCCCTACACGTTCCTCGTAGGAAGCGCACATGTAAGCGCAAGAGAAATTCCAGTCGATCTTGGCAGATCGCTACTGCAAACGTGACCTCGTGGACCAGTGGTCAGTCCATGGTAAGTGCACTCCATTATGATGCGTACCTTATTCAAGAGCTGATGCGGGGTCCCGGCACGATCGATTCAGCCATTCAGCAGGCTAACACTTGTGGGTACCATGCGTCCATGTACCCCTCCGTCCACACAGAGGCTGGGGGCCTCTCTGCGGGGGTTGCTATACTCTCTCCGTGGGCTTGTGGTTTACGTCCTCTGAACATAGGCATCGACGATGCCCAATGGCCGCCGGCTGAAAGACTTGTTGGCTCTATCTGGTATGGGTTGGTTCCTCAGGGGGTCCCGATATTCAGCTTGTACTTGCACGACGGTTTGTCGACTGAAGCAAAGGATAACAATGAGCAGCTCTTGTTTCGAATCGCGGGCCTCTTGAAGGCTCTCGGCACTCCTTTCATCATAGGAGGCGACTGGCAGATGTCCCCGCAGGATTTGATAGACACTGGATGGCCTGATCTAGTGCACGCCGCTGTCATTGCGCCTTCTTCTGCAACGTATGTTAGCGGAGACACATCATCATGCATTGACTTTTTTCTTGTTCATCGTTTATTTGCAGACGATTGTACTTGTACGGTGGTAGATACTGATACTATCTCTAAGCATTCTCCTGTCGTGCTGAACGTCTCTGCAGACTTCCACCACCGAATGGTGCGCGTTATCAGGAAGCCCCCTGCCCTCCCTGTGGAACCGCCGATTGGTTGTCGCCGAGTGCCCGAGGGCAATCCGTGGGAAGATTTTCCTGACAATCCGCATGATGAACACAGTCTTGAACAGGCCACAGTACAGTGGATCCAGAAGTCTGCCGCAGAGCTTCTGGCGGTGCATCAGAAAGACCCTGGCCTTGCTTCCAAGTGGGCCCAACCCTACTCCACCTTCCTGCTCCCAGCTTCGTCGAAATGTCGAGGTTTCCCTTCCACGTCTTTTCATGGGCGTCTTTGGCGTTATCTTGAGACACGCCTCAGGCTTCTACTGTCGCTCAGACGCCGTGGTCTCGATCGAAATGCATTTTTCTCAGCGTGCCGAACACGTCGGTACTACCCTAACACGCGTGAAGGTTCTTTACCCCACGAATGGCCATGGTGGAAGGAGCAGACATTCCATCTTCCTGTCGCCACGCCTCAGCAGATCGAAACTCTGGCAGAACAGCTCGAGCAGATGGCCCTCGAGCAGGAACGGTACAATTCCAAGCTTCGGTATCAGTCATGGTGCGAATGGGCGGTAGCAGAATCTGCGAAGGGCTCTTCTGCGGCCTACCGCTTTATCAGAGGCCGTGACCATTGGAAAACTTTTGAAGTTGATGAAGACAGCCCAGTTCGTCCTGATGCACCTCTTGGGTCTCCCATGCATCATGTGTATTGTCGCGAGAAGTTCTGGCACGTGAAATGGGGCGTTGGCGAATCTTATCTTCCGCCCGGCCTACCACCAGTTACCTCTGAGGATATCCTGGCACTATCTTTCCCTGCGCCCTCGCAGTTACGCAAACTATCGCGCAGCTACAAGGCTAAGACGGCAGTTGGTGCCGATTGGATGCATCCTTTACATTACCAGTACCTGTCAGACCACGCTCTTCAGGCACTTATTGTTCTCTGGCGTGCTATGTTGTTCCTGGGCAAGACGCCGCAAGTTCTTGCAATCATCCTGATGGCCCTTATCCCGGCCAACTCTGGAGACCGACCAGTAGCAGTATTCACTACCAACGTCCGGCTTTTCACCCGTTGGTTTCGTCGATCTTGGGGCAGGCTTTGGGAGTCCAAGGTTACCCGCAGTTACGTTTTTGGTTCTGCTGGGAAGTCTTGTCTCAGGTGTGTGTGGCAACATTCTGTTCTAGCTGAGCTCGCCCATGCCAGAGGCTGGGACTCGTGCAGTCTCCTTCTAGATATATGCAAAGCGTTTGAAAACGTGCTCCATCACATCCTTGCCACTCGCGCCCTTGCCCTTGGATTCAATCACGTGATACTTCGATACTTGCTCAATCTTTATCGGGGTCCGCGCATTGTCACTTCCATGGGCATCCCGGGCGTTATAGTCTTTGCGACCCAGACGATTGTCGCAGGATGTGGTTTTGCTGACCTTCTCATGAGATGCATGATCGTGCCTGTCATCGATCTGGAGCAGGAGTTATACCGGTTTGTGTTTTACGGCGTCGTTGCGGACGACATCCAATGTACAATCATTGGCACAACCCGTTTCGTTTTGGAGTGGATGCCGAAGATCGCCAGCACGCTCATGGAGAAGCTGCGCGATTCGCACTTGCCGCTATCTCTCCCCAAGCTGGCTTTGCTTTCGTCAAACCCCGATGTCACCAAGACTATCGTCGAAGAGGTCCCAGCATTGATGAATGCACCACGGGATATCACTAAAAACTTGGGTGTCGATTACACGCATCGTCCTCGCAAAGGCCTAGTCCGTGCCGTTCGTAAGCATCGCTTGAAGTTGTCCAGCCAGAGAGCTCAGAGAATTGCGCAACTTCGCAAAGCAGGTGGTCGTGTTCATCGTCTCGTGGCTGCCTCTGTGAAGCCAGTGGCTATGTATGGTACACGCGTCACTGGTATACCGGCCGCGCACATACACGAAGTACGTAAGCACTATCACACAGCAATGTCTGGTAGGCCTCACCGTTCCATCACAATGGATATGGCGCTTGATCGGGTAGTACATCCAGCAGTACCTGGACATACCGACGTCATTGTCATGTGGTGTGCATGTCGCTGGGACCGCGTCTTGCCAGACACGATGCTTGATGAAGCTCTTGACTGGGCGCGGCGACATGTCACTTCGAGTACTCAGTGGCACGATTTGTATGGCCTGCTTCTGCCGTCGTTGCCACATTACTACGGCTTGGCTGGACCGTCGAGACTCCTGTGAAGTGGAAGACCGCCGCGGGCGCCACCGTCGACATTTCTGAAGTCGCTCCCAGGGACATTGAAACCCTGGTCGCACGTGATGCTGAACTTTGGGCATGGCGCCAATCGGCACCACAGCATCCTCTCATGCAACATCTTGTGGGGGCTCCGTTTCTCAACCCCATCCAGACCATCTTGAAAGGTGACGTTGCAGGTTGGACTCAGAGTCAGACCACGGCTTTAACAGCAGTTCTCGCTGGAGCGTTACATTTACGTTTATGCTGTTCCTTGTGTCAACACGTTTCTTTGGATCTTCGAGAGGCTACTCATCATCTGATCTGGGATTGTCCTGCCACGTACACTTTCCGGAGAGGTTTCGGACTCCCGGAGCACATGCAAAGGGTAAAAACCGCCCACCCCCATGACCCAGTCTGGTACACTGCCCTTGTCCCAGACCCAGAGCGGCTCCTCCCCCCTCCCTCCACCGGCTTGGAGCTGGAGTGGGCGAAGGTGGGGGTTCAGGGGCATGTTTTCGTATCCCCTGCTTTCGGGGATGGCTCAGGCTTGCATGGGCCTTCGCCCCGTACCATCAGGTGTGGTTTTTCTGTGGCGTCTGTCAATAGGCTGGGGCATCCTATTACAATTGCCTATGGTGTATATCCCCGTCTCGTCCAAGATGTTCCAGGCGCAGAAACGTTCGCATTCCTGGTTTATCTTCAACACAGTGCCCCTGGGGATGATCAAGGGTATCATTATTATTCTGATTGCCAGTGGGTTGTTGATACGTTTGCTCTTCCTGAGTCTGCATCTGGTTCTGGCATGGCTGTGCATGCTGACCTATGGCGTGCAATCCACGAGAAGGCTAGGGACATTGGGTACGAGCACATCCACGTCCACAAGGTAAAAGCCCACCTATCAGAAGAAGCTGAGCAACAGCCTGTCTGGTGTACGCGTGCAAATGCTGTCGCAGACATGTATGCCAAACGTGGAGCTGCTCTACACACTGTCGACGAAGCAGCTCTGACGCGCATTAAGCGTAGCAGTACTACTGTTACAGTTCTCGCCAAGTTTATTGCATATGTAGTGTCTAATGCCTTGAAGTTATTCGAAAAGGGTCCCAACCCAGTCCCCCCTCCCTTGGGCTTTCCTGCTCCTGGGCTGCATGTTGGGGCTCCTCCTGTGGGGATCGGCCACCAAGTGGTCTGGGGCCCGAGAACTTCGAGGTACCGCTGTGCAGCCTGCTGGGCCTCCAGTCAGGACAAGTTTGCCCTGTCCAGTGCCGAATGTCAAGCCCCAGAGGGGCACGGTCACGTGATCAGAGCATGTGGCCCTTATGTGTTCTGCCGCGCCTGCGGTGCATACAGTGCGACTAATATTCATAAGTTGCAGCAGGGCTGCCGTGGTGGAAAATCCATGGCCGATATTACCAAACGTAGGCTAGATAAGCTAATGCCGCGCCTGCGGTGCATACAGTGCGACTAATATTCATAAGTTGCAGCAGGGCTGCCGTGGTGGAAAATCCATGGCCGATATTACCAAACGTAGGCTAGATAAGCTAATGAACGGACGGGACCCCCGTACAGGTGCTAACATAGGGGGGGTGCATGTCCCTGTTCCTCAGGTCTTTGATGATCTCAGCGAGTACGGGCCTCCCATAGACGTGGACCCCCGTTATTTGAATATGCCTATACTAATGTATTATATGGCTCGGTAGGGGTCCTGTCTCCGTGGGTTTTTGCTGCTTTTTGGCTGCCAATCCACAGGCCCCCCACCGATCCCATCGTTCACCGAATGTTTGCCCCACCCTTGGGGCAAACAATTTGTGAATGTCCACGGGCCCTCGCCAGGCGACCGTTTAGATTGCCACGAGTGCGTGCCGGGCGACTGTTTCAAGTTGCCACAATCCTGGCTCATTCCCAGGTTCTGCGGCGCCCGCCGCTGCTGCAGGAGTGCCGTTTCACCGCAATCGTGTCGTCGTCGTGTCTGTCGTTGTCGTCGTCGTTTTTTCTCTTTGAGGACTTGGCCCCCACGCGCGGGCCTCGCCACCAGTCAGAGTCAGAGTCAGAGATTCAGTGACAACGGCCTGGGACCGAAACCGACGGACCTGGACCCGCAAAAATGGCGGCCGCGACGCCCTCTCGCGAACCGAAAACGGCCAATTCACTAACTCGCCATCGCTCGGACGTCCATTTTTTGTGCTTCTTCGGTTTCGTGCGTGGTTTTTTTCCCCAAATGGTCAAGGATGTTCCTCGATGGCCCTCGCCGAAGGAAAAATGCACACGTCCGAGCGATGCCAAGCTAATCGACGTGTCTGGGTATGAAGGGGCCATGGGACACACAAATAAATACACACAAATGAAAATATTCCCTATATTTTTCCATATTTTCTGGGTTTTTGTCTTCCCCCCCACTTCCCATATTTTCCCATATTTTCTGGGGAATCGACGATTAATTGTGTCTGTGTGTTTTTTTCCCTCCTGAGGGTAGGAGGCCTGCCCGCCCCCGAAAATGCCTGCCTCCCGGGCTCGAGCCCCGCGGCGCCTCCGGCGCCCCGTCCGCGCTCCCGCACCCCGGCAGCGCCGGCAGCGAGCGCGCGCCGCCGAGCGGCATGCTCGCCCGCCGCGCGCTCGCGCTGCCGCCGCCCCGTAGGACGTTGCACCCTCGGGGGGGCCTCTTGAAGGGGCCACACGCGAACCCTGACCCCTACCCCCCACGAGTTCCTAGGGGGGAGGGTGGGGTTCGCTTCGTTCGGGAGCTCCCGAGCGAAGTGAACCCCACCCTCCCCCTCGGGGGGCCTCTTGAAGGGGCCCTGGGACACAGAGATAAGTAGGCACAAACAACAGGATCCCCTATATATTTTCCCATATGTTGTGGGTTTTTGTCTTCCCCCCCCCACCTCCCATATTTTCCCATATTCTCCTGGGAATGGACGGTTCATTTTGTCTGTGTGTGCTTTTCCCCTCCTGACCTTTTTCTGTCCCGTCGCGGCGCCGTCCGCGTCGAGTCCGTTTCGAATTCATGTCGGATTCGTTGGATCCGTGCCGAACCCGCGTCGAATCCGCATAGGATCCACGCCAACTCCGCGTCGGGCACAGGAAGAGACACCGATTATTGGGGACAGGCGAGGTCCCCCGAAGATGCAACGTAACGCCCCCCGCGCGCGCGAGCCGGGGCTGCGGAGGAGGAGGAGGAGGAGGAGGACCCTGGCATCCTCAGGCGGCCAGCCCGCGGGGGAAGGGGCGACGAGGAGCGAGGAGGGAGGAGGATGGAGTAGGAGGGAGGAGGGAGGAGGAGGGAGAAGCGAGGAGGGAGGAGGAGGGAGGTCAGATGCTCTTCGGCGCTTCTCGTGGCCACGGCTGAACTCCCATTGAAGTTCTGGTAGGAGAAAGAGCCGCTTTTCGAGAATTAAGGAGGACTCAGGACGAGGAGGAACGAGGAGGAAAGAGAAGGAACGAGAAGGAACGAGGAGGAACGAGGATGAACGAGGACGAGGAGGAACGAGGAAGGTGGAACGATCGGGAGCGGGACGAGGAAAGGGGGGAGGAGTGTGGAGGAGCATGGACTGGGCGCACTCTGCGTGCGATGCTCACCCCTTCCTCGGCGGCGAGCCGGGGGGGAAGAGAGAGGGGGGGCGGGCCTTCTCAAAGGCTAGGAGGGCCTCGGGCCTTCCGAGGAGTTTCCTGAGCCTTCGCCGAAGGCACAGGGCACCTTCTCAGAAGGCGCGAGGGCTTCTGAGAAGCCCCGCCGTCTTCTGAGAAGGCCAGCCCCTGTTCGGGAGCGGCCAAGAGGGGGGCACGGCACGTGCGCGGCCGGGGGGGGGGGAGCCATGGACGCAATGAAATAAGAGGTGGCGCCATGAAAGCTGGGAAATGTCATGGCCGACGCCATGATATCCCCCTCCCCCTAAGTCATCACCCCCCTCTTGGCCGCCCCCGACCTGTGCACTTCCTCCCAGGCAAGCCGCCGAATCCCCTCGTCTCGAGCAAAAATCATGGCGGAGGGTGCTTGGCGCCTCGCCAGACCCCGGGGCCGCAAAGTAAAAGCTAAGAGACCTGTAGGGCTCGACAATAAACAACATTATTACGCCGGGTGTCTGGGGAGGAACAAGAGAAACAAGCCACGAAGTATGAGGAGGAGGTAGTCAGAAGTACTGATACCGCTACGCGCGTCCGTCGCAACAACGGCTGGATGTGCCTCGAAATCCTGGTCAGAACGCACCCCAGGAGTGGTCTGGGGAGTAGCGGTATCGGTACCTTCTTGTTTCCCGAAGCGGAGGGAGCGAAACAGCAGGAGGAAGACGAACGATGAGGAGGAGGAACTGGAGGAGGAGGAGCAAGAGGAGTAGGAGGAGCCTGTGGACAGCTGAAGAGGATTGCAGCGCGCAGCGGAACGCCACACTACCGAGGCGGTTGACAGGTAGGGTACAAACCGGCGCAGGAGGAGGAGGAGGAGGAGGAGGAGGAGGAGGAGGAGGAGGAGGAGGAGGAGGAGGAGGAGAGGCGGAGGAGGAGGTGGAGGAGGAGGAGGAGGAGGATGAGGATGAGGATGACGAGGAGGAGGAGGAGGAGGAGGAGGAGGAGGAGGAGCGGGAGGGAGGGAGGAGAAGGGAGAGGGGTGGGGGATGTGGGAGGTAGGAGGGGGAGGGATGGAGGGAGAGGGGGAGGGGGAGGGGGGGATGAGGGAGGGGCGGGGCGGGGTGAGGAGGGGGGTGTGGGGGGTGGGCGGAGGAAGAACATTGAGTCGGTACCTACAGGCATGCGACCCCCATGCTTGCCCTACCACCCCCCCCCTCCGTTCCAAGTCCCCTCCTAAATGCTCGCAGGGATTCCTGTCCACTGCTGCACGAGCAACCCCCGGAAATGCGAGCGCCACACGGGCATGCCATTCGGGCGGGAGTCCCGCTCTGAAGAGGAGCTGCGCTGCGTCCTTCCTGCTGCGCGGGGTTCGAGAACCCCGTTTTGACAAGGAGGAGGAGGAGGAGGAGGAGGAGGAGGAGATTGAAATTCCTCATCCTCCTAGGATTAAAAACAAATTCCACGAGAACCCCGTTTTGACAAGGAGCCGCCCTCCACCCGTGTTGCTGCAACGCGACCTGCACTTCTGGTTGCAGTCGCCGGGGAACCTCAAGCGGGGACCCCGTTTCGAAAAGGACTGACCTCCTACCTTCGGCTACACGCAAGAGTGACCCTGGGTAAGAGTGACCTTTGGTGCGCGGCATTTTGGAGGCCGCGGGAGGACCAAACCTGGGCGCGCAGGCCGCTGCTCCTGCTTCGTTTTCAGCCATCTGGGGGCCCATCTGTGCCCGCGCCAAAGGTCACTCCAGCGAAAGGTCACTCTTACGTCTAATCGATTTCTGTTTTACAGTGAAAGCATTGGATGAGGAACCCATGACTGAGGAGTCCGTGTTCTGAAAGCGTGCGGAACAAACAAATGACTCGTGAGGCTTTGCCGTGGATGCCACCGCCGCCCTCATCAGAGAAGCAATCCTGCAAGTTCGGAGGCCCCCTGGGCACTTTCACCAACGAGCGCCTCCACCCGCAGCGATTGCCCAATGCTGTTCGGGGAAGCGCAATGCTCGCCCGCACGTCTTGTTGAGAAAGCGAAAACCCACCCCGACCCCATCCCCGAACCCGCGATCCAGGGGGTCGAGACTGGGGGTGGGTGTGGTTTTTCGGTCCCAGGAATGGAGAAAACCCGCCCCCACCCCCAGTCTCGACCCCTTCGTAGATGCTCGTCGGATATGTAACATATTACATCGGATGTGAAGCATGTTTCGTCGGATGTGTGAACTGATTCGTCGGATTACGTCAGCATTACATCGTCGGATGTGTAACATCGTACGTGTACTGTTCGTAGACCTACGGGCATTCTACGCATATGTTGCAGATCCGACGGGCATGTAGATTGTGGAGTAAATCAATTCTGGAGTCGATCCCCAACCCGATAGATGTCCAGCGCCGGGAAAGGGGCCCTGGGACACACAAATAAATCGACACAAATCCCAGGATTCCCAATCTTTTCCTGATATGTTCTGGGCTTTCGTCTTCCCCTCTGCCTCCGCTCGGCCGCGGAGGCAGCGCGTCCGGTGAGAGCGTGCCCTCAACCATCGCCGGATAGCGCTCTGGAGCTGATGCTGGCCGCATCGCTGCCGTCGTCGCACTCTGTGCACACGTCCAGGTAGTTCCCGATATCCAGCATTCACCCCGCACTGAAACTCACCACGTAGATCTTGATTTCGCCCTCGGCCGATGGCGCCCGCGCGGCGGCGGGCTCCGCTACCACTGCGGAACCGGGTTGGGGCCCACTCTAGACCTCCCGATCCCGCAGCTGGGGTCGGCGGCGGAGCCCGCAGGGCTCGAGGAGAGGGCGAGCCAGCTTTTCCAGTCCTGCCAGCCAGAACCAATATGTCCCAAGCTGGCTTGGGCCAAGCCGGCGGCAGGGAGCAGGAGAGTCAAGCGATGGAGAGAGAGAGAGAGAGAGAGAGAGAGAGAGAGAGCACAGAAGGGGATATACGGGGGCATGAGGGCAGAGCAGGGGTCATATCCAATCCGATAGGTTCGTTTTTCCACAAGACGCCGGCGTGTCGGAGCACGAGCGCCGCTGCTGGCAGCTCGAGACAATGGCTTTCTACGACCACATCAATATGCCGAACAGCGCCGCGGCAGAGACATGGCCCGCTCTTTGCAGGTGCAGGAGGAGCGCTGGCGTGAGCGGCTGAGCGGCCACGAGGTGGACGCCGTCGGAGACTCGCACTCGCATTACGGAGGGCACGCGTCTGCCCTGAGAGCTCACGGAGCGCGTCGCGAAAGAGCCCTCGCGTGAGCACGAGCTGGGCAAGGGGCGTCGGGAAGCCAGAGAAGAAAGAAAAGCGGCCCGCAAGGGCAATGCGAAACATTGGCGCCCGATCCAGAGCGCTGCCAGGGGCGGGGGGGGGGGGGGGCGCTGGATTGCTGTCTTCAGAGCCGCTCAGTGCGGCCCCTGCCCCTTCCACCTGCATCTCCTTCGCGGGCTGTGCCGCCGAGGGCCGACCGCCAGAGGGGTGCGTTTCCGTTGCCGCCGCTTGACCGTCGTTCGCTATTCGTTTGTCAGGGCGCGGTTTGTCATGCAGATACGCAGAGGGTGCGCCGCCGTGCGCGCTTGTTGGACTAGGCTGACGCCGCCATTTGTAGCCTGGACCAGCTGCACGGGTTCCCGCGAGCCTCCTGTGGCAGCCCTCCTGGCCCTTCCTCCCACTCTCTCAATTCATAGCAGCGCTTCCGGTTGTTTCCAGCAGGTGGGGGCCCAGCCGGCCGAGTTAGCGAGCAAGGAAGTCCTCCGCGAGTTTCTTGCCGGGTCAGCGATCTCTTCGGATAGCTCCCCCCGCATGCCAGATGCAAGCCACCTCGCGGCATGGCCAGAGGTCGGTTCGGTTCCACGCCTGTGGCATTTGGTCTGTCGTTGGTCGATTGTGAATGGCTAAGCTCTTGGCGTGATAATTTGCATCTGCCGGTTGGTGTAGCAGAGGAACAGCGCCGTTCGCTCGGTTTGAACGGTCCGTACGTTGACCCTGCCTAGCGTTCTCATTACCGCATGAGATACATGTTGCTTCAGCTCCACCAGTGTGGGATGTTGTCTTGGCGTCGCGAGGCCCCCCAGCCCGGGATTCTTAGCATATTTATTTGCGACGAAACGAAACGGCCAGCTTCGCATTATTCTTGGCGCGCGCGTCTGTAACTGTCATTTTCAGGAGGCGGCCTCAGTTAGTCTGCCCACTCCGTCGGCCTTCGCAGGTTTCCAAAAGGGGCGCGATGGGGGCTCTCGCAGCACGCGGCGGCTTAAGTTGTGCATTTTATCCTCTGCGGGTCCCCCCAGGTCTCGACGAGTAGTCCAGCCTCCCTGCGATCTCCTGTGACCTGGTTGGGGTCCGCGATTGATGGGGTGCACCCTGCGCCTGGCAACCCAATTTCACCATGTCTAGTTGTGCTCCCGATGGGGTGGGGCTGGGCAACGCATTTGCGCCATGCTGTAGTCGGGCAGCATCTCCAGGATGCATGGGGCCCAATATAGTCAGGCGATACAGGATGGGCAGGTTCCGCCTGTACTCGACAACCGCGCCGGCGTCGCCGCCGCCGCCTACGTCGATCGCTTCGCTGTGTTCTCGCCGTGCGAATCCACCGCGAAACGGGTCAACCGCTTTATCATCGCGGGCCTCATGGGGAAGGGTCTCGTCGTTCACGAAGTTTCGGAGGCATCTAGGAATCTGGATCTCGAGGGGCTTGCGCTATTGGCGGGGCGCTCTGTCAGTCTGGAGACGCGGAACATTTGGCGCCTGAGGCTAGGCATCGAAGCGATATTACGTAGAGGCAGGGCTACTGGCAAGATGGTGCATAGTATTTTGGGCCATATCGCGTTGGCCACTCCGTTGCGTCGCGAGAGCCTCAATCTCCCGGGCGAGCGTTGCGCGTTACCAGCAAGAACATCGAATCCAATACCAACAAATTTTGTGGCCAAGTGTAAGACAGGAGCTCTGGCGTGCACGCAACCCTTTGCCTCTCGGCCGCGTGGGCTGGTGGGCTCTGAGGTCTCCGAGCCCAGCGCGCGCTGCATCGATGCTTCATTCTTTGGGCTGGCGGTTTGCCGGCGCCGCGCATCATCCATCCTCGTCCGCTTGCGCGGTCGGCCAGCGCAGTGAACGCTGGCGCTGTCGGGTTGCTTGCGCAGAAAAGGCCAGATTATCGGCCCTCGGTTCGTCTCCATTGCCATTGTGTTTTGCGGGCTTCGCCGAGTCCGCCGAGCGCGCGCCCCGGCGCGCGCGCGACGCGTTCAAGAGTCTTGGGGGCCACGACCTCATGTCTTTCACCATGGTCACGGCCGCCGTCTTCGGAGAGGTTATTGTGGAGCTTTTGCAGGCCTCAAGGAAGGACGCACTTATGGCTTCTCAGGTGGTGGCCCCTGGCAATATATTGGGGCTCGAGGGCGATGCCGCCGTTCTTGCCGCCCGTCATGCATTCCGTTCCCGTGTAAATATTGATGCCAAATCGTCTTCATCGTGGGCAATTTTCCGATGTTTCTTGGGCCATGCAAGGGGCGTGCCATGTTTGTTCATCTCCTTCCTGCCCTTCGTAAGGTCTGCAGCCTCACTGTAGCTGCCGGCGACCCGTCTGACAAGGGCTCTCAAAGGAAGCTTGGGTGATTCGCCGGGCCCTCCGAGGGCCCTGGCAGCCTCTCCTCCCGCGGTCTCTCGGCAGCTCAGGCGAGCGTGCCGCGCGGCGTCGCTGTCTGTGACCTTATCCCATTTGACCGTCGCCTCCACCGAGTCTCTGATGACAGGCGCGAAGCGGCGGAAGCGCCGTCGACCTGCCGCCGAGCGAGCGCAGGCCAAGAGGGCGAAGCGCGCTCGGACCACAGCCACCAGCCGCCCAGCTTCGGGCGCGCCGTCGGCGCCGGAGATGAGTGCTATCAAGACGGCGACGGAGAGGCAGCACCACAACCTGCTGACGGATTTTAGCGAATTGTGCCAGTCGCAGGCCTGAGTTGGGCCGACCACCAGGGTTTGGACGTGGCCCTGGCCGAGCACCAGAACTGCCTGTACTTCGAGGGCCGCCCAGGCTCGGACGGCAGCAGGCTCCCGGCTGCAATGTCACGCTACTGCACGTCGGCTGGGGAGCACGTGAAGGTCCAGCTCCCGCGGGCTACCCGCTGCGCCCATTCTTGGGCGCGCCGAGCCCAGGGCCGCCGGATGCCGCCCCTGCCGCGCGCCGCCGCCCGGGCGATGGCAGGCCTACTGCTTGCCGATGGGGCGCGTCCGCATGGGCGCGTGGATCTGCCTCGCTCTTACGCGCTACATCAGGCCGATCGAGCGTTTCAGATTGCTCGGGCGCCACCCCGTAGCCGGCAACCCCGCGGCGGGGCCTCAGTTCCAGCACTGGGGATTGCTCCTAGCCGACACAGTGGCAGGCCAACCTGGCACGACGGGGAATTTGGACGAGTTGGTCCTTCTCGACCTGGACGACTGGCCGGTGCCCGTCATCGCGGCTTCGAGGCTCGTCTGACCTCCCGACGCCTCGCCATGGCCGTTCGCGACGGTGGAGCTGGGACGGCCCTTCAAGAGAGCTTGCTGCTTGTTGGGCCTCGGCCCCATGGACCCGCATCTCCTTAGTCGCTCCGCCACTGAGGGGCCTCGGGCGACCTACTTCGAAAGCGGGGGTCTGTCGGGGCCGCGCAGAGGCGCGAGCGCCAGGCCAGCTCGCAGCCCCTCAAGTTCCCTGAGAAGGAGACGCGGGTCTTGACTCAGCTCGATATGGTTCCGGGCCACGCGCTGAGGTTCGCAGAGCTGGTCGCGTCGAGCTCGTGGAAAAGGGCGCGGCGGGCAGCGGAGTGCGGCCCCAGGCCCCGATCGACCTGCAGCGCCTGCTGCGACGTGCCGGCCACGCGCTGCGCTTGGCGGCCCGTCCTGATGACATTGAGCGCCACCTGACTCAGGTCCTCCATCGCGCAGTTCAGCGCGGCCCAGCTTCTCGCCGCTGTGTGTTTCTCGAACACTTTGTGGCAGCGCACGTTTGATTCGCCAGCTGAGAAAGCGAGGCCGCAGTGCTCTGGGTTTAGTCATTGCCCAGCACGCAGCAGAGATCCATCTAAGCCCTGTGTTGGCCCGACACATCCGCGGCTGGATCTTGGCCAAAGCAGCGCGTGCATTTGCGCTGGCCACCCCTTGCGCTACTTTCTCTGCCGCCCGTCGCCCACCGCTCCGTTCCCCCTCTTTCCCCCTTGGCTTTTCCGGCCTCTCCTCTAAGGATGTGTCGGCAGTGGGCGCTGGCAATCAGCTGCTCGACTTTGCTATGAATATAGTCCGCCTTTGCATTCGGCGCAACTGCCCCGTCGCCATTGAGATCCCTTTTACTTCCGTTCTTTGGCAACTTTCAGCTCTAATGGGGTTGTTATCGCATGGGTCTTGTAAGCCGATAGCATTTGACTATTGCCAGCTTGACATGCCCTTGCGCAAGCGAGCCAGTGTAGTTTTCTGGCATTTTGGTGCAGAGCGCGAGATGCTGGCCCGCCGACGCCAGCCTGTCCCCGGCAGGCCGCCCGCGCCTCGAACTTGCAGGGGGGGGGGGGGGGGGGTTGTATGGGGGGGGGGGGCAGCAATCGCCGTTGGACTCCCATTGCCTGTCCGTGCCGTGCCCCGCTTTGCCGTGCGCTCGCATCAGTTCTGGAAGTTCTGAACACTGCTGTTGATCGCGATCGCACTTTTGTTCAGCGTGATCGATTTCATATGTGACGCGGCGTTGCGGCCATTGCTCTTCTGCGGGCACGGGCAGCCTCTCAGCGAATCGCTGACAGTTTCCGTTGCATCTCGTCGCCGGCTGGGCGGCCGCTGCCCCCCGCCTCGCGCTTCCTTGCGCTGGGGGGCAAAGTTGGGGCCGCGTGGCCCCAAGCACGCGGGCGCCTTCAAAGTGTCTTTCATCTGGGCCCGGCAGAGATGCATCTAAATTAGCAAGCTAGTAGTCTTCAGGACGTGATGCTTGCATTCCCCTTTTCTCTGCCGCACGCTTACGGCTCGAACTCCCCCCTCCCCAGTTCCGTCGCTTTTGCTTTTTCTTCTGCAGGGCAGCCTCTCAACGAATCGCTGACAGTTGTTTGCTCCTTGTCGCCGGCTGGGCGGCCGCTGCCTCCCGCCGTGCGCTTCCTCGCATTGGAGGAGAAAATTTGAGCCGTTTAGCCTATGGCCCGTGGGGGTTCTCAGAGTGTCCTTCAGCTGGGCCTGGCAGAGATGCATCTGAGTTAATATGATGACGGTGATGAGGGTCATGCGAACTCTGTTTGTTCAGGCGGCGCGCATGAGGCTGATCGGACGACGGGGAGATATGAGATACACCGTAGCATCGCACGAAGGAGATGTTAGGATTCGGATGAGAACGACTCCGGGAGGCATGGATTGGAGAGGATATGCGTCTGAGGTGCAGTTGGAGCGGGGGGCTACCGCTCCTCCATGCTTTTCGTTTTCCTTCGAAACGCTGGCTTCCTCCGCATCCACTCTGTCATCCTCCTTCTCGTCGACTTCGTTTTGGTCCTCGATGCCCTTGTGCCCCCCATCGTTCTAACATGCTTACAGGTCCTTATCGAGAAAGCCTTCTCCTGATTTTCGCGTGTCTCCGTCTTCCTTCTGAGCGAAAACTTCATTACTGCCTGCGTGGCTGTTTGGTTTGGATTTGGTTTGTTCTTTGGCTGACCGGGCGGGGTGGCCCAAGAACAAAGGTACCAGGACGGCGCGGGGGTCGGGTGAGGTGGGGGCGTGGCGGGGGCCAGGTGGAGACCCGCAATTCGGATAGCATCGGACAGAGCTGCCAGGCCTGCCAGTTGAGTGCCCCAGCGGTCCGCAGATGTTGCAGCACGCGCTTGCGTGCACTTGTCGCTACTTGTCGCTCAGGTATGCCAGCCCCTCCCCCCATCTTGTGGCGTCGGCGCACCAACGCACGTTCCTGACACTTTGCGCCAGCGTGTCCCGCGGGCGATGGAGCGGGCCCACTCGCGCGTAAACGTTCGGGCGCGGAAAAGGCGCGCGCGCGCTTGCGCGCGCGCGTGCCTGGCCGTTCTTGCCGTGGCCTCCGACGTCCAACAGCTGCTGCGCGCCAGATTGGGGCATCGCGCCACCCGACCGCGTTGGCGGCGCCACAGACGCGTTGAAAGTGGCGCGCTTGTTCTGCTCAGCCACGCGGCGCGCAGCAGTCGCGGCCCGGCGGCTCTGCCTGGGTCCCGCGTCCGCGGAGGCCGCGCCCGCGCAATTTAGGCGTTTGCCGCCGAAGGGCCGGCCACCCCGGCGCCGGTTGCGACCGCCAATGGGGTAGGGGGCGGGGGCGGCGAGGGGGCGCCTCAACGAGTCTGCGTCTGCGAGCGCGGGAGCCTGGTTGCTTCCGCCGACGACCGCGCGGGCTGCATGATGGGGGGCCCCACGGCCGGCATCTTCCCCTTTAGGGCCGCTTCAACCGTTGCGCTCAACGAGGCCGCGTATTTGGTGCAAATTTGGCATGGTTTTACTGCGATTTCGAAGCTTGGCTTGCCGACGTCCCTACATCCACCGCGCTGCCCTTGTTCAGTCGCTGTCGCGCCGCGTGGTGACCATTGCGTTGTATGATGTGTATCAGAATGTATTTAATTGTGTTTAATGGTGTTATTTATGCGATGTACATTCTCGCTATTTCAACTGTCATGTAATTCCCATCGTGCTTGGTAGGGTGATCGTTTTCTTCCCACCCGCGTCCTACCCGCGAAACTCGCACCTCACCTCCCCTATGTCCCCTTTTCCTGTTCAATTGCGATCCCCCGCGTCGTTTGTTCCTCCTCCTTCCCTCCCCTCTTCCTGTTCTTTCTCCCCCTCACCCGCGCGCAACACATACACGGCACCTACGTGAACCACGCGTCGACAGGCAGTCGCACATATGTCTTTCCTCTTCACGCATCACACGCGCACACACACACACACACACACACACACACACACACACACACACACACACACACACACACACACCAGACGCATGCAACGCATACGCGACCAGGCTCGCAACACGTCGCAGGTGTTTTTTTGACACTACAAGGTGGGCGCTGGGGGGGGTCGCCTATCCGTTTCGGGCTCGCAGCGCGTGGCAGGCGTGGCACTTCCTCGACGCCACAGGGGGTGCGATGGGGGTGGCCCCCCTATCCGTTTTGGGCTCGCAAAACGTGGCAGGCGTGGCACTTCCTCGAGGCCACACGAGGAGGTGCGCTTGGGGTGGTCCCCCTATCCGTTTCGAGCTCGCAAAGCGTGGCAGTCGTGGCACATCTTCGACACCACGAGGGGTGCGCAGACCCCTATCCGTTTCTGGAACGCACAGCGTGGCGCACGTGGCATTTTGTCGACACCACAGGGGGTGCGCCAGGGGGGGGGGGTTGTCAGCGAGGCTTCTATCCACACCAGGGTCGCAGGACGTCGCAGGCGTGGAATTATGTCGACACCACGGGGTGCGCAGAGGGTGGTCTTTCGGCGCGGCCTCTATCCACGCCAGGGTCGCAGCTCGTGGCAGGCGTGGCAGTGTGTCGACACAACAGGGGGTGTCGCAAGGGGTGGTCCTTCAGCGCGTTCTCCATCCACGCCGCGTAAATCCACGCCAGGGTCGCAGGCGCGGCAGGCGTGGTAATTCCTCGACGACAAAGGAGGTGCGCAGGGGGTGATCCCTCAGCGCGGCCTGTATCCACGCCAGGATGGCAAGGCGTTTTTTATCTGGCGTTTACATCCGGCGCTGCACGATGCAGGAAGGAAGCGGGAGACCTGGTGGGCGAGGTCGGCCACGTTCCTTTCCTGCACTAGCTATGAACAGCTTACCCTGTGGAACGCCAGAACAATGAAGCGAAAGCCGCGCTGCTCATACAGCTGCCACTCGAAGATGACCGCCACCCTCTTTCCTTATCCTGCGTCCGCTTCGTACTTCGCTGTTTCATTGTTGTTGTCGCGTGAACTGTTAGGCCCCTCTGCTGTTCTTTTCCTGTTGGGGGGGTCCAAGCACCCTTCTTTTAGCCAACCAGGGGAGGTCTGCCAGCGGGGTGGGTCCAAAGAGGGGGGGGGCTAGCTAGAGTCAACCCCGCCCTTCTCGGAAAAGAGGAGAGGGGGGGTATTTTCTGGAGCGCGGATGTGGGGGAGCTACCGCGGGGCGGCAGAAAAAAAGGGGAATGCGTGGGGTGTCCGGAAGGGGGGAGCTCGAAGTTGGGGGGTAGCCAAGCCCCCCCCCTTTTGGAAAGGGGGTAGGGGGGCAGTTTACGGAACGCGGAAAGACAGGAAGGGGGGGGGGGGGCGGAACGGAAAAAAAGGTGAGGGGGGAAGGGCTCGGGCAGGGGAGGTCCAGGAGGGGGGGGCAGCTAAGAGGGGACCACCCCTTCCCCCTTGCTGGGGCCCTGCGTTTGCGTTCCTTCGTAAAGAACGCAGGGCAGCTTATTCACGACACGCGTATCGAATCCGCATGTTTCGTGCGAGCAAGTGACACCGCGTTCGTGATGTGACATGTCGAACGCTGGTCTCTGCATCACCATACGTGCTAGTACGTTACATTGTTTTCTCAATGGTTGCATGGATGGATGTCCGTCCTAAGATTGTTGTTCGAAAGTGTGACCTTGTGCGTAACCGTCCAACATTTGCATGAATGGAATGGAAGGTCCGTAGCCATTTTGGCTCAAGGGTATCGAGGGCACTAGGCGCCTGGGGCCGCGGGGCCGGCCCTGCCGCGATGCTGGGCGCCGGTGTGCTCGGGAGTGGGCGCGAGAGGGAGGAGGTGGTGTTCGAGTTCAACCCGCCGCAGAGCCCGGTCGCGCAGGCCTCTGGGGCAGGCGGCCGGGCCGCGGCGGGGCCGGGGGCGGCGGCCAAGAGCGAGGACGTGGACAGCTCCGCCACGCCCGCCAGAGAGGCCTTCGACGCCTTTGCCCGGCGGGAGGCCGGTGCGGTGGAGGCCGCCGCGGAGAGCGGGGCCCGAGGGGGCAGGCCCCGCCGCAGGGACTACGAGGCCTTCGGGTCCAAGCCAGCGGCGCAGAAGTTCGAGCCGCCAGAGCAGCGGCTCGTCCGCCTCCAGGCCGAGGTCGCGGAGCTCTTGCAGTTGGCCGAGGGCTCCGCCGCCTCGGGCAGCCCGGAGGAGGCGGCCGACCAGTTAGGCATCGACCCTGCTGCGATGAGTGCCGAGCTCAAGGTGCTGGAGCAGCGCCTGGGCGGCTTGGCGCGCGACGCACCAGCGTCTTGGCGTCAGGCTGAGGGCGACGGCGAGCAGGTCGTCGGCATCAGCCCAATGTCTGGGTCGCTCGTGAGCCAGCTGCAGAAGCTCGCTACGGGCAGTGCGCCTCCCGCGGCCTCCGGCGGCAGCGGGGACGGGCGCGTCACCTACGAGCTCAGCTATGCCCCGAGTACCGCGGCAATTGTGGAGAGCTCCAAGATCGCGGCCCTGGAGAGCAGCATTGCGGACATCGAGAAGCAGCTCGGCGTGCTCGACCCGTCATGCCCCTTCTCGGACCTGCAGAGCGCCGTGACCCTGCTGCAGAAGCGGGTGTCCCTGCTGGACAGCAAGAAGCTCGACAGCATCAGAACGGGTGTCGACAAGGTGTCCAGCGATATTGAGAAAGCGCTGAAGAAGAAGGAAGAGCTGCAAGGTGGAAGTGGAGACCGAGATCTAGACCGCAAGGTCTCCGAGCTGTACGAGTTTTGCCACCGGTGGAGTGCCACGGCCGACTCGCTGCCGACGATAGTCGCCCGGCTGCGGTCCCTGCAGGCCATCCACCAGCAGAGCGCCTCCTTCGCAGCGCGACTGGCTGCCCTGGAGAAGCAGCAGGACGAGCTTCAGAAGCTCCTCGAGACGACCAACACGGCCGTCAAGGAGCTCGGCCGTGGGTTGCAGGAGAACATGACTATCGTTAGAGATAGTATGACGAGCTTCGAGGACAAGATGAAAAAGGCATTGGGCTGAGTTTGGCGGCGGGCGGTGGTGACCTGGTGTCGCACAGTCCCGTTCTCCTTCGTGTAGTGCCGCGTGAGTTTGCTTGCGGTCTCTGTCATTCTCGCTCTCGCTCGTCTCACTTTGAACCGACGTTCTCGTTCTCCTTCTCGCCCCCCGCCGCCCGTCCTCCCCATGTCCCACCCCGCGGCGCGGGCCGCCTCAGCGAGTCTCGGGGGCCCCGCGGCCCCGCGCCTCCCGCGCGTGCTCTCCGCGCGCGGCGCCCGCGCGGCGCGCGCTGCGCGCGCGGCGCGCGCTGCGCGGGGCCCCTTCGGGGACCCGAGTCCTCGAAGCTGCCGTGGCGCGCACGCGGGGCGCTCGGGGCTGGCCGTGGCAGGGTGTTCGCTCAAAAAAAAAAACATTTGCATGAATGGAAGGCGGCAAGCTGTCACAGCCGAGTTCTCGTTCGATGCACCTTCATAATATGTGGTCCCAGGGGAATAAGCTGTCCAACATACATTATCACGGGCGGAGTGCGGATTGCCGCTCTTCGAAATTGTAACCTCTTGTGGACGCATGTGGCCCTCGTTTATTCCATTTTATTCATCAAACAAATAACACTATGGGTTCTACGGATGGAGGTCGGTTCTGTTTCATTGTGTAATTTTCGGGTACACGACGGGGCTGTATTTGAATACGTTGCACACCACAGATCCAACCATCCCAGGCCTGCTTCATGGGGCGGGGCTGTGGCATTATGGTGTGATGGCTTTTTCCAGCCTTTCCAGCCTGACAGGTAGTCTGCTCCTGGCAGGTGTTACAGCATCAGCCCTCCCAGAAGTCGTGACTCCTCGGCGCGTCAATGGGACCTTCACCATTCCAGGCATCGTTCGCTGCAGTGCCGTAAGATCCATGCGCACATGTCTGATGATTTGCACATTTGTGTTATTACGACGTGCGGTTCCGCCGTTCGTCTAGGGAGCATCCCTTCCCCGGGACACGTATTTGTTTGCCATTTGTTTTCCTCCAGAGGTTGCGCAGAGGATGTCGTCGTGGAAACCTACAACGTCATGTACATATCGTTGCACAGGGATTTTGGAAAGGAATGGAATCTGTGAATTGTCAGTCTACGATGATCGTTTTGATATTGTCTCTCCTCATCTGGCGAGAGAGAGAAATACCCCACCAGGTGCAGTACCGCATGCACCACAGCATCGCGGCATTCCCGAGGAACCGCGCTTTTCTAGATGAGGTGTATTGACTAGAATGCGGGCTTTGTGGAGGATGAGGGGAATGGGGGAGGGGACGTGTAGAGGAGGGCGCGGAGAGACGGGGTGAGAGAGAAGGGTGAGATGTCGTGAGGAAGGCAAGGGAGTCAGGAAGTAGAGGGAATACCATAATGAGTACGTGCATGATCTCGAGGAGGAGCAGGGATGGGAGGAGGAGGACGAAGAGGAATACGGAGACGCGGGGAGAAGGAGGAACGAGGCGGATGGGGAGGAGGAAGGTAAATAGGGGGCTCTATGTATGTATAGGGTCCCCGAGCAGGGCTCTCACTTAGGTGTTTTCACTTCCTTCTTTTGAGCATTTTTCACGTTGCCGCCCCATTGCCGCCAAGGGGGCGCTTGTGGGCGCCCCGTGCGCTGGGTGGAGTCGCCGAGGATGCTGCCAAGTTGCCGCCCGTGCCGCCTCGAGGGCGCTCGTGCGCGCCCCGTGCGCTGGATGGGTCCGCCTGGGCCGCCTCGTGGGCGCTCGTTGGTGCCCCGCGCGCTGAGCTTACGCCTCATACCTTGTAGCACATAGCTCAGACGACATACGGTCCGGAACTTTAGCTTAGCGTGTCGCGCCGCCAGTTTGGGCCCACCGCGCTTCGGCGCGACACGCTAAACACGTCCTGGTCCCCACGCGTCAACGTCCCTGACCTTTCTCACCCTCCCGCCCCGCCGAGCGGGGCGACACGTCATCCAGTTGCAGGGGTCCCCGGTGCTGTCGCCGCGACACGCTAAGCAGCAGCTCCTGACCGTAGCGTGAACCGCACGGTTGCCGCTGCACAGCTTGCACAAACTAGCTTGCACCCTCAGTTTGCACTGCATAGCTTGAACATCCAGCTTACACCACATATATTACTCGACATAGCTTGCACTGCAAACCTTACATCACACAGCGTCCACCTCCAGATCTCGCACCATATGGCTTACATTGCATACTTGCACCGCTTCGTTATCACGTCCATAGTGTAATGGCCAACTGTGTGGTGTGGGGCCCACACTGGCTAACATATACAAGCACACGTGTATGTGTGTAGTTATATATATATATATATATACACACACACATCGGAGTAGGCCGGGGGGGGGCCGGCTGGTGCCTCTGGTCGCCATGGGGGCCCCCCCGGGCTATTTTTTTGGCACCCCTCGCGAGGACCGTGGCCCCCTCGCCGAAAAAAGCCGCCACGCAGGCCGTACAGATGGTCACGAAAGCCTGAAGAGGCCCCGAAGACGCCCAAACGCGCCCCAAGAGGGCCCGTGAGGGCCCCAAGAGGGCCTTCAAGAGGCAAACATTGGCCCATTTCCTTCGTAAGACGTGCATTTTCGGCATACTCGCTGGCTTCGTCTTCACACTGCCCCAGACGCCCCCGCGGAGCCCCAAGACAGCCCAAGAGAGACCCAAGAGGGCCCAAACGACCCAAAAGGGTCGGCCTGTGGGGCTCACGGAACCCCCCCCCAGACGGCCCAAGAGGCCCCGAAGTTGGCCCAGGAGGCCCCCAGGACGGCCTCAGGGAGGCCCAAGAGGGCCCCGTTCGAAATCATGTTCCCGGAAGCCTCTCCGGGAACATGATTCCGGGTTCCCAGGCCAGGCCCCCTACTGAGCCCCAGGACAGCCTCAGCGAGGCCCCTGAGGGCCCGATATGGCTTGAAGATGGCCGAAGATAAGAGGGCCCCGAGAGGGCCTTCACGATGCAAACATCAGCCCATTCCTTTCGTAAAACGTGCGTTTTCGGCATACTCGCTGGCTTCGTCTTCACACTGCCCCAGACGCCCCCGCGGAGCCCCAAGACAGCTCAAGAGAGACCTAAGAGGGTCCAAACGACCCAAAAGGGTCGGCCTGTGGGGCTCACGGACCCCCCCCAGACGGCCCAAGAGGCTTCGAAGCCGGCCCAGGAGGCCCCCAAGACGGCCTCAGGGAGGCCCAGGAGGGCCCCGTTCGAAGTCATGGTCCCGGAAGCCTCTCCGGGAACATGACTTCCAGGCTCCCAGGGCCCCCTACTGGGCCCCAGGACAGCCTCAGCGAGGCCCAAGAGGGCCCGAGATGGCTTGAAGATGGCCGAAGTGGGCCCCAAGAGGGTCTTCAAGATACAAAAATCAGCCCGTCCCCGCAGTAAACCGTACATATTCAGCAAACTCCCTTGCTTCGTCTTCGCAGTGCCCCAGGCGCCCCCGAGGAGCCCCAAGACAGCCCAAGAGAGACCCAAGAGGGCCCAAGACGGCCCAAAAGGGTTGTCTTGTGGGACTGACAGAGCCCCCCAAGACGGCCCAAGAGGCCCCAAAGCCAGCCCAGGAGGCCACCAAGACGGCCTCAGGGAGGCCCAAGAGGGCCTCGTTCGAAATTATGTTTCCAGAAGCCTCTCCGGGAACATGATTTCCGGGATCCCAGGACGCCTACAGGCAGCCTCCAGAGGCTCCGGACATGCCGAAGATGACCTCAGGACGGCCGACGACGCCGCCAAAACGCCCCAAGAGCGCCTCCAGAGGCCCCTCCTATAAGGGCCCCAGAAGCCGAAACATATGTATTTTCCAATGGTTTTTGAAGCATTCTTGCGCTCTCCCATGTTCCGCCTCCCCACGGTCTCGGACCGCGTCAGAGGCCCTTCAGATCGCTCTAAGACGGCCGAAGAGGCTCCCAAGAAAGCCCAGAGACGGCTCAGGAGGTTCCCCAGATAAGTCAAGAGGGCCTCGAGAGCGCCCCAAGAGAGCCCCAAGAGCGACCCAAAGGGCCCGAAGAGCGCGACATTTCAAGGTCTCCGGCCTGAGAGGCTCCTAGGGTCCTAGGACAGGTCCCCAGGGAAGGCCCCTGCGGGCCCCCAAGATATTTTGGTAAATCGTATTTCCCAGATAGCTTTCCGGGAACATGATTCCTTGGGCTTCCGCCCACCGCCCCAACCATGTTTCCAATAGGCTTGCCGACAAGGCCAAAAGGCGCTCCTCGGTAAGCCCCCAGAGGCCCCCCTCTTAGTGAGCCGAACAAATCATGCTCCCGGAAAGCTTCCCGGGAACATGATTCTCTATCTCGGAATAGGCCCGCGGGGGGGCGGGCCGTTGCCTGTTCCCCCCATCGGTGCCCACCAGGGGTTGCGAGGGGGGGGGGGTCCAGAGCTCACGAGGCGGCCCGAGCCCGCCCCGAAGCAGGCCACGACAGGCTAAGAGGGTCCCGAGAGGGCCCAAGACGGTCACACGAGGGCCCGAAGACGCCCAACATGCCTTCAAGACAGCCGACGAGGACTCCAACACGCTCCAGGACGGACTCAAGAGGCTGCCCAAGAGGGCCCTGGAAGGCAAGATTCACTCGTTTTCCGAGTGTTTTGGATTTTGGCGTTCTCGCTTTTCTTGCTTTCCAGCGCTCCCTTCACGGCCTCGGAGACCCTTCAGATCGCTCCAAGAAGGCCCACGAGGCCCCGACGAGGGCCCCAAGACGGCCCAGGATGCTCCCCAGACAACCCAAGTGTGCCCCAAGAGCGCGCCATGAGAAGGCCCAGAGGGGTCCATTGGCGGCCCGGGCCCGCCACGAAGCAGGCCACGACAGGCTAATGGAGGTCCCAAGAGGGCCCAAGACGGTCCCAACAGGCTCCGAAGATGCCCAAGCTGCCCTCAAGACAGCCGACGAGGACTTTTGAAGGATTTAGGCGTTCTCGCTTTCCCCGCTTCCCAGCGCTCCATCACGGCCTCGCTCGGAGGCCCTTCAGATCGCTCCAAGACTGGCCACGAGGCCCCGAAGAGGGCCCCAAGAAGGCCCAGGAGGCTTCCCAGACAACCCAGCTGTGCCCCAAGAGCTCCCCAAGAGAGGGCCCAGAGGGGGACCGCCAGCCGATATTTCGAGGTCTCTGGCCCTGGAGGCCGCCTGTAGGCCCCCGGAGGCCACCAAGAGCCTCCCACGAAGCCCCGTGAGGCGCCCAAGAGGCGCCCAGGAAGCCCCAAGAGACTCCCAAGGGGCTCCCAGGGAACGCCCAAGAGGCCCCCCAACACACCCCTAAGAAATCATGTCCCCAGAAAACCTTCTGGGGACATGGTTCATCATGGGCCCGAGAGTCCCCGGAGGCCCCCAAGGGGCCCCCAGGGAACGCCCAAGAGACCCCCCAACACACCCTAACAAACCGTGTCCCCAGAAAGCTTTCTGGGGACATGGTTCATCATGGGCCCGCGAGTCTCCGGAGGCTTCGAAGTACCATCATGCTACAGGAGAGCTGTTTGGGAAGTTGATTGGGAACATGACTGATCGCCTTCTCGCGGCCCTCTGCAGATCGTTTCGCACAAAGTTGCCCCAAGTGCCCTCTTGAACCGACGACGACGACGAAACGACGAAGACGACGACGACGACGACGACGACGACGACGACGACGACGACGACGACGACGACGACGACGACGACGACGACGACGACGACGGCGCGCCCCAATAGGCGACGACGACGACGACGACGACGACGACGACGACGACGACGGCACGCCCCAACAGGCTCCCCAAGACGCCCCCAAACCCATGCTCCCAGAAGGCTTTCTGGGAACCCGATTCATGCGGCCTCCTCCCCCCTACACAACCATTTTCCTCGAAACCCTTTCGGAATGCAGATTGGCATGCGTGTACTGTGGTCTACTACTTCAGAGGAGCAGTGAATTCGTCAAGGCCTGGGGCCTGCTAGAACTTGAGCGTGCGCGAAGCGCGCGATGGTTCTAGTGTGTATATGGACGTATATCTATCGAAGACGCCTACGGCGAATCACCGCCGCCCCCTGCCTTTTTGGAAGCGCCTATGTGGCCGAACGTTGAGGCCAGACCTGCCAAGCTATCGGACCACGTGTTCCCCGAATCGGTTTGGAAAGCCTTCGGGGAACACGTGGGCATCTTGAAGGTCATCTTGGCCGTCTTGGAGGCCTCTTGGGCAAGCTTTGGGCGATCTTTGGGGCTTTTTGGGCCGTCTCGGGCCAGCTTCGAGCCAACTTCGGCCATCTTGGTGGGTTCCTGGCACGTCTGAAGCCGTCGGAAGCCGTTTGGGGGGCCTCTATGGGCCGACTTGGGGCCCGCTTGGAATGCTCCAGGGCCGTCTTGGAGGCCATCTTGGGCGTCTTGGAGGCCATCTTGGGCGTGTTGGAGGCCTCTTGGGCCCTCTTGGGGCCCTCTAGGGGCCATCTTGGAGGCCACTTGGGCCATCATGGGGCTCTCTTGGGGGCCTCTTGGGCGATCTTGGGGGCTTCTTGGGCCGTCTTGAGCCGTCGGAGAGCCGAAAAGGCGCAAATGCCAAAATCCTTCAAAAACCAATGGAAAATCAATGATTTTGGCCTCTTCGGACTCTCCTGGAGGACCTCTTGGAGGCCTCTTGGGCCGTCTGGGAGGCCTCTGGGGGGCCTCTTGGGCCGTCTTGGGCCGTCTTGGACTCTCTTGGGCCGTTTTGGAGGCCGTCTTGGACCATCTCGGGCGGACTTGGAGGCCATCTTGGGCCATCTTCGCGATTTTTTGAGGATGTCCCGAGCGAAACGGCCGTTTTTGGGCATTGACAGACGGATTTTCGGAGATTTGCGGGTGGCCGGCGGGACGGGCCGAAGCCCACTGGGGAGTTCTTTTAGAAAAAGAACCAAAACCAAAACCTGACTCGTCCAGCACGCCGTGCACCCCTGCAAGCAGGGGGCGGCGGACTACTGGCCTTCGGCCCATCCCGCCAGCGTGCCTGCTCGCTGGGATCTCGTGGAGACCTCCTAGGGGCCTTCTGGAGGCAATTTTGATGCTTCTGGGGGGTTGTGTTGGGGCCTCGTGAGGACCTCTTTGAGCCTCGTTTGGCACTCTTGGGGCCTCTTGGGGGCCTCTTGGGGCCTCCTGGGCGCCTCGGGCGGAAGGCTCGGATTTTCGATTCGTGTCCCCCCTCTTGCGGCCGTCTTGGGGCCCTCTTGGGCCGTCTCGTGCGCCTCTTGGGCCGTCTTGGGGCCCTCTTGGCGGCCTTTGTGGCCGCCTTGAGAGCCCTCTTGGGGGGCCTCTGTGGCCGTCTTGGAGCGTCGGACGCTAGAAAAGTGGACAACGCACAAAACATGTTCAACAATATTGAACATCTTTGAGCCCTCTTGGGAAGGTTCTTGGGGCTTTCTTGAGGCGTCTCGATGACTTCTTGGGCCGTCTTGAGGCCATCCTGGGCGTCTTGAAACGGCTCTTTGGCCGTCTCGGAGGCCTCTTGGACCCTGCTGGGGCCTTCTTGGGACCTTCTTTCGCCCGTTGTAGGGCCCTGCTGTGCGGGGTCGCTGCCCCAGGCCCATTCGACACCCCGGTAGCGCCCAGTAGCGCCCGGTAGCGCCCAGTAGAAACCGGTGGTCGGGGCTCCACCGCGCAGATGCGGGTAAGAATGACGGGGTGGTGGGGATGTCGGCAGTCTGCGAGACTCTGGAGAAGCCCGCCGCAGGCGCCAAAGTTTCACAAATTATACAACGAGCCCGCCGCAGGCGCCGAATTTTTCTTCAAACCAAAGTGGACCGGTCGCGGGTGGGTCGTGGGTGGGTCGCGGATGGGTCGCGGGGTGGGTCGCGGGGTGGGTCGCAGGTGGGTCGCGGGGTGGATCGCGGGTGAGTCGCGGGTGGGTCGCGCGTGGGTCGCGGGCGGGGTGGGTCGCGGGGTGGGTCGCGGGGTGGGTCGCGGGGTGGGTCGCGTGTGGGTCGCGGGGGGGACGACGACAACAAACAACAGCAATAACAACAATAACAACAACAACAACAACAACAACAACAACAACAACAACAACATCAATAACAACAATCATTTTAAGCTTGTTCGCTCTTATCTGCTCGAGTGTCATTCAGCGTGCATTTCCCGAACCCTCGATACCCGCCCTCTTCGTCTTCGATTATACCACTCTTGGGTGGGCTATTGGTTTCTTTGTGAGTTCAGTTTGATTAGCCAGGAAGTTCCCAGCGAGAGAGCGATTCCTCAGCAAATTTGAGGGAGTCCCCAGCGACGCGCGATTCCTGAATGACGAGCGCGGCGCCTGAGGATATTGCGAGGAAGTCGTCTCAGGCGGGAGCGCGATTCTTGAGTAAATTGCGAGGAAGTCTCAAGCGGGAGCGCGGGACCAGAGTAAATTTCGAGGAGGTATCAAGCGGGAGCCGTTGTTGTAACCGGGGGCCAGAGGCACAGTTTGAGGAGTAAGAATTCCCCGATTCAAAAACGGGTGCGAGCGCCGGGAGGGGCACTTCATTTGAAACATGATTAACAATACTTATTGTTCAGTAGTGAGAGTTCAACAATCATTTTACCCTCATGCGCGATGTTTCCACATGAAGCATGCGACCATCATGATAACCATCCCCATCATGAGGGACTGGTTTTCTATAGCGGGGTCCATTATTCCCATTCCCAGATCTCCCGCCCAATGAGGTCTTACAAACACCTCCTCCGAAGAATTTCAACAGATCCCGCCTCGAAAATACATGCCCGCGCCTTGCTGCGCCGATGCTAGACCGCCAGTGGAACCCCAGCGAAGGATACAGCACAAGGAAGTATCGAACGACAGGATTGCCTTGGTGGGGATGGGGGCTGTCGGCGGTGAGGCCAAGACCTGGCCCTGAATAGAAAGTGAGGAAGTCTCGAGCAGGGCTGCTGTTGTTGCTGGGAGCGGCGCCAATGCTGAAGAAAGTAAGGCGCTAGTCCAACGTAAAACAGACCGAAGTCTCGAGCGGGAACGCTGGTTTGGTTTGGACGGCGGCATTCGGCGGCGAGGAGGGACACCGCCTTGAGTAAGAAGGGAGGAAGCATTGAGCGGGAGCCGTGGTTTTGTCAGGACGGGGGTTGTCGGTGGCGAGGAACAGCACCGTCTTCAGGAAAGAGGTAGGGAGCCTCGAGCGGGAGCGTTGTCCTTGCTGGGAGCGGCGCCAATTCAAAAGGAGAGTAGGGCGCCAGTCCAGCGTAAAACGGAAGGAAGTCTCGGGCGGAAGCGCTGGTTTTGTCGGGGCGGCGGCTTTCGGCGGCGATGAGGAACACCGCCTTGAGTAAGAAGGGAGGAAGCATCGAGCGGGAGCCGTGGTTTTGTCGGGACGGGGGTTGTCGGCGGCGAGGAACAACACCGTCTTCAGGAAAAAGGTAGGACGCCTCGAGCGGGAGCGTTGTTCTTGGAACCCGTTTCTGTATTGCTTGGGGCATGATGGGCGTCATGGCCCCCGCTCCCCCCTCCCCCCCCCCGTATGACGTAACGCTCCCCCCCCAGTGCGCTCCGGGCACTGCCGCCGTGCGCATTGGGATCCGCGTAGGAATCCGCATAGGTGTCTGGTCCGCAGGCGTCGTCGTCGTCGTCGTGGTTTTTGTCGTCGTCGTCGTCGTCGTCGTCGTCGTCGTCGTCGTCGTCGTCGTCGTCGCTCGTGGTTCGTCGCTCGTCGCTCGTCGCTCATCGTCGTCGTGCGCGCGGACGCGGCTGGAGCCTGTTTTTCACTCCGGGCCGGTGACGGCAATCATCTGGGGGGGGTCGATGACGTCACGTTTCGCGCTGGCGGCGTCTGGGAATGCTTAGGAATGACGGAGGACGGGTAGCACGAACATGTAGGTGGCGATATGCACCACGCACCACAACGCCTGTGTACACCATGCCGCCGATGTACACCACATCCGCCGTGCGCAACACAGCACCAGTGTACACCACAATGCCTGCGTGCATTGCAGTGTCTGTGTACGCCACGGCGCCTTTGTGCACCACATCAGCCGTGCGCAACACAGCACCATTGTTGTGTATAGAATTTCAGAAGGAAGCCTTGTGACAAGATGGAGCGCGTGTGGGTTCCAGAGAAACAATGGAAAACAAATCCTCATGGACAAAGGAGCGCCGCTGGAATCGACGAGTCCCCCCAAGTCCGCCCGCATCATCCTAATTCCCATTTGCGTCCAGGAGGCTCCAGCTAAACAGGCCGTCCGAGAACCAAGTGGACCGATTCAATCGACCATTTTGCGGTGCACACTGAGATGCGCACGTGCGTTGCAACGCCAAACCGCACGACAGGGGGTAAGAGGAGGAGGAGAAAGAGGAGGTGGAGGAGGAGGGAGGAGGGAAAAACGCTGCATTCGATTATCAGAACTTTCCTGGCGTGGCGCTTAGTTGTCCGCAGCAGATCCTGACGTGCATGCTCCTTCTACCTGTCCTATGCACGCAGGCACTTTGGTGTACACCGGCGCTGCGTTGCACGCGGATGCTGTGGTGTAGACAGGCGCTGTGGCGTGCACAGGCGCTGCGGTGCACAAGAGCACTGTGGTGTACACAGGCGTTGTGTTGCACATGGCTGCTGCGGTGTATGTACACCGGCGCTGTAGTGCTCCCAAGTATTGTGGTATACGCGGGCGGTGCGTTGCACGCGGCTGTTGCGGTGTACGCAGGCGCTGTGGTGCACACGCGCGGTGTGGTGCACGCGAGCGTTGTGGTGTACACAGGCGCAATGGGCAGATCGCCACTTACATGCTGCTCGCGTCGTCGTCGTCGCTCGTCGCTCGTCGCTCGTCGCGTCGTGCGCGCGGGCGCGGCTGTGGTGCCGGAGCCACACGGCGGGGGGGGGGTCACGTCATACCCCCCCCCGCCCTCCCCCCCCCCATGACGCCCGTCATCGCCGACATAAAGAAACGCGCTCTTGTTGGGAACGGCGCCGATTCAAAGGAGAGTAGGGCGCCAGTCCAGCGTAAAACGGAAGGAAGTCTCGGGCGGAAGCGCTGGTTTTGTCGGGGCGGCGGCTTTCGGCGGCCGCCTTGTGTAAAACAGGGACGAAGCCTCGAGCGGGAGCGTTGTTTTTGCTGGGGGCGACGCCGATGAGAGAAAGACTAGCGCGCCAGTCCAAAGTAGAACGGGAGGAAGTCTCGAGCGGGAGCGCTGGTTTTGTTAGGACGGCGGCTTTCGGCGGCGAGCAAGAACACCAGCCCTGAGTAAAAATTGGAGAAGTCTCTAGCGGGAGCGTTGATGTTGTTGGGGGGCCGGGCTTGGCGGTCCCCCAAACCGCTCGAGCGTGAGCCTCAGGTTCAATGAAAATGTAGACGGCGCCGCGGCGAGTGCGCCAAAGTGCCTTTTAAGGGGTCCAACAATAAAAATTGTTCAGTAACCAATAACAGCAAAAACAATAACACTAACAAGCGCAACAACAACAGCAGCAGCAACACCAACACATATGGTTAAGAGTGTTCGTTCATTTGTCATTGGTCCTAAACATACCCCCTACCCGGGGTCGGCTTGGGTGAAAAAGGGGCCGTCCGCTAGATTAGGTGCTTGCCATTGCGCCCGATCAGCCTGCCGCGTGCGCGTTTTTTGAGCATCCGCGCGTCAGGACGCAACGACACGCTGAACGGCTGGTTGTTTGATTGCGTTGGCATGCGTCTGGGGGCATCGGGGGTGCCCGCAGTGTTTAGCACAGCATTGGAGTGGTTGTGCGTGTCCCATTTGGGGACAGGCACCACCACTCCGCTGCGTTTCGGCCTGCCCGCAGGAGCGTCGTTGCAATTTCACGCTCCCCCGGGGGCTGCTGCGGCCGCGTTCGGGAGCGCTCTCGGGGGCCGCGCGTACGCTCGAGAGCGATTTCGACCAAACGCCACCTCGACTAGGTATGGGTACGTGTCCGGGGGTACCATCAACGCGCGTCGGCGACTGCCCCCCCGATGCGTACTCGGACCCAGCTGGGGTGACGACAGGCAGGTTTTCCAGGGAGCAGCCCCAGGCGACCGCGCCTGGCGTTCGGGGCCCCAGGCGTGGGCGAGCGCGGGATTGCAGCGGCGCCCGCCCAGGACACCCAGGACGCATTTTGCGCGTCGGGCCCCAAACGCTTGATTGCGCGCCTTCGTGGGCGCACCTCCGAACGACCTACTCTAGCCCGAGAGCGGCCGATGCGCGGTCGGCCACTCTGCCGATTGGAACGCGCGCGCCTTCGGTGCCAACGGATGCCCGGAGAAAACAGCGTCCTGTAATGTTCCATGGGCCGTCGCATCTGCATGTGTGCAACCGCCGTCGGCTGCGGCTTGTCGCCCCCCCGCCCGTTGCAACCCCGCCTTGGTAAGGGTGCGGGTATATTTCGCGTTCGAGAACGTGTGCTCACGTGCCAATCGATACGTAAATCCCAAGCCCTCAGAACCTGACCTCGTTGTTTTCGATTGTACCCCCTTGGGGGTATATAGTTTCCTTACTTGCCACGCGCATTTACTGCATCTCCTAAGACAAGGGAAGAGAGGACGGGTGGAAGGGGGAGGGAGAAGAAGGGAACACTAGAGAAATCCAGAAGGGCTTCCCCCAATGCCGCCGGCCCCTTGTTTCGGATAATGGGAGATGCAAAAGCTAAATCATAAGGTGTGGGCGCCGCCGTGAAGCAGTGTCGGGATTTGTTTGTTTTTCGACCCTGACCCTACGGATCTGCGTCACGGGTGCCACCGAATCTCAGACATGTGGCAAATCCCTTGTGTTTTTTTGACCCTGACCCTACGGATCTGCGTGAGGGGTGCCGTCGGATTTCAAACATGTGGCAAATCCTATGTGTTTTTGGACCCTGACCCTGCCGATCTGCGTGAGGGGTGCCGCCGGATTTTCGAAATGTGGCAAATCCCATGTGTTTTTTTACCCTTGACCCTGTCGATCGGCGTGAGGGGTGCCACCGGATGTTTGCAAACATGTTGCAAATCCCATATGTTTGTGGACCCTGAACCCGCCGATCTGCGTGAGGGGTGCAACCGGATTTAAGACATGTGGCAACTCTTTTTTTTGTGTTTGTGCAACCTGACCCCGCCGATCTGCGTGAGGGGTGACACCGAATGTCAGACATGTGGCAAATCCCTTGGGCTTTTGGACTCTGACCCTGCCGATCTGCGTGAGGGGTGCCAGCAAATTGTAGAAATCTGTCAAATCCCATGTGTTTTTGGACCCTGACCTTGCCGATCGGCGTGAGGAGTGCCACCGAATTTCAGACATGTGGCAAATCCCAATGTTCATGGACCCTGACCCTTCCGATCTGCGTGAGGGGTGACACCGGTTTTCTGACATGTGGCAAATCCTTTTATATTTTTGCACTCTGACCCCGCCGATTTGCGTGATGGGTGCCACCGAATGTCAGAAATGTTGCAAATCCCATATGGTTGTTGACCCTGACCCCGCCGATCTGCGTGAGGGGTGCCACCGAATTTCAGAAATGTGGCTAATCCTATGTGTTTGTGGACCCTGACCCCGCCGATCTGCGTGAGGGGTGCAACCGAATTTCAGAAATGTGGCAAACCTCATGTGTTTGTGGACCGTGACCCCGCCGATCTGCGTGAGGGGTGACACCGAATGTCACACATGTGGCAAATCCCTTGGGCTTTTGGACTCTGACCCTGTTTTACCCACCCCAGCAATTCTGAGCCCGTGTTGGGCCTCCTCCCCTCGCGCGGTCCATGAACAAAGAACAGTAAGCAGCAAGAAGTCAACAAGGAACAGTAAGCAGCAAGAAGCAGATCTGTAACAGTGGAAACTTCAAGCTGCAACTTGCACAAGAAACTGCGAACCTTCGCCCTACAGCCTGGTGGCCCCACAAGGGGCGAGCGGATTAGCAGGAGGGGGGCAAGGAGAGGAACATGATCCTGACGAAGGACCCAACCATATGAAGTTGTGGGTACCAATATTGTGATTACCTTCGTCGGTGAAGCTCCCTATGGCGCCACGAAGCGCTGCACTGGGTGGGGAGGGGCGCATGCGGGCGGTAGCACTGGGGCCGTCGTAGAGCTCCCTATGGGGCCACGAAGCGCTGTATTGGGTGGGTGGAAATACCAAGCGGGTGTGTGGGACGCACGCCGGCGGTCCCACTGGGGGCTTCGATGGAGCTCCCTATGGGGCCACGAAGCGTTGTATTGGGTGGGTGAAATTGCCACATTGGGTGTGTGGGACGCATGCGGGCGGTCCCACTGGGGGCTTCTGTGAAGCCCCCCATGGGGCCACGAAGCGCTGTATCGAGTGGGTGAAAATCCCAAATTGGGCGTGTGAGACGCATGCGGGCGGTCCCGCTGGGGGCTTCGGTGGAGCTCCCTATGTGGCCACAAAGCGTTGTACAGGGTGGGTGAAAATGCCAGGTTGTGTGTGTGTGGTGGAGGGGGGGACGCACGCGGGCGGTCCCAGCGGGGGCTTCGGTGGAGCTCCCTATGGGGCCTCGAAGCGCCGATCTCGGTGGGTGAAAATGCCACATTGGGTGTGTGGGACGCGTGCGGACAGTCAGGTGGAGCTCTTTATGGGGCCACGAAGCGTTGTATTAGGTAGGTTAAAATGCCAAATTCATGCGTCCCAGACGGTCCCACTGGGGTTTCGGTGGAGTTTCGTATGGGGCCACGAAGCGCTGTACCGGGTTGGTGAAAGTGCTAAATCCATGCGTCCCGGACGGTCCCATTGGGGGCTTCGGTGGAGCTCCCAATGGGGCCACGAAGCGCTGTACTGGGTGGGTGAAAATGCCAAATTCATGCGCCCCGGACTGTCCCATTATGGGTTTCGGTGGAGCTTCCTATCAGGCCACGAAACGCTGTACTGGGTGGGCGAAACGCAGGGAAGAGGGAGGGGGGGAGGAGGGGGAGGAAGGGGAACGCGGGGACCGTGTCTTCAAAACGAGGACCCAACACCACATGATTATTGGGAACAAGTGGTAGAACCAGACGGGCAGATCGGGTGGGCAGACCCATAGCGGGCAGGTCGAAAGGCGGGCCCAGGCGACCAGGTCGAGCCGGCGGGCGGGCCGAGTGGGCGGATCGGTCGTGAGTTTTGCGCGGTTGGCCAGAAAGATTTCAGCGAGAGAGCGACTCCCCAGTAAAATTGAGGAAGTTCCCAGCGAACGCACGATTCCTGAATGGCAAGAGCGCGGTGCCTGAGTCTCCGGCGGGAGCGCGATTCTTGAGTAAACCGCAAGGAAGTCTCAAGCGGGAGCGGGGGACCGGAGCTAATGTCGAGGAAGTATCAAGCGGGAGCCGTTGCTGATGTTAACCAGGGGCCAGGGGCACAGTTTGAGGAGGAAGATTTTCCCTTATAAAAACAAATTGAAAAATACGATGTGCACCGGAGGGGGAGAATCATCAATAATCATTCGTCAGTAGTGAGAGCTCAACAACAACAACAACCCAACAAGCATAATCTTCGCCACGGATTCTCAATACAGCCACTCACCGAGGGACATTGACTGACCGTTCGGCCCCTTACGCTGATGTTTAAGCAGCGCAAAGCAATACACATCAATGCAATGCAAAGCAATGAAAAGCAATACGATTGCGATGGAACGAGGGGGAGGTGCAACGGGGCGGCGGTAACATCCAGGAGCAGAGCCGCCGTGGCCGCACACGGGCATTTGACTATGAAGAAGGGTGCGGCGACGGACGGGAAAAGGGGCCGCCAGGGCCGTACCCAGGCCCAGTTCCTCAGAAGAGAAGCAAGACACTTTAAGTGCAAACATCTATTAGGGTAGACTAATTTACACTGAGAGACAAAGTGAAGGATAGAAAGAGAGAGAGAGATATGATACATCGACACACACACATACACATATACATATGTATATATATATATATGTATATATATATATATGTATATGTATATCCGTCGTGGGTGTCTGCGCCGACGACGTTGGCACGGTCGTGCAGGATCGCAGGCTCTTGCTCCGCTATCGCAGGGTCTTCGCAGCGGCGCAGACATTGGCAAGTCTCGCCCTCAAGCTGGCCAAGTGCAAGGTGGTGCCCCTGAATGCCCCATTCACTGTGGAGCTGGCGCACAGCATCAAGGAGTGGCTCGCGCTGGAGCTGCCTGGCTGGGAGAAGATGGACGTCGTTCCATTCGCCAAGTGCCTTGGCTGCATCCTGGGCCCAGGCGCCACGATCGACGACGTGTGGCAGGAGGCGGGAGCCAAATGGATCCACCGCATCCGCGACCTTGCCCATGACGGTGCGCCTGTACACATCACGACTGTGATCTACAAATCGCGTGTGCTCACTGTCCTCAGTTACTTGATGCAGCTGTTGCCGTTGCCCCGTGCGCTGGTCAGGCGTGAGGCCTGGGCGTGGCACAAGCTCTGGCACCTCCCGCCTCAGTCGCTATCGCTGGCCAGGCTTCTCGGCATCGGGAGCTAGTCGTCTTTGCGGCCTGCCAGCATGCAGGTCCTCAGCCTGGCCACGCGTATGCGCACGGCCTTGGGCACTGTGACCAACTGGTCGGCTTTACTCGACACGCCGCGAGAGTCCACGCTCGCTTTCGGCAGCTTGGCGGAGATGGCAACTGGCTGGTGGTCGCCATCGCTCTGGAGGACCAAGCCGATCGTGGTCCACCTTTCTGAGGCCAGCAGGGCCGTCTTCCCGCTTAAGGCTCATGCCTCTGCCGCCCGCACTGCCCTCGACGCCCTCGCCGAAGCCTCGAGCCAGGGGCCTGTGAAAGTGCAGAGATCCCATTCCTCTTCATTGCGCCTCTCCCTCTACCCCGACGTCCTCCACCTCACCCTTGCCAAACGTTTGGCCTCTTGGGAGCTCCCTTTTTCGGAATCATCCTGGGATGCCCTCAGAGATCTCATCCGAAATGGATGTCCACCGGCCTGGCAGAGTGCGGTCATTAAGACGATTGTAGGAGGCTGGCTCACGAGTGCGCGATTGCACTCATCTGAGATTGGCATGTGTAGATTCCAGTGCGCCCTGAGCCGAGACGACATGCTTCATTACATTCATTGCCCTGTTATGTGGAGGCTTGTATACCATCCTGAATCGCCTCCTGCCTGCCCCGCCACACGTCTCGGGCTCGATGGCCAACCTGCGCCTGAGATCGTCGAGAGAATTGTGCGGGCCTTTCATATATATAATGTTGTACGCACTGCCCCTGATCCTGGCCCCCTCGACAGTGAGGAGGCTCTCGGGAGGCATCATTACAATTTACGGCGAGCTGCACAGATCCTTGTAGAGCATTCTCGAGCGCCCTTCTAGGTCTGTCTGGTGGCCCCGTCTGGACTCTTCAGGGTACGAGTGATATACACATATATATATATACATATACGTATCTAGATATATGGAGGGAGAAAGAGAAAGAGAGAGAGAGAGAGAGAGAGAGAGAGAGAAAGAGAGAGAGAGAGAGAGAGTCACATTCCAAACATCACGCCAAAAGCTTGCGCTTCTATGAGGGCAAGTTGCAGACTGGTGCCGGTTCCTGAGCAGCGCACTCCGATGGCGGATCTTCCATCGCCCTCAATTTCTTTGTTCCTCCCTCCTCGACCTCCCTCCTCCTCGTCTTCGCTCTTCCCTCTCTCTCTCTCTCTTTCTCTCTCTCTCTCTCTCTCTCTCTCTCTCTCTCTCCTCCTCTTCCTCCCAGGGGAGGGGAGGAACGGAGGGGGGGGAGACGGAGGAAAAGGATCAGGAGAGGTGGTGGGAGAGGAGGGGTGGAAAGGGGGAGGGGGAGTGGAGGGGAGAGGGGGAGGATGAGGAAAGGGGAGCGGCGCGGTATCGTGAAGTGTCGCGCTTCGCGGGGGATCGCGCTGCATAGATTGATGATGTTTGAGCAGGATCTGCGGGTTATCTGGCGTCTTCGGATCCTCGAGGAGGTTCGGGTCTGTTCTCCGAGGGGGACGGCAGGGACCCTGAAGTGTTGACGCCGTGGCAAAAAATCACGACGAGCGTGTTCGCCCCGCTTCGGGCCCCGAAGATCCTCACGTATGGATCCGGGTCGGGAAACCATGCGCCAAGACGGGTCCGAGAGCTCCGATCGTCATTTTTCAATCACGTCGTGCGCGTGTCCACGATTGCTTTGAAGCGGCGTGCTCGAAGCTCGCGCCCTTATGCGGCCATCCACGCCCATCAGGCCTCGCGGCGTCCATTGTGACGCTTGGCCTTCGGGGGGCGATATGTGAAGGGTGGGGGAGGCGGGGAGCGAGCGAGGAGGATCATGAGTAGGTCGCCCCACCCACCTGAGAAGCACTTGGGGAGGCATGGGAGGGAAGGGGAATGGGGAGGGGGAGGGGGAAAACGGAGGGAGAGGAGGAGAAATGGAGTGGGAGATAGCAGCGTCCCTGAAACAAGCAGGCGGGCCCAGTGTAATACTGCCAGGGCCCGCAGCTAACGTCATTGTGAGGCGTGCGCCCCTCTGGGGTGGAGATGTGTGGACAGCATGGGGTATCGCTGCGGGTAGCCCCCCTTGGAATCGGCGTGGTTGCCATTCCGGCGGCTGTGATAGTGAAGGGAATACAGTGAAGAAAGAGAGAGAAAGAGAGAGAGAGTGGGAGAGGCACAGATAGAACGCAACAGTTCGGACAGCAGGTGTGTCCAGGCCCCGAGTCTACAAGCGCCCCGCAGCCGCAGGCCTACCTCAGAGTGGAAGGCGCCGCTTACGAAACAGAGGTGGTGGGATGACACCCCCCCTGGCGCGGCCTGTGCGGGGCTCCTGCTGGGAAGCAACGCGTGTATGCTGTGATCAGGCCGCTCTAGGGCCCGTCTGCGCACCAGAAGCAGCAGCGCCGCCTTTCCACACGCCGTTGCATGCGCGATGCGGAGTTTGGGAAAAACAAGTACCGTCACCGCTTTGGGGCATCCCCCGCAGCGGCCCAGAGAGAGCAGTAGACAGAGCGGGCGTGCCACGCGTTGCGTATCGATGCGGGCTTCGAACTTTGCCGTGAAGGGACGCCCCCAGGGCCACTGCCAGCCAAAAAGCTTGTTGCAGGCCACTCCAGGGTTCTTGCGCTCGCTGGGGCTTGTCGATCAACGGGGCTGCGTGTTCTTGAATCCATTTTGGCTCAAGCGATTGCATTTGCCTGGCTACCCCCCTTGCTAGGTATAGATGAGCGCCAACGCTGCTGATGGCCCCTCCCTTGTGGCGGCGGCTGTGCAGGCGGCGATCCGGGAGGGCGCCCCGAGGCGCACTGTTGCTGCTGTGGCTGCGGCGGTTGCCGGCACTGTGATGTCTGCGACTGCTCGGCCCTCCGTGCCAGCGACTATGCACAAGGAGCGCGCTCAGGATGCACAGGGCAAAGCTGAAGACTCCGACGATCCTGTACAATTGTTGGAGAAACTTCGTGCTGTACGCCGTGCCCAACGACTCCGCAAGAAGGAGAAGCGCAGGACAGCCAAGCAGGTGGCTCAAGATGGTCCAGCCTCTCCTATTCTTCCTGATGGCCTTCAGCCTGTCGTTGAAGCCATTCCACCTCCAGCAGGTGCAGCCGGCCCAAGCGCAGACCTCGGGGGAAGTCATGCTGCAGAGCCCGCTCCGGCACTTGCTCTACGTTCAGGCGCTGATTCACCCTCGCAGTCTGAAGGTACCCTCAATTCCCAGCACCCGCTCCCCGAGTCTATTGCTGGGAGTGCAATTGGCGCCAGTTCTTGCCACACACTGGGGCGAGAACCATCAGGGCCACCTGCACGTGCCAAAGATCCTGCACGATCTAGTGCACACCCACAGGGAGCTTCGTCAGGGAAGCCTTCCTTTGGACGTGTTGAGGGCGATGCTGGACCCAAATCTGGCCGGCCTCAGCCTTACCCGGGACGGAAGAAGTAGCCTGCCCCTCTTCCGTTCATGCGGCAGTCCCGACATTGCCGTTTCCATATGTGCTCAGGTATTCCAGTTGGGTGGCTGCATACTTCGAGCAACTCTGCTACGTGTATTTCAAGTTCCTGAGGCAGAGCAACTTCTGAGGGGTGCCCTTTCTTACCTCTTCGGCCACGTTCCAACGTGAGCCCATCTTAGGCCGCGATTGCTGCACCCGGCCTCTAAGCAGCCTGACTCGTTTATTTTTCTTGTGGCTGGGCAGCCCCCAGTCTTTTCAATTTCACGCGTGTTCTTGAATCTGGTGAAGGGAAGACGCGTGCTGGTTGGCTCGCTGATGGAGCGCGTGAGCATTGACGATGATAATGGTTTCGCGGCCACCTTCGTGATGACTGTTCGCCGCAGTGAGATTTTGCGCCAGGGCTTGTCTACTGCTGGTGCGTTGGGTGGTATTGTTGGTCACCCGTTTGAATTCTTGTGGGCCGAATGGGGGGACAGTTTGCGGTGGGGGTTCGGAGTAACCGCCAGGCTCTGGCGCACTTGGGCGGTCGTCGACTGGCCGAAAGAGAGGATGGTAGTGCGCGTCGGGGTGGTATTCGAGTGTGCTGTATTCGCCTAGGAAGTGACTCAGAGGAGGGAGGTAGGTCTTACCACGTTTGCTTTGCGATCGTGGCTTTGATGGCGGGGATCTCAGCATGCCAGCGTGGGCATCTCCGCGCAGTGCACCCCTCGGTTCCCCTTGCTTGTTCGCGCCATCTGCGCGGGGGGGATGGGCCAGCCGAAGCGCCAGCCTTTGTATCCTTTTTGCTGGGCGCGGCCACCCCCGCGCAGGCAGCTGCAGATGAGGCCAAACTGCCAGGCGGCATATTTGGCGTTCTCTGAGGATCTGAGGGGCCACGCGTTGGCCAAGTGATAGAGGGTCTGCTCGGCAGCGGCGACGGCGTCGAGGTCGCGCCCATCGCTGGGGACGCGTCGGGGGAATCATCTCGGCTGCGTCGCCCGAAGCACGTGGGTGAACAGCCCAGCTGGCCGTTGAATCCATGACAGGCGGGTGCCCTAGTCGCGGACATGGTGGCCACTTCGGGCCATGCCGATCGGCCCACCCCCTGGGAAGATTGCGCATGGCGATGCAGCGCCTCGGCCTGGGCATTGAGACTGGCGTCTCGCCGCCCATGCATCCGGAGCCCTGTTCGCTTGCGCCTCCCTTTGATTGGCGGCGCCAGATTTAATGGCGGGGCCCAGGGCCGCCAGGGCGTAGAGCGCCCGTTGTGAAATCCAGATGTGCCATTTTGGTCGAATGGCGGCAAACGCAGCGCCGCTGCGCGGGCTTCCCCCGCTGTCGCCAGGTGCCCGGGCATCCGCGCCAGCGGCGCGCGCGTCGGCCGCGCGGGAGCGGACCGCTGGGGCATGCGACAGAGCTTCTTCAGGGAGCCTCCGCGGGGGTCTCTCGTCGCCCTTTTCCAAATCTAGCATCCGCCGCGGCGTCGAGGCCGACGCGGCGGCCGTCGGCCGCGGGGGCCGCGCTGATGGCATTTCCCGCGGGCTTCACCTTGCGATGAGTTGCGAGTCGGTGCTGGCCCAGGCGCGGGGCGGCCATTCGGCGATGCGGGTTCTCTCCCGGGGCCCGCCCCGGAACTTTACCAGGGTGTATTTTCTGTTCGTGCACCTGGTCAAACAGAACTCTGCCTGGCCGTGCAAGGCCTGCGACTCCTCGGCCGCGGGGGTCTCGGGACTGCTGTCGCCGGCAAATGCGACGCTGCGCGACCGCGAGCGAGGCGCGCCTGCATTGCCGCGTAGTCCAGGCGCGCATGAGTAGTTCAGCGCATTCCAGCGAGAATGAGCTGCCTTGGATTTGCCCGCCGGCGCGCTGCAGCGGCGGGATGAAGCCCCCCCCCGCGCAGATGCAACGCGCGTCGAACTGGCGCCTCGCCTGCGCGGCGCTCGCTGGGCAACCGGCGCAGGGCGCAAGCTGGAGACAGATGTCGGTCACAGGGTAGTCGATGCGTGTTGGGGTGGGTCCAGCTCATCTCCAGGATGCCTTGCTGCGGTGAGCTGGCGTTTCCATGGCCTGCATCCAAATGGGCATCGCGGACAGGGGCCGCTGGTCTGTCTGCGTTTTCATTGGCACGGGGGGGCGCGGCGCGTGGAGGAGCGACGCAGGCGGCGCAGGATTCCGCCCAGAAGCGTTTTGGATTCTTCGGTGGCCCATCAGTCGAGCCCCCCCGCTCTGGCGGCCGATCTCGCCCGGATGAAGTGGGCGAGGTGATCGCAAGTGATAGTCATGGGTTAGGCAGTTCCTGGTGGCACCTCGTCTCGACCTCGCCCCCCGCGCGGGTGCGACCTCGTCGTCGCGGCCCCCCGCGGCGCTTTATCACCTGCCCAAGACTGGGGGCCATGTGTCGATCGCGTTCGATCATGGCACGGACGTCCGCAGGGATTTGGTCTGTTTCCGTCGGAGCCGGCGCGCGCCGTTGTCGTCGCTGTCTCCGTCGGTGACGGAGTCGCAGGGCGGCGTTTTGGTGGGCTCGGTGCCCCGCGCCCCTCGCCCCCGCCCCCCGCGCGGGCCTTCCGCCGGCGCCCGGCGGCGCGCGCGGGGGGCCGTCGTGGGGGGCGCGGCGATAGATAGTGTTGGCGACATCAATATCCTATAACCCACGGGCGTTTGGCTTCACCGCCTCCGTTGGCTCGCGCTGGGCTGAAGGGCGCGAGGTCATCGAGGCGCAGGTCGGTCTGGATTTCCTCGGCGACGCCGGCGGGTCGAAACCATTCGGCGAGCGCGTTCGCTGCGCCCTAGCTGCGCCCCATGTTGCCCCTGAAGGCGGGGCGGTTAGCATCGCGGTCTTTCGCGCGCCCGCGGTGACAGAGGCCCTCCTTCATGGATCTGAGTTGCCTGGAGAGCTCGCCCAAATCATTGGCCGCTCGGTTAGGGGCCCCATGCTCGGGGCTAATCAGCTGGGCCGCGGCGCCGTCTCGGAAAATCGGAGCGCGCCATGCCTGGCCGCTGGCGCGCGTTGCCCTTGGGGCGCGCTTCTGGCGCGGAGTTTGGTCTCGTGCGCGTGCGCGTCTCAATTGGCGAGACCAGACAGCTCGTCGACGTCGTCGGCGGCGTCGGCCGCGCCCTTCTGCGCGCGGTAGGCTTGTTCGAGGGCGCGTGGCTCATCGCTGTCCATGGCTGGGCGCGCCAGCGAGCGTGCCATGACCGCCTTCAATATTTTCACCGCTTGTCTGGCGACGTCCAGGTTGAGAGAGACTAGAGGAGCAGGGTGCTGCTTGGTGGGGTGATCGCGGAGCGGCGCGAAGTTGGTCACAGGCCGTTTGCTTAGTGCGCACGTATTTGATTCGGACGTTCCACGTGTCTGATGTTCTTCGGTCCCAGTCAAGGTCTTCGCTGTAGTTGCTGGAAGTTTCGCCCGGGCATCCCGCGGCGACGCTTGACCACGCCAGGTTACAGACCTGGACGCGGAAAGTCGAATCGTCGATGTTGCGTTGGGCGTCCATGCAGACGAAGTACGGTGCATCCCCGACCCTGCTTGCGGCTGCCCAAACCTCGTGGAAGAGCGGGGCGTTGTCCGCCCTCGATGTGGCAAAAGGACGCGACTCGGTCACTGGGGCCATGTCGACCCTTCCTACGACGCTTGGTGGCGTTCGGAGAGGGCATGGGGTAGTAGGCTCCAGTCCATCGTGCGGTCGCGAGGAGGGCCGAACGCGCTGGGTCGTCGTGAGTGGTGTCGGCAAGGGCATCTTGCGCAGCTATGCGCGTGCACCCGTGCTGAAAAGCAGCGGATCGGACCTGTGGTCGGCCCCCCCCCCCCGCGTGGTTTTTGCATTGAGCGTAATCAGCTTCGGAATTGCCCCCACCGAGACATGTCGTCAAGCCCGCTTATTGGATGATCGGAAGCTCCTGTCGAATGGGTGGTGAATGCGGTCAGCGGGGTGGCGGAGTTCTTGGAGGGCCATGAGGGTGTTCTCGGAGTCCAGTCAGAACGTTTTTTTGTTCGCATCGAAGCTGGTGGCGTTGATGATATCGAGACGAGCCATATGCGGGACGCCCCCACCAGGGGAGCTTGGATCTCATCTGGTCGTTCGGGGGCTCCACCTAGAAAAGCTTGGCCTAGATTGGCTCCTGAGGCGTTCAGCCTCGACCGCCCGCGCCCTGGAGGGGCCCGAACATCGCGCCACGGGCACGGGGGGGGACCCCCCCCACACACACACACACACACACACACACACACACACACACACACACACACACACACACACACACACACACACACACACACACACACACACACACACACACACACACACACACACACACACACACACACACACACACACGCACACGCACACGCACACGCACGCACGCACGCACGCACGCACGCACACACGCACGCACACACACGCACGCACACGCACGCACGCACACACACACACACACACACACACACACACGAAAACGCACACGAAAACGCACACGCACACGCACACGCACACGCTCACGCACACACACACACACACACACACACACACACACACACACACACACACACACACACACACACACACACACACACACGCACGCACGCACGCATGCACGCACGCACGCACGCACGCACGCACGCACGCACGCACGTACGCACGTACGCACACACAGACACACACAAACACACACACACACACAACACACTCCAGACCAAACAGCGGCGGCGGCCAGAGGGAGGAGGAGGAGGAGGAGGAGGAGGAGGAGGAGGAGGGGAGCGACACGACAACAGCGGCAGCCCACACGACGGCGGTGGTGGTGGTCGGCACGACGAGGGGCGGCACCGCCTCCGTCATCGTCGCCCGGCAAGGGGCCGCCGTTCCTGTGGCCACGCGAGCGCGTGGCCGTTTCGGCAGGTCCCGCGCCGGGGCCCGCCTCATCGATGGCCTCGCTGTCAATATTGTCCTGATGGTCTCCGTTGCTGCGAAGGTGGGCGTCCCCCAGCAAATAGGCCGCGCTGTCGACGTCAGGGTCGAAATCGACCTCCTGAAACTTGGAACGGGTTGGTCTCGTTTACTTCGGAGTCAGATGTTTCCAGGTTGACCTGGCCTGACCTTTTGTACAGGAGGTCAGAGAGGGAAAGAGAGAGATGGGTGCCGGGGGGGCGGGCATGGCAGGAGCAGGGAAATTTGGCCATGCCTTGAGTCCATCCTCCAAGGACTTCAATCTCCTTCCATCGAATTGGCGCTCTTGATGTGCAACTGTGCTTGGAATTGGTCACATGGGTGGTCGGGTTGCGACTCTGTCCTCAGAGGGTCTGCTTCGGCGCCCGAGAGCCTCGTCAGGAGGCCAATCTTTCAGAGTAGCGCGGGTTCTGGAGTTCACGACGTGAGTTTGCACCACAATTGTATTTTGGAGGATTCCACAATCGAAGGCTGCGGCATAAAATGGGGCATATAATGGCAGTTGCCGACGACATTTCCAACGCGAGCATCACGATGAAGATGCGTTGGTCTTCGGTTTTTTTGGAGAAGGTCGGCATGACCAGAGACAGCCGAAAATGGAAGCGGCGTGAGGACTTATCAATTACGGCGGAGGCGATGGCTCATACAGGAAATCACAAGATGGTGTAATTATGGGAGGGTGTGGCCGGGAAGGAGGACGATAAGGAGTTTTCATTTGTATCGAGCACAGAGACGGATCGCGTTGTCGTCACTGGGGACAGCCAATTGGTTTTCCAGTGGTTGAACGGAGTCTACCGCTGCACCAACTTTCGCGCAGAGACCGAGCGCACTCCAGTCCGCGCGCCCTGGACGAGTGGTTGCGGACAGCATGGGCGCAATCACTTCGACGTGTTGCGGACTGGTGCTGCTGGGCTACGCAATGAAGCAGCACCAAAGTGGACGCCACGGCCGCACCATGAACACGAGGCACGTCACGCCGAACAAAACTGTCGCCATACACGTACACACGCACGCGCACACGCTCCGTTCTAGATCTTACACCACCAGAGCGTCAAGCTGCAGTCGTATTTCGACGCAGGCCGTAGAGCAGAGAGACGCCCAGACGGCAGGCTGGGTGGTTGGAGGCGGAGTCAGGGAGACGACGGGGTAGGTCATGAGCGAGTGCGTCGTGAGGGCGTGTAGCAGAGCAGCCCATGTTGCAGAGTTTCTGCTGTTGTCTCAGACACTGAAGCTGTGGCCCCCAGTGGCAGAGGGATAGCAAGGCTATATTATCGTCCACCTCCTCCCGCCGCCTCCCTTCTCATCCATTTCCTGCTCCCTCCATGCTCCTCCGCTCCTCCTCACCCGCCCTCCCCGGCCCCCCGCCTTGGACCGAAGCCGGCGCACCTCGCTCGCCTGACCGCTCTCACCGAGGTCCACCCGGACGACCGGCCGTTGCCCGAGAGCCCGTACGCCCTCGGCCCTTTGGCATTTGTGCACGTTGCCGGCCAGGAGGCGTTCGGCCACGGCTGCCGCCGCGGCCGCCGCTCCAGGGGCGCCGCGAGGGCTGTAACCTCCATGTGGCCCTCCCTCATCTGCCCCCCCCCGAGTGGCGGGTCTGCCCTCCTGATCCTGCTGCGGTTCATTCTCCTCCTGCTCTTGCTCATCCGCACCGCTGTCGTCGTCACTACCGTCATACTCGCCCTTCGCATCGGAACGGGAGCTACACTGCGGGCGTCCTGAGTCTAAGGGAAGTCGGCCCAGAGCGGCCCTAGACCGCGAGCGGGCGGACCATGGGCTGGGCGAGCCTGCAGCTCTTGTAGACCGCGGGCTAGCCCATATAATATTCCAGCGTAGAGCAGCAGGCGGTGGACCCAGACAGCGGCAGTCGTCAGGCTGTGGCCACATCTCCGAGGGACCGCGAAGTAGAGGGCCATGTTTGGGGATTTCCGCTGGCTGGTTGTTGCGGCGAAGGGCCGTCGTGGCTGCACGAGAGGGCCCAGCCCAGTGCCAAAAGCCGACGCGAGCTGGGCCTGGGGCTTGCTGTAGAGCGGGCTTACGTCAGTCCGCCTTGCGTCGGCACAGTCGGTGCCGAACTCTTCTACGCACTACGTGGACCGCTTCGGCCGATTAGCTGGAGCAAGCACGGCGGCTGTTCCGGCTGCCAGGCGCACGTTGTCGCGTCCACTCGGAGGAGCAGGAGGATCCGATGTTGATTTGCGACGTGTGTGGAGGATCTTGTGTTGCGAGGGTTATCGGTTGGACTGGGGAGATTCAGACCTCCGAATGCTGAAGCTTTTAGCCTCCAGCCGCGCAGGGGCACGGCGGGGCGGAGGATGAGGAGACGAACATGAGATGAGTGTGAGTCGGAGAGAGAGAGAGAGAGAGAGAAAGAAAGCGAGATCGAGAGAGAGAGAGACAGAGACAGAGACGGAGACAGCAATCGAAGAAGAAGAAGAAGTCAGAGGCAGCAGCGTGGAATGGTCATTCTCCGCTGCAATGTCCAGGCGGAGAACCGCGGGCAACGCATCCTCCTCCTCTTCGTCCTCCTCTTCGTCCTCCTCATCGGCCTCCTCCCTCTCATCCTCCAGGCCCTCCATCTTCCTGTCGTGCTAATTGGCGTCCTCCTCCACCGGCACCTGCTCCTGCAACCCCGTGAAACATGACCACCCCTGCATACCCCTCATCATCGTCATTCTCCACCTCTCCTCCTCCTACTCCTGGCCGTCCTGCCCATCCTCCTCTTCCCGCTCCCTATCTTCCTCCTCTTCCTCTCCCTCCTCCTCCTCTTCCTCGTGCTACTGCACCTCCTGCTCCTCGGGCGGTTGCGCCCGCGGGCGGGTTGAAATGTATAGCCTGGTTGCGATTGCGGGTGCGCCCGCGGGCGGGTTGAAAAGTGTCGCTTGGTTGCGGTTCCGGTTGCGGTTGCGCCCGCGGGCGGGTTGAAATGCGCGGCCTGGTTTTGGTTGCGGTTGCGCCCGTGGGCGGGTTGAAATGTGTCGATTGGTTGCGGTTCCGGTTGCGCCCGCGTGCGGGTTGAAATGTGTCGCTTGGTTGCGGTTGCGTTTGCGGTGGCGCCCGAGGGTGGGATGAAATGTGTCGCTTGGTTGCGGTTGCAGGTTCGCCCGGCTGGGTTGAAATGTGTAACCAAAAGGAGCCTTCCAGTTCAGACACTTCAGCGCTGTTCAGATCAGTCGGTCAGTCAGCGGAGGGCACGGAAGTTTGCCCGGCTCCGCCAGGGAGAACGGCATACACAATTCGTCGGAATTCCGCTCAGATTTCTTGGATCGGCGCTGGCCCCCCTGGCGACACCGGTGGGGGTCCGCACATATCCAAGAAATCCGCGCGACCTCCAAAAGTTTGTGTTTAGACCGTTTTTTAAGGGAGGACTATACATATAGATAGATGAACAAAAAGGAAACCGCAGCGACGAAGGAGTACCGCCAGCAGCACAAACACGAGACGAGAAGATGCGGAGGGCAGAGAAGTTGAGTGGTGGAGGCAGGCATGCAGGACGGGCAGGCAGGCAGCCGTCGAATCGGGCGTCTGTCACAGAGTGGTCCAGCCCTCCCTCTCGCTCCCCTCACATGCTACCGCTCCGAAAGTTTTGGCAACGAGCGCACTTCTCGCCAGCGCGCGGCTTGTGAATCGATTGCTTTTCAAGCGAACCTGGCTGCCCTACATGGGAGGTACACCCGTATCGTTGCATCTTGCCAACTGGAACTCCCGGGACTCCATCTTAGGGAGAGGGGGAGGAGCATGCGGAAAAGGTGCGCGTTTTCCCTCGCGCTCTCGAGGGTCTTGCCAGACACCAGATGGACCAAACAGATCAATCAATGAGGATTAAAACAGGAGGAAGATACCGAGAAGCATAATTATTGTGTACAGGCGTACCCGAATATGATGACGAAATTCTTACAGGAGCGCAGTTGAGCCCAGATGGTTTTAGCACTGCCTGCTGCTGCAGCGGCTCGGGAAACAACATCGGCCGCACTGGCGCCAAAGTGTGGGCCGCAACGCGGCACCAACGCCTTGAGCGGCAATGCCTACGAGGAGGTTATGAGGAGGATGAGGTGCGCTGCTCCAGAAGGCGAAGGAAGAGGAGCAGGGGGAGGTTGTGTGCCTCGCAGCTTGCGTAAGAAAGTATAGGCGAGGCCTACGACAAAAAATAACCCTCCTCGTTGGCACGCGCGGCGGCGAGCCGGCTGGCCCGATCCGCGAACAAAGGCTGCGCCTCGCGGCCAAGCTGCTCAGCCTGGCCGTGCGTGCTGAATCAAAATGCCAGTAAGGCGACACACAGTGCCTCTCTTGGGCACGTCGCACCCCGCCGCACTGGAGGGCATGAGGAGGAGGAGGCCCAGCAGGACCAGGGGGGGGCGGAGGAGCAAGCGCAGCAGGCCAGAGCAGGACCAGCAGGCAGCAGCAGCCGCCGGGTCGCTGGGCCGGTGGCTCGGGCCCCGTGATTGCCTCAGGTGGGCAGCCAGGGCCACTCGAAGAGCAACCCGAAGGAGGCACGGCCAGCCCGCCAGCTCCTCGGGGCCTGCTGCGGGGGAGGATCTTCGGGCCCGGCTGGGCTCGAGACAGACTGTGGACGTCAAGTCTCAACGCTTCGCATGTCCCCACCAGCCCATGCATAAACAATGCCAAGGGGAGTTGTTTGGAGGAGGGCCGTAGCAGGCAGTCAATCAATGAAGGAAGGAGACCAATAATAGTGAAGTTAGAGCTCTGGGAGTCTCTTGGAGCAATCTCGGTGCCCTTTCGGAGGCCTTGTTGGCTCTCTTTTGGCCTTCTTGGGGCTTCTTGGTGCTCTGTTGGGCCACTCTTTGGGGAGTGGGGCGCTTGCTTGAAGCCATCTTGGAGACCATCGATGAAAGATGGGGGAGTTCCAAATTCACCCCTCCCGTCTGAGCCCGAACAATATCATCTTGAAGCCCCCTTGGGGCTCTCTCGGGGCGCTCTTATTGTCGTCTTGGAGCCTTCAATGGCATACCTTAGGGCTCTCTTGGGCTATCCAGGAGCCACATTGAGGCCTCAAAGCCCACCATACGCGAAAATGCGAGAAACCACAGATCATTGATCTCTCCATAGGTTGCTCGGTAATCGAGATTTTGCCGCCTTACAGATCGACGAAATATTTTGGTAAGAAGTTGCAAGTCAGCGAATTCCACGTCACCGAGCTGGAGAATTGCATCTACTTCGATCTCGAGCCCTGGGCAGAGTACATTCGACAGTCCACCCACAAAGCTGAAGGGATGATGGGCAATTGGCAAATCACTGATTGGGTATCGACCCAACGCCAAAGAAAGTGGAGATGGGCCCCGATGGTTTGCAGTGTGGCAGAATGTGAATGGACATCCCAGGTGTTACGATGGGACCCTCAGTGCTACTCAATGCGCGGTGCACGACGGCAACCGGGACATCCGAGTAAACGGTGGTCGGATGACATTGCATGCTACGCCGGGAACGACTGGGCGTCCGAAGCCTTATCTGACAAATGAGATGTATTTGAAGCAGCTTATGTAGGCAGGACGGAGCCTGATCTGTCTTTATAGTCTGTTTCACGTTGTAGCATGTACATGTGTGTGTCGTTTGTTCACTTGTCTCACACTTGCCCGGTGCCACGGCGCCAACCTGCGACGCCCCCGCCGGCGACAGCTGCAGGTCCGATGTCCGATGTCCGATAGGTGGCTCGGAAGTCACTTGGAGCGGTCTCGGCGCGCTCTTGCGACCTCTTTGGAGGCGCGCTGGAAGCTATATTGAGCAAGCCTGGACCAACTTGTGTCATCTTGTAGGCCATATGGGGCCCAGTCGGAGCAATCTTGGGTCAAAAAGGGTCTCTTACAACTCGGGGCCGCCCCCGTCCAAACCCAGGGGGGTAGGAGGACTGGTCGATACACTTCTCCCAGACACGAAGTGTTTGGCTCACGCCCACCTGCCCTCCCCGCACATAAGTAGCACCCGAGTCACAGTATGTCGCCTAGGAACGCCACGCATGTCGTGTGAGCCACGGGCTCGGCTCCATGTGCACCAGGCGCCCCGGAGGCCCAAGCGTGCCAGGCGAGCCAGGTGCGCCCCGTGCTCCGCGTGCGCCATGTGTGCCCCGTGCCCCAACCGCGCCATGTGCGCCACGCACGCGGCGCGCGCAGAGTGCGCCAGGTGCGCCACTGAACAGCCGTCATCCGATGGACAACGATATGAAAGCAATGCAGATCCCGGGCGCCCCGGGCTTCGACCCCACGGAGTCTACGATCTTGGACCCCCCCGTGACGCGAAGTGCCGAACAATCAAAGAGAAAGGCGTTTCCCTCAGCGAGCACACAGAAACGGCACTGATGGACAACATGTGACATTTTGAGGAGCCGTAGGACACGTGACAGCTCAGAGAAAAGAGCGCCCCCTTGGAAGAGTGCGAAGAGGATGCCGTAAGAAACCAAAGTGATCGCGGGGTGCCCGCGCATGATCCAAATGACGCCGTAAAGAGCATATTGTGTTGTTTATTGATAAGCGTGGCTGGCCTGTGCGCGGCAAACAATCTGCCGGCACCCCTGCCGCCCCCGCAACCAAAACAAAAACAGGGTCGCGGGGCGCCCGCGCATATTCCATATTAGAAGGACACAGGTCTATTGTTTTCTTTGATATGCACGGTTGGCCTGCGCGCGGCGAGCAGTATGCCGGCACCCCCGCCGCCCTTTTTGATATTATCATCCAAAGTAGTGGTGCGGCGCCCATGCGTGCTCCAGACTTGGAGGGAAATTGTATGTTGGATCATTGTTTCACAACCCTCTGTTGGTTGGGTTCTCGATTTGGATTGACAACTGTTTGCGCGTCTCACTCCTTCCGCCTCCTTTCCTTTTCTCCCCCTCCCCCTCTTCTTCCTCCTTCCCTTTCCTCCTGCCCCCTAGTCTCCTTTGTTCGTGCCCTTTTTTTGGTGTCGGGTTTCGAGCTGCGCGATTGTCGCAATTTTCAGTGGATCCTTGGGAGGCACGGCGTAGATCTTTTTGGGAGGCCTTGCGGTTCCGTCGGGGGCTGCCAATTGCACAACCGTCGCCACTTCCGTAGGCTCCCGAGAGGCACGGCGGAGTGCAGGGCCACGCGGATTTTTTTCAGACCTCGTGGTTCCGTCGGGGGTTGCGAATTGCACATTTGTCGCCACGTTCGTGTGCTCCTGGGAGGCACGGGAACGCCAACAACACGCCTGCACAGACCCTTGACATGTCCGATCATTCTGGGCCAACGATCGGCGTTCATCCTTTTTCGGCCCTGGCCAGGATGGCGTACATACCTATTCTGCGCCCAGGCGTCCAAGAGCCCAAACGGCACCAGACAAGTTCACAACAAATGGTCCTCAGTCCTCGTTCTAGGCTGTCGCCGTCGTGTACATTCGGCGGTATTTCTGGGGGTGGTTCTCTATCCGTGGCGATTGTTTGCATCGGCCAATGCCTGAAGGGAATCCTAGACGCTTCGCGTATCACCGCCAGCCCATCCAGAAACGATGTCCATGAGAACAGAAGGGACACTCAGGGAGAGACACATAGTGAAAACAAGCGGGCAGTCAGGATGAATTGAGGATGGGGTTGGAGGGTCTCTTGGGGTCATATTTGGGATTCGCGTCGGAAAGTGAGGAGGAGGAGGAGGAAGCGAACCAAGAGGAGTAGGAGTAAGCAGGAGACAGGAGGAGGAGGGGGAGGAAGAGCGAAGAGGAGACATGAGGAAGTGAACAGGGGATAAGAAGGGGGAGGAGGAGGGCGAGGAGGCTTTTGCGGATTTGTTGTTTGCGAGAACCCCATGGAGGCGGACTCTTGGGCCCCTGTTGTAGCCCTCTTGGGGACCGCTTGGAAGCCCTCGGAGGCCTTTTAAGGCCATCTTGGAGAGCATCGATCAATGGAGTGGGGGTGGTCCTCGATTTCGCCCCCTTCCCCCCCCCTCCCCCTTCGCTGGAGGCCTTACAAGACGCTTGGCGTCCTCTTGGGCCCCTTTTGGGGGCATCCTGGGGCCATCTTGAGGCCTGGGAAGCCTATTGGAAGCGAAAAGACGGGAAGGGAGCACACGTTCGAAACACACATTTGTGTTTTGCGGGATTTTGTCGTCTTGGGGGGGTCCTTAGAGAGTTGCGTGAGCACTTGAGGGAGGGAGGGGGGGACGGTGGGGGGAGGGGGAGGCAAGCTAGGTGCGCTAGCGTATACATATAACGCCGCACCGGGCCCGGGGGCCCCGGGGCCGCAGCCTCGACCGCAAATCCCATATGGGGGGACGTCGGGCCCAGCCCGCTCCCCGGCGGGCCCCAGGTCGGTCCCCGGAGCGCCCAGACGGCCGTCCAGGCGGCCCAAGGCCGCCCAGAGCCACCGCTCCAGACGCCTCCAAGACGCTCGAAGACCCCACCAAGAGATCACCCCAGACGGCCCCGGGAAGCAAAAATAGCCCCCTTCCTTTCCTAAAACGTACATTTGTACCATGTTCGATTCTTTGTCCTTCGTACCGTCCTTTACGACCTCAGACTCTCCCTAGACCGCCCCAAGACGGCCCACGAAGCCCACAAGAGAGCCCCAAGACGGCCCCAGAGGGGCCCAGGACAGACCAAGAGGCGCCCAGAACGGCCCAAACGCGTCCCCGAAGGGCCCCAAGAGGGGCCCAAGACGGGAAACCCAACTGAACCTTCCAGCCCCCCCGCCCCAGGAGGCCCCCAAGAGGCCCCAAGAGACCCCCAAGAGGCCCCAAGAGGCCCCCAAGACGCCCGCGGCAGGCCCCAAAGGGCCTCCAGAGGTCCCCCAAGATGCTTCCAAGAGGCCCCCCGAGGTTCCCAGGAAGCCCCCAGGAGACCCCCAAGAGGACCCCTAACGGGCTTCTGAGAGGCTTCCCCAGAAACCTTCATGTACGTCTACATGCGGCCTCCGGTCCAAAAACCTGAGACCGTTCCTGGGACGCCGCCGGGGCCGCCGGGCTCCAACAGCCAATTGAGGAAGCACGGAGAACCCCCCAGAAGCCCTTCAGATGCCCCCACGAAGACCCAAGAGGTTCCCAAGAGGCCCTCAGGAGGCACGACTATGTCACGCGCCTGTGCTTGATAGCGCTGTCCAAGATCTTGTAGCGCGCCCCCGGCCTGGGCTAGAACCTGAGCGCGCGCGAAGCGCGCGCGCGATGGTTCTAGTTACATCTGACGTCCTACCCCTCCCTCCCATCCCTTACCATGGCGTAGATCTCCCTATTCGCACAGTGGGATGTCGAGCAGGGCATTGATCGCAAGAAGGTACGCGATGAGTGGAAAAGCAGGGCGTAGAAGAGTACAGCAGAGCATAGCATGTCATAGCATGGCGTGGCATTGCGTAATGAAACATTGCATCACAAAGCACAGGAACGCACAGCTGGGCATCGCACAGCGGTGAACAACAAAGCATCGCACTGCAAGCCGTGGCATGGCACCGGATAGCTTGGAGGGTAAATAGCCCATCTACGAGAAGACAGGGCAGGTCCGGAATGTCGGCTTCATGTCCTCCGCAACCGTGCTTGCCCGATGTGGGCGTTTTCGAATGTCAAGTGCAGTCCGGAGGCGCGGGAACGAGGCCAGCGTCGCAGTGGGAGTACGATTTTGAATGACGGAAGCGCGGAAATGAGGGCGGCGCTGTAGCGGGAGCACCATTCTGGCAGAACCAGAAATGACCAGATTGAAATTACCCTGGCGGCGTACCCAACCCCTGCGCACTGCGTGGCACGAGTAGCCTGGGACACGTTATATGCAGAGGTGATGACGTGACATGGGCGCATATAATTCTGCGATCGGCATTCGTGAGGCTCGCAACCCCCCAGGGATGGCGAGGTCCCGCTCAGATCTGCGCGGTGCTTCACTCCGCTGGACCCACCAGCAGCCCTCGAAAGTGGCGACGGTTCAGCAGATCGCAGCCCCCCAGGGACGGCGAGGTCCCGCTCAGATCTGCGCGGTGCCTCACTCCGCTGGACCCACCAGCAGCCCTCGAAAGTGGCGACGGTTTCGCAGAATGCAGCCCCCTTCCAGGGACGGCGATGTCCCGGTCAGATCCGCGCGGTGCCTCACTCCGCTGGACCCACCAGCAGCCCTCGAACGTGGCGACGGTTCAGCAGATCGCAGCCCCACAGGGACGGCGAGGTCCCGCTCAGATCTGCGCGGTGCCTCACTCCGCTGGACCCACCAGCAGCCCTCGAAAGTGGCGACGGTTCCGCAGATCGCAGCCCCCCAGGGACGGCGAGGTCCCGGTCAGATCCGCGCGGTGCCTCACTCCGCTGGACCCACCAGCAGCCTTCGAAGCCTCACTCCGCTGGACCCACCAGCAGCCCTCGAAAGTGGCGACAGAACCGAAGATCACAGCCCGCCAGGACGGCGATGTCCCGCTCAGATCCGCGCGGTACCTCACTCGGCTGGACCCACCAGCCGCCCTCGAAAGTGGCGACGGTTTCGCAGATCGCAGTCCCCCCAGGGTCGGCGAGTTCTCGCTCAGATCCGCGCGGTGCGTCACCCCGCTGGACCCACCGGCAGCCCTCGAAAGTGGCGACAATTTCGCGGATCGCAGCCCCCAAGGGACGACGAGGCCTCGCTAAGATTTGCGCGGTGCGTCACTCCCTCCGCTGGACCCACCAGCAGCCCTCGAAAGTGGCGACAATTTCGCGGATCGCAGCCCCCAAGGGACGACGAGGCCTCGCTCAGGTCTGCGCGGTGCCTCACTCCGCTGGGCCCACCAGCAGCCCTCGAAAATGGCGACGGTTCCGCAGATCGCAGCCCCCCAGGGACGGCGAGGTCCCGTTCAGATCTGCGCGGTGCCTCACTCCGCTGGACCCACCGGCAGCCCTCGAAAGTGGCGACGGTTTCGCAGATCGCAGCCCCCCCCCCCCCCCCAGGGACGGCGAGGTCCCGGTCAGATCCGCGCGGTGCCTCATTCCGCTGGGCCCACCAGCAGCCCTCGAAATTGGCGACAGTTTCGAAGATAGCAGCCCCTCAGGGACGGCGAGGTCCCGCTCAGATCTGCGCGGTGCCTCACTCCGCTGGACCCACCAGCAGCCGTCGAAAGTGGCGACAGTTTCGCAGAACGCAGCCTCCCCCCTCCCCCCCAGGGACGGCGAGGTCCCGCTCAGATCTGCGCGGTGCCTCACTCCGCTGGACCCACCAGCAGCCCTCGAAAGTGGGCGAGAGAAGAATGAGCATAAGGCGGTTGCATCCAGCTCCTCCCGCTCCAATGCTGGCAATCTCCATCTTCTCCTGCACATCTCCCCAGGAAATCTCGTCAGGTCCTTGAGGTCGTTCCTCCTCCGCCTGCTCCTCCTCCTCTCTCCTCCTCCTCCTCCTCCACCACCACTTCCTCCAACTCTCCTCCTCCTCCTCCACCTCCTCCACCTCATCCTCCACGTCCACGTCCTCCAACTCTCCTTCGGAGGAACCTGCTGAGATGATGGCTCGTTGCCTCTTCCCTTCGCCTTCCTTTTGCCTCCCCGTGACGGAAGTCCCTGAAGAGAACCAAGTGCGGTTTGTGGGAGTGTTTCTTGGTTGGAGGTTCTCTGGCCTCGTGTTTGTCGACGGTTCGGCTTTCCACAGTCATCTTCAGGGACTGAGTCGGGCAGGTTGGGCTGTGATTCAGGTTAATCGAGCAGGAGAGCTCGTCGGAGCCATGTACGGCGCTGTGCCGTTCCATCAGGCGCCCACGCAGTCCGCGCGCGACGGAGAGGACTGGGCTTTCTATATGTTCTCTCAGTTGGCAGAGTGGTCTGTAGAGGATCCCTTAGTTGTGCATACGGATTGTGCAGGTACATTCGGTTGTGCTACAGATTCGAGTGTTGCTTTGGCCAGTTCGAATGCACGTGCGCACATGTGGAGGACCTGGTGGTCTGATCTGGGTAAGAAGGCTTCTATTGTCAAGGTAGCTGCTCACAGGAGCTTGAGGGACGCCAGGTCCGATCATGACGCGTGGCTCATCAAGGGCAACGCTCTGGCCGACAAGTGGGCCAAGGCGGGAGCGAAGCTTTGGAATGTGCCTCGAGACCATCTAGACTTTGTCTCGGGGTGTGAAAGGATTGCCTCGGATATTGTGCGCTGGCAGAGTAGACGTCAGGAATTTTTCGGAGAGCTAGAGCAGCCAGATTATGTAGAGCTTTCTGGGACGGGGGACATCGTGTTAGATGAAGACCTGCCTCAGGATGTAATTCGTGCCTGTCTGGAGGAAGGTAGAGCACCGTTTGGAGACTGGTCCTTGGCCGAGGGGGTTGAGACTGGTCTTTCCTCTGCTCCTCCCCTCCCCTCCCCCATTGAAGGTACGGAACCCCCCCATGGTGTCGACGCTGGCTTTGTCGCTGCAACAGGTGTTCCTTGGGTTTTTAGAGGGCACAGTGTTGTGCAGGCCAGCGTCGCATCAGAGCAAGGCCAGGAACAGTCGCCAATTTTATGTTGTAAGATCTGCGGCGCCGCAGCGCATTCTAACGCTCGGGGGCTGCATGGAGAGTGCAAGGGAACGGGCCATCCAGGGCTCAAGACCCAGAGGTCCAAGCTCCGACGAGGTCTGTTCCCAGGGCACACCCTAGGTAATGCTCGTGTAGGGGCGGCCCATGGGCCGACCCTTCAGATGCGTGCTGTTCGGGGGCCTCTTCTCGAGCCTGCCCCTGCTCCTGCTGCTGCTGGTTCGAACAGCGGTGCTGTAGGTGTTGAAGGGTCGGTCGAGGCCCAGACGTCGGCGGGGAGCGTGATGCCCCGCGCCTCTGGGGAGGCGAAGCAGGCGTGCCGACTGCTACGCCTTCCCTGCCTTGACGCCACCAGCGTCGCCAAGTTGCATGGGTTCTCCTCGCCTGATGAGCTTATTCGGTGGGAGAGGTCCCGTCAGAGAGCTCTTGAGGAGCCTGAATTAATCGACGAGGAGTAATTCGTGGCCGTGCGGTCAGGGGCGCCATGTGGCGCCCGCGTAGTCAGTACCCTCAGTACCCTCCTATTCCTACGTATACTCCCTCTCCTACTCCTAACTATTACTCCTATTTTTACTCTTATTTTCTCCTCTTACTCCTACTCCTACTGATGTTCCTGTTCCTACTCCTAGTCCTACTCCTACCCCTCCCTCACCTCCTCCTCCTCCTCCTCCTCCTCCTCCTCCCCGCCTCAGGAGACAAGAAGGAGGAGGGGAGGGGCGGGAGGCAGGAGGCGGGAGGCGGGAGGGGGAGGAGGACACGACCGCAGTGTCCTATTCAAAACGAATACCAAACCAAAGAGGGTTGGGAAATTGAAAAACACATGTGAAAAGAAAAACAAATGAAATCTTGTGAGTAAAATAAACAACATGCTGAGAGAACGGGACACTCTCCGGACAGAGTCAGGGCAGAAAGGAGATGTGTATCCATATTATGTAAATGTGAAGAGGTGCAAACATGCGCTCGGCCAGAACGGAGCAGGGGTGGCGCTCCCAGTGGTGCCGCGCGCAGGTTCAGTGCGTGAAGCATCTCCTCGAGGCTCTCTGTTGCGAGCCCGGCGAGGTACCTGGGGGCGGCCGCTCGCGCTGCCGCCAGCCGTTGATCAGCACGCAACTTGCACGTTCACCGCCAGTGATCCTTGGTCCAGATCAGTGCACCCGCCGCTCCAAGGTGCCTCCACCGTTGCCCCAGAGGGGCACCTCTTGACGGCCCGGGAAAGGGCTCATTTGAAAGAGTTTGTTTGTGCTGCTTAGCTCCAGAGGAAGTCATGGGCTGGGTCGATTTCGGCGGCAGTCTTGGGACGGCATCCGAGGGCCCCAGGGGTGCCCCCCCAAACGGAACAAGGGAGTCCCAAAAGGGCCCCAGTGGGCCGCCAAGACAGCCAAAGGGGGCAGGAAGGCCACTCGAGGCCCCAAAAGGGTACTTGAGGCTCCCACGAAAGGCCAAGAATCCAAGACATTCCAGGAGACATTGCCAACATGGCCCAAGGGCACCCCAATCCATCGTTGATTGTCGAAGAAAGCCGCAAGAGAGCCTCAACTGGATCCAAAGAGGGCGTCAATATACCGCAGGCTCCCAAGAAGGGAGCCAAGACGCCCAAAAAGGCCTGCACGTAAACCAGAAAAGCCAAGCTATGCGACGAAGGCTTGCGACGAAGGCGTCCACAATGCCCCCAAGATGGCCTTAGAGGGATCCTGCAGGGGAGCTATACGTACCATACACTTTCAACGCTTCTCAAGGCTTGCGAAGGAGCTTAGAGCCGCCGTCAATCGAGGAGGCGGACAGGCCAACATGCATGTACACAAGCAGACACGGCGAGAAGGCTGACAGCCAAGAAGGTGGCCAGCTGAGAAGGCGGAGTGCCCTGCGGCACATTGCGCCATCGTGTTCGGAGCTTCGGGTGATGGGAAATCTACGTCCCCTAGGAAGCCTCAGGGGCTTGGGATTCTTCGGGTCGTCTTGAGTGGGAAAAGGTCCTTGGCACATGGCCCAGCGCACCCTGTGGGGCCAAAGGTGTCGAAGAACATGATTGTTCCCAGGAAGCTTGCGCGCCACTCTTGCATGTTCTGCTTCGTTGCTCAAGGAATCCTCAGCGACCTGTCCTAACGTCTCTAAGTATGACCCGTCGGTGACCCCAAATACCAGCAAAACCACTGATCGCCATTGACGTCGTCAACCCGGGCTCCGACCCCTCTGCGCTCGGAGCCCATCAGCATGAATACGCGTGCCCGTTTGGCATACTGGCCTTTTCTTCGGGTAATTCGCCAGACCCCCATCACGATGTTCTAGTGCCACCACTGCGCAGCATTGCTGCCATCATCGATTTTCTTTGGCCTCCATGGACCCTCCATGGGCCGTCTTGGGCCTCCATGGGCCAGTCGGCGGTCTTGCGGTAGTCTAAAGGTAATCATTGGCAGTGTTTAGAAAGTTTGAGCCGCATTGTCGTATGTCATGGATTCTTGAGGCTTCCTCGAGAGCCTGTTTCGTCCCTCTTGTGGCGGTCCAGAGCTAGCCAGGGCCTGCGTGAACTCAGTTGTTGCAGTTCATGTTGCCATGAATGGGGGAAGTGACATGTATTATCGCATTACATTTGCCCGTACATTTTAATTTCGACGTTCGCTTCCCGCGAAGCAATGGGACTCGGCACAGGGCAACCCGCGCGGCAACCACCTGACAATCCGCGAAACAACGTAAGGAACAACTACGGGAAAACCCGCGGACAACCAATGGGGTAGCCACGGGACAACCACTGGACAACCCTGCGCACCACCGCGAGACGTGCTGGGGGCATTTGCTTGATTGGGTCCTAAGTTGTCCCAGCTCATCACCGCCCTCGCGCATCTTCGTATCGCCAGCGCGCGCAGCGCGAACCGACACTGCAACCGATATCCAGGTTGGGGCCACGTTACCGCAATCAATGATGCGCACGTGTGGCTAAACGTCTGGAGAGATCAGGCAATCTTCCTGGGACGAAGCGAGGAATCAGTGGGGGATGAACGGAGTGGGATCGGGAGGTTGGGGACGTGAGCGACAGAGGGGAAAATAGGGTACGGGGGAGGGCGGAACAGATGGTTTCGCCGACGGCTGGTTTCGCCCAGCCGGTTTTTCCCAGCTGGTTTCGCCGACGGTTGGTTTCGTTTGGCTGGTTTCTCCGACCCGCCCGATAGTTCCGACCAGCTGGTTTTGCCAACCTCCCGTTAGAGTCCCGCTTGTCCGACCAGCCCGTTAGGGTATTGCCCGTTTGCGTGGTGGTAAGCCCGACCCTTTTGAAGTCCCGCCCGCCCCACCCTCCAGTGAGGTTCGAAAGCAGCGCCGGCGAAACCAGTTCATGCCTTACATGGAGGGTGGACTCACGCATCCGATTCACTACTAATAGTTTCAATCCGCGGGCCTCACAGGTCCCGAACCTGTTCCCCAGGGTAAGTTTATCGTCCTAGATCAATATTGTTGGTCCTGGGTCCCGACAGCGGGCACCACAGGCCGAAATGAATGACAGGTCGCCAGGATTAAACAGTTCAATCCACCCGAAGCTTGACGATGGAAGGCATGGCGAATCCGAATCCTCGTGCGTTCCGCCCTCCTGGGCTTCCCCTCGTCTCCCGGCCGGCAGGTGGGCGTCATCACGCCCTACAGCGCGCAGGCAGTTGCCATCCGCCGCGCGCTGAGCTCCCCGCAGGGCGCGCAGGTGGCTTCGGTGGACGGCTTTCAGGGCTCGGAGAAGGAGGCCCCGAAGGGGTGGGAAGAGGTAGGGCTGCGACCACCACCGCCTTGCTGACGCCGTCTATCGCCTCGCTCTATCCGCCTCGCGCGCTGTGGCGAAGACGGTCCTGTGTGCGACCCCGCGGGCAGGGCGCTCTGCTGTTTGGGGAGCGTCGCAGACATGGCCAGACATGGGAAGCCTGAACAGCAACAGGCAGGCAGGGCAGTGGGGCCCTGCACGGGCCAGGGACCGGGAGGGGAGAGACGGGGCAGAGCAGGCAGGGCAGGCAGGGCAGGGCAGGGCAGTGGACAGCTAGGGAGGGGCCGTGGGGGGAGGGCGCAGGGCAGGGCACGAGGAGATTCCCGGGGCAGGTGTTCGGTCGTGGCCGCCTCCAGCAGGGCCAGGCCAGGCGCATCTGTAAAGTAGTAGCAGCCTCGGCCTCCTCGCCTGGCACCTCCCCCTCGGTTGAGATCCAAAGCGCTTGCCTCTTCAGCCAGCCACCTCCTTCAGTAGCAAATGATGGGGGCCTTGTGTAGCGTCTGGTAATCAATGACATCACGCCGATTTGGAGTCGACTAGCGTCGATTACCGTCGACCAACAAGATGGTAGGGGAGGCTCCCACGAGTTGCCACCGAAATCTCTTGGCGACCTGGATGCGGGCAATGCCGATGGCTTGGTTCTGTGGTCTGTCTTAGAAAGTTGGCGTCTGCGCCTCCTTGCCGATCTGCTCTTTGGAGGCGAGCTTCGTTCGAGCGATCGTGAGCCCTGTCGTGGAACGGCTGCTGCTTGCGAGCCATGGTCCGCAGGGGTGTATGGGGCACACAGAAGGGTTCGAGTGCCTTTTGCTGTGAGGTCATCGTCCTCTCCTTGGTGAGGTCCAACCCGCAGGGCGACCTCGGCTTCGTAGCGGATTGGAGACGCTTGAATGTGTCTATCACGCGGGCGCGCTGCCTTTCCTCGGTTGCTCTCTTCCACGCGCCTGTGGCATTAGAGTCCACGGTCGATTCTTTCGACTTGTAGTGTACAAGTTGTTTAGTTATCCCAACGGCTGGATGCCACGTGATGAGACGGATCATTGAAGTTACATAACGGGAATGAGATGCAATCGTAGAAATAATAAGTGAGGATATCGAGAACGGCAGAGGGGTGACGATGAGGACGGGTGGTCATAGGGCACGGGAAAATTAGGAAACCGATCAGGGAATGGAGGGCCTCTTGCCAGTTTCAGCGAACCGTCCCGTTGCTCTGGCTCCTTTTGGAGAGTGTTAATTCGGATGCTCTGTTTTCTTCCGCCATGCTTGCGGACTGGAGTTGTCTTGCCGAGGAGCTTTCGGAAGAGGGTTCGCCTCAACGTCTGGGGTGTGTCGTTTCAGTCACGAAGGGCCTTCATGTATGGTCCTACTAGTAGCGTCAGGAGGTTCGATCGACGATGCTGCTATTATGTTCAATTCTTCCACTTCTCACACACCAACGCGAAGTAGCACTCGATGGTAACCCTCACTCTCAGAGGTTGTCCACAAGAGGCGCAGGATGGCTCTTTAGCCATCCTCACGCCTTCCGAGGGATATGCCTAGAGAACATGAGCTGCAGCATCTCTTTACTGGACCAGCCTCATCGGCGATCGAAAGAGCTGAAGCCAGAGTAGGCTAGGATGCGCGACGTCGAGACTACGTTTTCAGCGTTGTTCCAGAAGGTGGAAGAGGAGCTTGCCACGGCTCTCGTCATCGACCTGCTGGAGGCCCCGAAGTTAGACTTGTGGTGGTCAGGTCAGCCACCTCGGTGAGTTTGCTGTTGTGGGCAAGGGCTCTCGTCATCGACACGCCAGCTCCCGTGACCTTAGGAGATGCTTACCCAACGGGTTCAGCAGAGTCTTGTGAGTAGAGATAGGCTGCGAAGGAATTGGGTCTACGCAGACGAATGTGGACTTCCTTACGTTGATCACCGACTTGACTTGCACGCAAGTTGCGACCCCAGGATGCCGTGGAGTCATTCGCAGGATCGATGACACCGCCGTGGCTTGCGGCAGTTTCGTCGAGGGGAGGACTTCCACGGTGGGCTCTTGCCTGACGCTCTGAAACACATCCTATTCTTGAGGTTTCCCTGCGGCCACGGTTTTGACTTTGGGCGGAACGCAAGCATGTCCGATTGGGAACGACTGCCCCTACACGCTCGCCTTCAGCGATTTACTGGGACGCCGACTCACGTTAATGTATCTAAGAGCGGCCGCTGATGTACCGTTGCTGCCGACTGCTGTTACTATCGACCCTCACCGTGCACGTTCTTCCGAAGGGGGCGTCGTTGAGCCTCCTTGTCGCTGGGATAATGTTCGGCGCATCGCGCTGCCTTTCCCTGCCGGTGACCTTTCGCCGGAGTGGTACCTTTGGTGCGGGCCCACAGGGGTGGCCCCAGCATTGGCCCGCACGCTTGGATTTGGGCCCTGCGTGGTCCCCTAAAGCAGCGCACAAAAGGTCAGTCTTGCCCAGGGTCACTCTTGCGTGTAGTCGGCATTGGCGCTGGGCAGTCCTCTTCTTCGTTCTATGTGTCCCCCAGCTTCTTAAGCTGCCTTTGCCGCTTCTGCTCTTCCTGCTCCCCCACCTCCCTCCTTGTCCGTCTCCTCTTCCGTCACCGTCTCCTCCGCCGTATCTTTGTACCTCCAAGCTCCTTGCCTTCCCTCCTCGTCATTCTCCCGTTCCTGCTCCTGATTGTCACTGCTGGAGCTGCTACTCATGCTGCTGCTGCCGCAGGTGCTTCTCCCTCCTGCTCCATCCCTCATCCTCCATCCCTCCATCTCCATCCCTACTCTTCCTCCTCATCCTGCTCCTCCTCCTCCTCCTTCCTACTCCCTCTTGTTCCTCTTCCTTATTAGTTTCTCCTGCCTTATCTTTACCACCAGCTCTGCACCTCGCCTCCCCTTGCCAGGCGCGCTCGTTGCTGATCATCGTGGGGAACCTTCTGACGCTCGCGCAGAACGAGCTGTGGCCAGCCACGCGTATCATGGGCTCCACTCGTGCTTTGAACTTACGTTCGTTCTTTTTTACGACCCCCAAACCAATCAGCAATCGCCCAATCATCAGTATAGTTAGGTAGTTTGTACGTTTCCCGTGTGGCGTTCTTTGTAATTGATGTCGTGAAGAGTTGTACGTTGCTTGCATGACGACAGTGCTGATTGCCGCACCAGGCGCTATGTTACGTTCCCCACTTTTCGGGCTTCAATGGCCTTGCGTGTTGCCACCGCTGGTTGCCGCCATCAGCTTCAACATTCCCCCGAGCTGATTGCCGTCACTGCCCTCTACCAGCCCCAACTGGCCCATCTAGCCCTGCGTGTCTCCATGGTTGCCTTGCCCAGCCCCTACTTGTTGGTAGCCGACTGGCCCAGCATGATCCAACTTCCCATGCCCGTTGCAAGCATGCCGCCGCCGCTAGCTGTCTACTGATCCCCTCCCCTAATCTCTCGGCGCTGGTTGCTGCCGTTCGCTCTTCCAAAGTACAGGACCACTTCTCAGCCACAGCCCTGACCAGTCCAACAAGCCGTGGGTGGCGCCAACGCTAGTTTCTGCCAGAAGGTTCAACCACGGAGCCACACTGCCTCTGCTGCCGCTTGATGCGCATGTATGCGCACCGCTCCGCTCATCCTGGCCCGAAGGGCATCGTGAGTGCGCTGCGCTCCGCTGGTGCGCCTCCCTTGCCAGCTCGTTCGGCGGCAGACACGTCGCCCTCGATGGATACACAAAAATTGTGCAGCGCTCTGAGGATGGTTCTGGTTACGCTTGGTTGTTGTGTTGTGAGGTTGAGGTAAACACGAGGCGAATCACTCGAAGAGCCAGCACAGTCCACAAAGCAAAGCCCCCGCCCCCCAGACAACACATACCTGTACGACCACCCTTCGGGTGATAAGGAGGTTGTGGGGGGGAGGAGGGGGGTGGGGAACCAACATCTGACTCGATCGATCTCACTCCACGGGACACCACGGGAAACCACGGGACACTTGTCGATCTCACTATCGACCTCGTTATCGATCTCACTCAACGGGACACCACGGGAACCACGGGACAACCCGGGACACCACGGGACACCGCGGGACGCCTCTCGATCTTATTATCGGTCTCGGTATTGACCTCATTATCGATCTCACTCAACGGGACACCTCGGGACACCTCGGGACACCACATCGATCTCACTATCGATCTCACTATCGATCTCATTCAACGGGACACCACGGGACACTTCGGGGCACCATATCGATCTCGGTATCGATCTCATTATCGATTTCACTCTACTGGTCACCACGGGACACCTCGGGGCATCACATCGATCTCAGTATCGATCTCATTTTCAATCCACGCAACGGGACACCACGGGACACCACCGCACATTTGTCGATCTCAGTATCGATCTCATTATCGATGCCACTCAGCGGGACACCATGGGACACCAAGGGCCACCACGGGACACCGCGGGACACCTCTCGATTTCACTATCGGTCTCACTATCTATCTCACTCAACGGGACACCTCGGGACACCACATCGGTCTCAGTATCGATCTCAGTATCGATCTCAGTATCGATCTCACTCAACGGGACACCACGGGACACCTGTCGATCCCACGATCGATCTAACTATCGATCTCGTTTTTTGGGACACCACGGGACACGTCGGGGCACCACATCGTGTCAGTATCGATCTCACTATCGATCACACTCAACGGGACACCACGGGCCACCACGGGCAACCACGGGACACCTGTCGATTTCACGATCGATCCATCTCACTTTCGATTTCACTTTTAGGACTCCACACGGGACACCACGGGACACCTCGGGGCACCACATCGATCTCAGTATCGATCTCACGATCGATCTCATTCAACGGGATTTCACTATCGATCACACTCAACGGGACACCACGGGACACAACACAACGGGACACCGCGGGACACCGCGTGCCACCGCCAGACGGGCGGGCGGGGGAGAATCATTTGTCTTGATTTCGCCCTAGCAACGGCGGACACCACGGGACACCGCGGGACCGCAGTACCTCGCGGGCCACCGCCGGACGGGCGGGCGTGGGAGAATCATTTGCCTTGACTTCGCCCTAGCAACGGCGGTCACCACGGGACACCACGGGACACCGCAGGACACCGCGGGAAACCGCGGGCCACCGCCGGACGGGCGGGCGTGGGAGAGTCATTTGTCTTGATTTCGCCTTAGCAACGGCGGACACCAAGGGACACCACGGGACACCACGGGACACCACGGAGCACCGTGGGACACCGCGGGACACCGCTGGACGGGCGGGCGGGGGATTTTTTGCTTTCGCCCTAGCCAAGGCGGACACCACAGGACACCACGGGACACCACGGGACACCGCGGGACACCGCGGGCCACCGCTGGACGGGCGGGAGGGGGATAATAATTGTCTTGCTTTCGCCCTAGCAACGGCGAGTTCATTCCTCTCACCCGCCCACTCAGCTTCGCCTCGCCCGCACGCACGACACGAACGAAACGAAACGATTTCCCAGTTGGGGGTCCCCGTTCCTCTGCGATCTCACCCCCCAACCTCCGAATCTGGATTAGAATTCCTCCCAACAATCTTGACAGATTGTTGGTTGGATGATTTTGAAGGATTGTTCGATTGTTCCATTGGCATCGGCTCATCCCAGATTTGCAATTCATGTTGCTTTTTATCCTCTGCCTCGGTGCTCTTCATTTCTGTCAATCTAACCCCCACACGAAACATAATTGCCTGGCGACAGACCGAACCCATAGCAGCTACATGTAAGTTTGATTTGAATTGCCCCACGATCACCGCGACATAGCAGTCATGGGAGTTGGCCTGGCATAGGTCTGCTGTGCGCCGGGGTGTTCACTCGCATGCCCTGCCAGAAATTTAACGAATCCGTCAGAGATAACGCAGAGCACCATCGAACAGCACAGGGCGATACAGAGAGGCAGAAGGCGGGTCAGAGCAGCAGAAATCAACGCTCGCATCAGGGTTCACATTCAGACTTCCTCACGCTCAGCCTTGCTCCATGTGGCAACCTTGCACTGGGAAGTGCCAGACACCGATGTTTGAATGCTTGCGTCGAATGATGTAAACTGAAGTAATACAGTAGTCGCCTGCGGCGGGCTCTCCATTTATATTGATTGCTGAATCCCACAGATCCGAATATCATATTCGTGGACTGCGGCGGGCTTGTGATTGAAGCTTTCATTCCGTACATCGACAAACTGGTGCACCATTTTTGCGCTGTGCATTGGCACCTGTACTGCATTGCTCTTGCCCCCCCCTTCCCCCCGATCTTAATATTAGGTGCATGGCGAAGAGCCCCTGTTCCGCCTGGGGGCTCCCGACAAAATGTTGCACCACCGAGCTGTTTCGACCAGCCCGGACCGACCCCAATAGTAAGATCGGGGGGAAGGGGGGGAAACAAACGATTAATAACAGCGATGCGATGTATTGTCAGCGCCAGGTGGTGCAACATTTTGTCGATGTACCGCTGGTTCGCAAAACCAGCACTTGCGGTGGCATTGTCAGTTTGATCGAATGGTAAGCGTGTGCATTCGGAGGAAGGTGGATGTTCACGTCTACCCGCGCCTGCGAGTGCACAGGGCGCATGGAAAGCGAACGATACTATGTTTGCGCACTAGGGCATATTATGCTTGGGAGCTGCCAGCGCTCAAAGCACACATTCCGTTTGGCTTGCGCGTTTGCGGCACGATATTCCAAACACGATGTTTTGGTGGGGCCGTCTCACGGAATGATTTCGCTTCCCCAATCTCCAGTATGGCAAGTTGAACATTATCGAGGTTGCTTGCAGTATCCTCAGCGACACCTTTCAACTGTCAGATGGAATTCGCAATGCCGAGTGCCAGAAAAGGTTATTTTGCCACACCTCCTCGGCCATGGCCCAGAAGTTCAGAAACTGGGCAGCGGATGGTCACGGGTCACATAGAGGCCCTCCGACATCAGGAGGTCGAAGCTTGGAAGGAGGCAGCTCGGTTGCCCCACAGGTGGTCAGACCCTGGCCCGATGCATGTGCTCGTGCATCGCTGGTTGGCTTGCGTTGACTTCAGACCTGCCTGGCGCGCGGAGAAGGACAAGGAAGTTGAAGGCGAAGGAGAGATCGGAAGAACAGACGGAGGACAGGAAATTCGAGTAGGAGTAGTTTCCCCTCCGCCGTCGTCGCACTATGTTGCTGCTCCGCCTTCTCCAAGATATTGGCTCGACTTGGGGCCAGTTCCATCGATTCCATTCAGCTTTGATGCGAGCTGGTTCTGCGGCACTTCCCCGACACATACGTTCAGCTCTCGCTTTCGTTCTTGCCCTTCGCGTTGCCGCCAGGCGAAGCTTCATCGGCCTGCAGCCCGACATGCCCGCGTTGGCTTGGTCGGGCTCCGACCTCATACCACTCCCACAGGAAGTTCAGGACAGGGTGGAGGAGGTAGGGGATCAGCAATAGGGAGCAAGCAAGACCTTGCCCCGTGTCGTTATCGTCTCACACGCGTGTTACTCCCCAGCTGCCTACCAGTACTTGCACATAAGGGCCGCTATTTCGGTCCGAGGGCCTGGCATTGAACGCCGCCGTTGGCCACAGTCATGATGGTTCCTCACGGCGGGTGCCCTTCGAGTCGGTGCCCTATAGTTCGTGCTTCATTATGTTACCATGACTGTTGTGGTCGGCTGTATGGTGTTTTCTGTGCCCTGGTGCCCTATGATTGGTGTTTCTCTGTGGTTCCCCCCCGTATGGTTGGTGATTTGTGGATTTGGATGGTGACCTATGGTGAAAGTTCAATCGTCGGGGCCGATGTTTGGTTCTCGATGTTTCCTATGTCTGTTGCCCCATGGCTGGTGCCCCGTCGTTGGCGCCCTTTGACTGGGGAGGCGCGGGGAGGCGAGACCAGTATAGTCGGACTTGATAGGACAGCCGGGGGGCACAATATTCTTCCGACGGCAACATGGCCCGAGAAACCGCGAAGACATGAGACGGGATAGTGTGAATAGAACCCGTGTAATACCCTCATATATACTCCTTATCCTCACCTCTTCTGCGCCTGGCCGTTTGGGCTCAGGTATTGGGACAGATCGATCAGACCTTTGATCGTGCAGGAGGGAACGACATCCATCTATCCCTCCTTCCCTCTACCAGCGGATCAGGGGTTTTGTACCCTTGTACTTCAACCCCATGCACAGATTATCAGCCCTTTAAAGCTCACCTTTCACCGAACCGCACGTTGTGACCTCGCACGCGGTCTCGATGGAGCCCCTGCGGCGCATGCGCCGCAAAGGGTCCATCGGGGCCTCGCGTCCGAGCTCTCCAACGGCACGACGGCTCGGTGACGAGTTGGAGAGCCTTAGTGCGGACTGTGTTGGTGTTCCAGATACCCCCCCCCCCCCCCCAGCTCCGACGGACCCGAGGCGCGGCTAGCTGCTGAGCTTCACCGCAGCGCCGCCCGCGGGGGGACAGGAGAAGGAGTAGGAACAGGAAGGAAGGAGTTTCACACGCCTACCTTCGATCCTCCATCCCCTTCCCCGTCGGGAGCAATCCCAACCGCGTCAGGCGAAAGCCTCACCGGTCATGACACTCCAGGGCGCTTTCGCGCTAACCGCCGATGGACCTCAGGTGCTGGTACCCCCAGCCTTGCGACCGTCCCCGTGGCGGAGCACGGAGCCACCTTCGAGGAACTCAGTAGACCAGTGGCGGCGCAGCCGCAGACGCAGTACCCCAAGGTATCATCGGACGAGACACCACACACACACATGGTCCGAGTCGCAGCTCGTCCGCGCGCAACCGCCGTGGAGCCTCAGGCCCATACGGCGAGAGTAGGTCGAGCCCGCGTACTGCCTCTCAGAGGCCATGCGCTCCCCGTGACAGGGGACACAGGGAAGCTGACGCTCCCCACCTCTCCATCTCAGACGACCAGCTGGCGGAAACGTCCGCCGCAGGTGAAATAGCTGAGCTCAGAGACCAGGTTGAAACCTTCGTGTCCAGGCAATACTCTTGGACTACTGCAGAGCGTTCAGACGAACGCCGCCGATACTGCAGCCATGCGCCACGATCTGGACGGCGCCTTGGGGATCATTGATTCCAGGATCGCCGAAGATCGACGCATCATAGGTGAACTGCAGTACCAGGTTGATCGTGAGGTGTCACACTCAGGTGAACGAACGGCGATGGTCGAGAACCTGCGCAACTACCTCGCGCAGATGGAGCAACAGCTTGTGCTCGTACGCGACACAGGCGTTTCAGCAGTCAGGATTTTACATGATGAGATCCACGACCAGCTCCGCAACCGACCAACACCAGCCGAGGCCACCGACCTTGGCGACGTTCAGTCTCGGATCAATGATCTTCGATCTTATCTAGACCACACTACGGCGACGCTTCGCAACGAAGCACGCACCAACTCGTCGAACCTGATCGGCATGTTGCAGCGTACTGAGAGAGTCATCACTCGAAGGCTTGATGCGACCAACGCTGTCGTGCATCCACTCGCTAACCGGATCTCTGACATCGAGCAGCGTTTTCCTGCAGTACAGGACGCCCTGGCAGAGTTGCGTGTCGGACGAGCCCAGACTGGCCAGCTGGATTCTCCTCCCACGGTTTACGATTTCGCCCGCCTCACTGACAGGTTGCAGGAGGTTGAGAAGGCGGCGGACCACACGCAGTTGGAGCTCTCCCAGGTTATTCGTGAAAGAGATACTGAGAAGGTACGTGTAGAGGGTCACCTCGCACGTCTGGAAAGCGAGCTGGAGGCACAAAGCGCCCGTCTCCGAGCATACGAGCAACGACTTGATCGGCATTCACAACGTTCTCGGGATGCTGACGAGCACACGCGCCAAAAGGTGGCACAAATACACGAAGACATGACGAGCTGGACGAATCAGCTGATCGACCACACCAACGACACCAATCTCCACCTTCGACCTGCAACCGACCTGCACAGGCCGACGGCAGCGTCCGCCGAAGCACCACACGCTTCTGCAGGACAACAACGACGTACGTCACCAGGAGCAGCTTCCGCGGCAGCTTCTGCACAGACACGCCATGTGTCTCCTGTGCGCACAGAACCAACTACTGACGGTGCACCGATACCCTCACAACCACTCTCTGCGGTTTCGGTCCATACTACAACTCCTATCAAGGAGTCAGACACCGTCCGAGTCCCTGTCTTGCCTAAGATCACGCAGCTGCTCGAATGGCAGCAAAAAGTACGGAAGAACTTCGGGGCCGCCTCAGGGCGACCATCCAAAGCATACGCCTTCCTATGCGTGGCTGAACAGCCCGAATGTACATTCGAGGACTTACAAGACAGTGGAGACTTTGAGAGCATCGATTGCAAACTCGCTACCGCTCTGAGCGACATCTTATCCTCGGACTTACGCTACCAAATCAGGCCCATCGAAACTAGAGAGCACAACGCAGGACGCATGCCCAAAGGACGCCAGACTTACTGGCACATCCTACAGTCCTACAAAGTGACAGAGGTTGACGACGACCTGCACGATTTCGAGCGCCTCACATAACTAACTGAGGATGAGAGATAACGATTTGCAACGTTTTATTACTGACTGGGACGCTTTACTCTTGGAGTGCCGAGGAGCACCCGATCCAAAGATCTTGGAATCGCTGTTTCGTACACAGATTCGCAGACATGTATGGATGAAACAAGACATGTACGAGTGCCAGCGCATGAAGATGAGCGACCCGAATCGTACCTACGATTGGCTCCGACAGCGTGTCCTGGACATACTGGAGCTTAAACAATTGGAGAATAATCAAGACAAGTTACTGCACGAACATGAGACACGTTCTCAAGTCAACGTGCGCGCTGCCTGGAAGAAAGGCAATTGTCGCAATGGTGAACGGCGCAAGGCTTTGCATGCATATTCCAGGGATTGGAAGAACAACAAATCTTCCAGAACATCGACGGCTGGTGGCAACTCCCGCCGTAGTATGTCCACTCCTGCGAATCACAAGAAGCCAGCATCGAAACCATTTTGCTTCGATTTCGCCAAGCGCAGCACATGTACCAGAGGCGATAAGTGCAACTTTCCACACGTCGCACAGCGTAAAGATTTCGCACAGAATAAGTGCCCAAGAGGCGACAAATGCAAATACGCTCATCTTACACCTGGTGCAAAGACTCCTGAGCGAAGCCCGAGTCGACCTCGGACCTTCAGCCAGGATAGCCGCGGCCGATCACCATCCCGCGGATCAGGAAGCCAACGTTCTTCACAACGCGGGGGGTTCCGCTGCGCAAGCGACTCGCGCCATGGACGTGACAACCGACGCCAATGCGACCGGTCTCGTTCAACATCCAGGAGGTCCCCAGACTCTCGCAGTCAATCGAGAAGTCGATACGACAGATCTTCGAGGTCTACCTCCCGAGGGCGAGACAATCGTGGCGGCGGACGCGGTAGTCCACGCGGCCGTGATAGATCATATGGCAGTGACAAAGGACGCGGCAGACGTTCCTTGAGTCATGGTTCGTCCCGTGGCTCACCCCACGCCAGAGCGCGTTCTCTTGCCAACTTTCGACGTTCACGACGTTCCGACCGCAGTTGCGTCATCCGTGACAAGACCCTCATGGCCAACACCAAGGCCACAGCGACATCTAACAAAACACGTCGTCGGATACGCTTCGGCATACGTAACGTGGAATACTATTTACATACCGTATCTGGCAGGGCCAGATTGGATAAGTGGAAAGAGATGCCGAACGAGGGTGACATCGTCAATGTACCAGACCCGTTACCACAACGATGGTGGGATCAAAGTGCGGATGCTCTACGAGAATGTCAAAAAGAGGCACAGCTATGGTACTCTGACCTATACGACTACCGACACAACAAAGAGTCGGTGGTCACACCAACTGCGATCCGAAAATATGACGACACTGTTAAGCAGTCATCAAAGACAGCCCAGACGAAGACAACGACAATGCAGGTCGACCCACCACGCTCGACTGCTGCATTGACACGATCCTGGGTTCTCGACAGCGGTTCTGCTCATCATATCCAGGGAAAACACGAACTAACGCAGACCGAATCGGATCGCATATCTATTCGCGAGGAGCATATTCTGGAAACCGCCAATGGTGATCGTACTGTCAACGAGCACTACGACATTCGGCTACCCGAGGTTGGCTTACACAGTTCAGCCCTTGCCTTGCCAGACTGTCAATCTTTACTATCAGTTGGGAAATTGATCGAGGTTGATGGCTTTCGGCAGCTTTGGGATCCTGAGCTGGGCTACTTGCTTCAGGATCCGGGGGGCCAATGGTATTGGATTCCAGTCAACAATTGAGTTCCAGAATTGCGACTCGACGACTTGACACTAATACCACCACCACGTTTATGCACTTCGTCAGCACCCCGACGTCGTCAGCGCAAGCGTTCATCCGCCCGCTGCAACGACATTTGCTGGCGCTGCAAAACTACAGAGCAGTCAACCACTGCAGACGAGCTACGGCCCCACATAGGGACCTGCCCCAAGAGACCACATGTCGGAGAGGGAGGAGGAGCACGGACCACCACGGTCGCAGAACCTCCCGACACAAACACAGACGAGCCTAACGTGGACACACCCACCGACTCGCCTACGTCTCAGACGCAGTGTTCTCCTCCACAATGCGGGGGGCTAATAGATACAGGTCAAGCAGATGACGACGTACCGACAGAGACGCCCACACGAACGCATCACGACAATGATCGAGTTCTCCCCAACAGACAGAAGAAACCGATCGACCCGATGCATTGCATGACTCACAGCCCAAAACACCCTGACTGTGAGATCTGTTCTCGCACGATGGCGCAGAACGCCCCGTGTAGACGACAGCGCAAACCACATCCACCGGCAGACCCCACCGACGAGGATAACGCCTACGAGGCTTTTGTCCCGAAGAAGTTTGGCGAGGCTTTAACTGCCGACCATGTCGTCCTGGCCAAAGACGATGCCGCGGACAAACACTGCGACAAGTATGCACTTGTTGTCCTAGACAGATACACCGGCATCTTCATGGCCTACCCAGCACTACACAAAGACGCAGCTACCACAAAGGCATCCTTTCAACAGTTCATCGCCGCGAACGATGAGGTGAAGCATACCTATACAGACAATTCTGGAGAGCTTCAGAAGGCTTGCCGCCAACTGGGATGGAGACACGACACGAGTACGCCACATCGTCCGCAAAAGAATGGATTGATTGAGCGCGTCGTCAAAACTGTCATTCTCGGTGCGAGAGCTGTGTTACATATGTCTGGTCTGGGACACGAATGGTGGAAAGAGGCCATGCAAGCCTTTTGCTGTGGACACAATTTTGTGCATACATCCACGGGCGTGGCTGCCCTCAATGAAGAGCATGCAGATAAGACAGCTCATGAAATACGATTTGGCGAAAGCTTTCCCGGGCGCTGCATACCATTCGGTGCTCGGATCTTTTGGAAATGCCTCAACCCCGAGATTAACAACGAGACTGCAAAGTTTTAAGAAAATGCTCGGGAAGGGTTATTCATGGGTTACCGCTTACATTCTGGTGGGCGATGGCCAGGTGACTATCTTGTTTTGGATGCGGCTACATACGCCAAGAATCCTGATGGTGAACTGTGTCACGTGCACAGAGTCAAGACATCATCATCCCTGATGGCAATATCACCTACCCAGTGAAAGAAGGTAATCTACGACATCATAACCCTGAGGCACACGACGAGGTCAAGGCATCCACTTCTCGCCCCTTGGGTGATAAACCAATGCCCGATCCTCCACTTTCCTATCCTAAAGAATGGGATGACCCATCTATCATGACAACGGAAGACAACGCCGCTGATATCCACGCATCGGCCTCTGCGGTTGCTGCACCAGCGCCGGAGCCCGACTACTGGGAACAGCGCGGATATTGCGTCATCAGACATATTCGTACCCCACGCAAGAAACTGTTCATCCCGACGGACGACGTCATGAACATACCTGTACCTGTTGATCAACTCGATGTGACACGAGATTTCAAAACAACTTCTACTTTTGAAGGAGAAAGTGACTTTCGAGATGTTTGGGATGGTGTTAGCGCCAACGACCACAGGGAGTTAAGCGAGCCGTGGACAGGCACGATTCAATTCTATGAGCTTCCAAAAATGACGCCAGACGGCAAAATGGTGGTTCGCGGACGCGAGACACGTATACAGACTACTACACGTCCTGATCACATTCTTCCCGAGCATTGGAAAACACTCTCTCGCGGACAACAAAAGAAGGAAATCGACTACGCCAACGACGTTAAACGGGCTCGTGAGATTCGTGACCGAGCTGCGCTAAGAGTGTGGACAAGACAGGACAAACAGGTCAACAATTTCCGTACCACTGCATCCGGCGGACCCACATGGAATATTGTGGAACGACGGATTACATACGACACTGACAATGGCGCCGTCATCCGTGATGAAAATGTCAAAGGCGTGACAAACATAGAAATACTGTATGCCAAATTTCCTGGTGGGCCACGTGACATTACTACGGTACTGTACTACCGCCAATCACCACAACAGCGCGATGGAGAAGAACGTGCTTTGGTACTTGTGGATAGTGAAGGAACCGACTTTGGGACCATGAACCCGCTCATACGCCAGTTCACCCAGTCGGTAGCAATACCAACTATGCCACGTGAGACCACCTACATACTGGCACACAGGGGCAACATACCTGATTCCTCATGGTCACGCCCGGCACTAGTTACCAGTAACTTGAGTAAGAAAGAAGTTGCCGCAGAACCACGTGCACAAGAAGCCCTACGAAAAGAATACGAGAGATTGGAAAAGAAACAAACGTGGATGTTGGAGACTGTTGCAGAAAAAGCTGATATTAAGTCACAAGCTATCCGCACTGGGACGAAAGTTCATTTCTTCAATATCTTGGAGCTATCTTCAGTCAAACACGAGGAACTTCCACCTGATCTACGTAAATTCAAGGGCAGAGTGGTGGTTCAGGGCAATACAGGCAAAGATGAAAGTGGCTTGGCCGCAATATTCGCCGACGCCGCTTCCAGTGCTTCGCGTATTGAGGCTTCCAAACTTTGCGATGCTACTGCATTATTGCCACAATATGCGGGAGAACAAAGTGATGCACCTGGAGCCTACACGCAGGCATTATTATACGGCGACGGACGAATCGATCCAGTTGGTACTTGGATTACCATACCTAAATGGCGACAACCGACATCCTGGTCAAAATACAAGAATCCAGTGTGCCGATTACGATTGGCACTATACGGACACCCTCTCGCAGGTGTCTTTTGGGAACGAAAATGCCGTACATGCTTAGAAAGCGTTGGTTTCGAGCTTATTTCAGGATGGGAATGTGTATGGAGACACAACAAACTGGGACTGATACTTTCAGTATATGTGGATGACTTTAAATTAGCCGGCCCAGCTCACAATCTACAGACTGGCTGGGATTATATTCGCAAAAGCGGTATTGATTTGGATCCACCTACTCCATACTCACAATGTCTTGGTTGTAGACAACAAGCATATGATGTACCGCAGGCTATCTTCGACAAAAGAATGTCTACCATACGCCCTCTGTTGCCCGTGCACAACGAGAAAGATTACAATACGGCCAAACAAGTTCGTGGAATTCGACATGATATGCTTGGTTTTACCGATCAGTGAATTGAGCGATACCTGGAATGCGCATCCAAGCGCGCCCAGGGACCAGGGTCACGTCGGAAACGATCCGACTCGCCGAGGACTTCGCGATCCAAATCGCCCGCATCCTCCGGGTCGGTCGCCAGACCTACTAGTGTGCTCAATGCACGGCCACGATCATCCAGCCCAGCAAAATCGGTCGACACGACATCTACCACGACAGATCCCATACCCGTCACATACGATGACCTACCTGACGCCGAAACTCCTGGCATCGAGGACACCTCCTTCGCGGATTCCGACTATTCCGACGAGGGCATCCTTGGCCAGGACGCGGCGAGTGTACTAATGAAGATCCTATACCTGGCACGTTGCTGTCGTTTCGATATTCTACATCCTGTATGTATGCTGGCCAGAGAAATTACAAAATGGAATACTACGTGTGATAAACGTCTACATCGGTTGATATGCTACATCAAAACGACGCGCACACATTGTTTGCACGGATGGATAGGTGATTCGTCAGACAAGTTATCCATCATGCTCTTTACTGACGCCTCGTTCGCTGATTGCATTACATCATCCAAATCCACTACCGGCGTTTTTGCCGCGCTTGTTCGACCCAATACGTTCTTTCCAGTCAACGCTGTATGTAAGAAACAAACGGTTGTCTCACATTCATCTACTGAATCCGAGATCGTTGCTCTTGACTCAGCACTGCGACTGGAAGGATTACCACTACTCTCATTCTGGGAAGCCGTGGTGGGAGTTGCCAAAACATGCAAAGAGAAGAATACATGCCTGAGCTGCCATCGACACGCCGACCCGGCGATGCGTCCGACATTGGCAGCCAAAAAGAAGCGTAAGCCATCGCCTCGCAAGGCACCCCCCGCACGGGGATCTTCTCCTTGCCGTAGGCAACTACCGCTAAATACGGCATTACCCACGCCTCCAAAGAGACGTACAATATCCCATGAGGGTACAGTATTGCACGTGGATCCAGAACCGGCTCAAGAGATTAATTCTCCCAAAGTGCGTCTTATCGTCCTCGAGGATAACCAGGCCGTGATCAAAATTGTCCAAAAAGGACGTACACCAGCACTTCGTCATCTTCATCGTACTCATCGTATCAACCTGGATTGGATATGCGAGACGTGCCAACTCGAACATATCGAGCTCAAATACGTAGGTACAAAGGAGCAGATCGCAGATATGATGACCAAACATTTCGAGACGAAGAAAGCAGACCTTTGGAAGGATCTCTTGGAACACTCGCTCATCTTTCCCGTTACCCCGATACAGTGTCCTCCAAAGAAACCTTGGAAACCATTGCGAGGGCCTCGCAGGCCCGATGGTTTACCTCACGTTGCGGAACCTCAAAAACTGGATGGCTGTCCGGAAGTATGCAACATATTACTTACAGAAAAAGAAAGATGGGGCGAAGTAGGATCAGAATGTGGATTTCGGTGTGTGGGACAAGCCAATCACGAGGGAATACGCGCATGCATGTGCCACATTGGCGTACCGGCCGCTGCTATTGCGTCGCGCACACCTCGTTCACGCGCACGTTCCCCGCACGGTAGACATCCCCGCCATCCTCCCTCGCCTCCACAAGATGCAGAGAGATTTAGGACATTACTTAATTATACGTTCATGCCGCAGCAATTTTACGACTCGAGCTACAAAGCTCACGGGCATTATATTCGCCACGTGCGAGGCGAAAATAAGTGAGATCGGTTCTAATCCCGATACCCCCATCCACAAGATGGATCAGGCACAGCCGCTCAACCTCATCGGCTGGCCCATCGGCTACGACACGGAGTACGACCCGAACGCCAAGGACGACGACCGCGTGGGCTTCACGTGCCACGCTCAAACTGGCCGTCCTCGTGATCCTGATGATGGTCACATATACATACATCAACGGCGTGCCGATCGCAGTGGAGAGTTTGACCTCCGCGTACCCGACGAATCCACTATTCGAGAAATTACCCGCTCTGCGTCCGCCGACGCCAAGAGTTGGATCAATGACACGAGTGGATCAGTCGGCGGCAACGCCATTTATGACTACATCACATTTACAGCTTCACCGTGGCTATCATTCATGCGGGCTATGTGTATGCTTTCCAGTCTCTTCAGTCGTAATCCGTCTGTACAAGAAAGTGTTAGTGGTTTACATGATCATTTGAACTCGGTGATCCCAGGAACGCACCGCAAGTGCCCACCAGGGAACTTTACAACGATGATATTGAAAACGGAGTGGATGATGATTCACAACGATTGGTCTAAGATTGGCAGTGCAGTACTGGGACAGTATGCCGAGGACAGCGTTCAGGATACACAAATATACTATTCAAATGGTCTTTGTGCACCACCCGATGTATACAGCAATGGATTGATAACTCCAAGCTATGCTCCTAAACTTGATCGTACCACGGCCAAGTTACCTACACGACCACCTGGCGTAGCCAGGACATCAGATACATCTGGACACATCGGCCACATTGTTGAGGATAATTTGGTCACCAACATGAGAGCATTTTCCGACCTTAACCAAACAGGCAAATTTCGCCGCAAGCTGACTACATGGTTGACGGCGCGCGGAGGCTTTGGAGGTATCGGATCATACCCCAAGACGGTGGCAACACCATCCGATCATCCAGAAGGCTGGGTGGCAATATCAGATCATGACGGGGATATGACAAGTACCTATCGTTGGCAACCATACAACGAGGGCAACGACTTCTTTGGCGAAGCCGCTGACCAGATCGGCCAGATCGACCCTGGTCTTACCCCTGGCCCTGATGTTGACCCACTCGAGCTGGACCAAGCAAAGTACAGCGCTTTCTGTGGTGGTCGTTTGGTTTCTACTCTTCTTTCAGATAATGGGTGGTGTTCCCTCGTACAAGAAGACTTGGGACTACTCTTGCATCATGCATTTGGTCCATCAGGGCACGCGTACAAATGGGCCAACTGATGCACAGACTCAACGTGGATTATGCAGGCCAAGAAAGGGGCCAAGAGTGCAAAACACAAGAAGTACCCAACTTACGGCACCGACGAGCTCAACACTGCACAGAAGCGAGAAGATCTCGCCAAGGCATCAAACGTTGCTCTCGTACCGCTATTTATGCCGTGTCTCAACCGCGCGGAATGCATTGGCGGCGCTACTCTCGAGCATTTGTCGACCATAATCCGCGACGACATCATGATGTGGGCATTCTCTTTTGGCAATTTTTAAAGAATGGTTCCGACAGAACGACGCGCCGATCGGTCAAGATTGCGTTCGATTGCCAGAGGCTGGTGGAGACACCCGCTATGGTATGGAGGAGCTGCGTAACCAACGTTTCAATACACAGGGAACCCGTACCACAGCTATTCTCAACAACCAGTATGAGTGCACTCTCGAGCAGCGCAACATGATCAGGATGATCCGCGAGGCCAGAGGCCTCATGTTAGACAGCGACAATGCCTCCATCAACAAGTGGCGCGAGTTAAACGAGAATATCTGGAGCTACTGGGCCAATGATTTTCCAGCATATGTAAAACAAAGACATTATTGCAGGGGCCTCAATGCCATGGTGGTATGGAGCGCGAATGACATCGCATGCGCCAACCACGGACAGAATACCGTGGACATGCGTCGACATCAGAATCGTGCACCTACTGACGTATATGACCTCCAGAAAATGGAATGCGAGGGCGGCGTCCCGACGCTCATGCCAGTACACGTACACGTGGATGTATCACGTTTTCTCGATGTGATGCAGTACTTCCGCTGTCCCACAGTCATGGGGCCTGGCAAAGCAGCACAGTGGGGCGCACACCCAAACTTTGATCACCACACGAACGACCTGATCAATATTATGCAAAATCGTGGTATCACTGTTCTTCCATCAGATCACTGGGTGGAGGCGTACGATAGGATGACCCCGCAGGCTTGGCATGCAAAACAGAACAACCATAACATGGCGATGTTTACAACACAGTTCTGCGACGCAGTATGCTGTCGTAACTTCTGCGCTTTGATTCAGTCACTGCCTTCTCAACCATATCCATTCAGGGCTCCATTACTGATTCCTGTCACGGATGAGCAGGCCTATACACAGGCCAAAGAGATCATGGCTGCTCTCGACTTCAGAGAAAAGATGACAATCGAATGGAAAAGAGATCCCAGCCTCACGACGTTGATGACACAGACGGCAAGCGAAATGGCTCATTGTGCGTGGATGGCATCATGTGCCGATGGTACGTTGCCGGCATCACTGCCTGCTGACGCAGGCGACACAACGGAACCTGTTCCTGGAATGCCGAAACGGACACCAGCACCTGATCCTAGCGAGCCAGACAAGGCTATCCCTGAAAATGATCCATGGGGTGTAGCATACGACGACTTATTCCAGTACCTCATGCTGTTGATCAGCGACTACCCTGGGGCTTGGGCATCCTGGCATTCAGTCGAGAAACAAGAGCTCCTCCACCCCATGATCATTAAAACGGTTGAAGATGCACATGCAGTTACTTGGGTTGTGTTCGAGCAGTTTTTACAACAGATTACTGACTTGGATGGAGATGATAACGCGACCAAATCACGACTCACTGCGGAAAACAACAGGCGGACTTCTCACTGTATCGGCCCTGCTGCCGAGAACGAGCGGAACATCATAGCATGCAAAACATTCTTCAGGCAGAATGCACTTGATCGCGTGGCATTGGGATCTGATCCTGATTCTCCGACGTCCGTGTGGCGTGCGGCGGCTGATACAGAACAGCCAGCCCCACCAGGCCCATTGCCTGACCCACTGCAACCTGGACCGCAATCGATAGACGTGCCACAGCCATCGGCTCCTGGACCAACAGCAGACCAGCAGCCAGCTGATCAGCTCCCAAAGGCTGAGGCGGCACCGATCCCTGACGACGGCACTGACCTAGAGGCCATGGAGCTGGAGGCAACTCCTGCCGAAGAGGAATCTTCTCCACACGAGATGAATTTATTATCATGGCAGGACAGCTGGGAGCGTTCCATGTATGAGGACATCAGCCAGGTCGGGATGTTCGATAACGCATGCACTATTCGAGAGTGGAAGCTGCAAGCAGGCATCAAGGATGACCATCCGTACGTATGTCCAGTATTGCGGGGTACATCCGCGATCAATGGATTCGCCTGCCTGGACAACAAAGACTGGTACGAGCAACTGTTACACGATGATTGTGTGATTGCTCACGCGCCTGATATTGCACAGTCTGGTTGCTTTCCAGAATGGAAGTGGATATCGTTACCAAATTACGACGACATACGTTATGGTCCCGAGTTAATTGATGATGAGTGGCTGGGAGCAAACAAATACATGAGCAAATACATCACGACCATGTTACGCCACGAGATTCACTACACAAAGTTCTATACCAATCAATTTCACGATAGACGTATCAACATTTGGGAGAAAACAACAGATCGTGAATGGAAGGTTCCAAGCAATTGAAAATCCTTTCAGGAAATAGTTCAATGGAAATTCAAAGATCGCAATAACCACAACGGGCCGTCCATGGACGCGGCAGTGTCACACTTCAAGAAAGATTGTGCAAATGATGGATATGCCGATTGGCGAGTATTACCCGATCTTCATCATTCGTGCATTCCAGAAACATATTGATCCGCCGAAAAATAGAATTGAGATATACGCCCAACCAATCCCCGAGGGAGGTGACCCCAGCTGTTTCGATTGGAACAGCGTCATTGCCATTCGGTGTGTCGGAGGTCACAGTTGCGTTAACCCGCTTTCCAAACCATGGGATATGGGCTGGGAGAGCCTACAATGGACAGACGTGAAATACCTCCACCACGGCACAGCACTCCGTGCTTGGCGCAACATCTTGAAGACAGGGATCATTCCAGGCTACGTCGATCCATCTTCTCAGAGAGACAAGCATCATAAACCGTCACAGCGCTCGGAGGCATTCTTCAGTTCCAGCACATATTTAGACAATGTCCAGAAGAATCCCCACACCTCAGTAGAGTCATACAAGTTCTATCACTACAAGAACGAGGTCGAGCTAGTGATCAATATGGAGATCGCCACAACAGCAGGTTGCAGATTTTGGCTGTGCGCTCAAGGTGCTATCATGACAGGGGACGTGGTTCCAGCTGCGGCAGTTATTGCAATTCGCCGCCTCAAACCACATCACATGCACGGCCAGCAGATATGGCCAGACGGCGCCACATGGGATTACCCGCCATTGGCCGCGAGACCGCCATTGAGCAAATGCGAGATTTGCGCCTATCTTCCTGGAGAGTTCATCGAAGACCCTCCTGGGATTGCACCTGTTGGCACGGATCAGAACATGGAGCAGCCAAGGACAACGTCAGCATCAGCACCTTCGGCTCAGCTGGGGGCAACCCCTGCTAGCCGTATATATGGAGCCGATGCCTTGGATGAACAAATGGTCCGTGCTATGATTCAGGACACCAATCACAAAGCAGATGATAAAGAATGGTTAATTGCCCTGTCATACTGCCGAGAGGCTCTTCGACCTATTACATCAAAGATTACACAAAAAGACTGGGATCGTCGCCCTGCATTTAATGATGTTCGCATGGGGGACTTCATTATCATTAAGAATTGGGGATCTATCAAATGTTATCATTATGACAATCACTACCCCAAGGGCAATCACAATACCAATGTCCCCATGACTAAGGGCCACATATATGGTCCAATCATTCATTTCGGCGTCTTTGACAAGTTCTTCGCGGTACAGATACCTATTCTCAACTACGGTTTACGATGGGTAAACATATGGTACAATGGCAAAAGCATGCCCCTCAAGGGCGTTGTCTTTGCATTACCAATTCGTACCGACCAACATGTCATTGACCCGACATATATGACTACCGCCCTGGAGGGACCATCCTCATGCCGTGACAAAATACTCCAGCACAAAACTGATGGCAGTCTGCCATATCTTGGTATGCCGAGCATTTATAGGCCACGCATTCCACGTACACCGACCAGACAGCCCGCTCCTCGGACACCCGATCCCGAAGAGCTGGTGGCCACACCTGCTGAAGATACCGCCCCTACGGACGATGGACCTCAACAAACTGCAGGCTCATCTGATGAACCTTTGGTTACCGTTATCGTGGATATACCAAACATATCGCTCACCGCTGAAGAAAAAGCGGCAAATGACAATATGAGAGCAGATCTATCAGCAGAGATCCAAGCAGACGAGCACGTTGATGCGAGCATACTCGACAACGTTATTGACCCGCCAGAAGACTTCCTCAACCACCCAGACTACGACCCAGCGGAGGATTCAAGGTGTATTAACCAGTCATACGACCGCCGCATATACCGCTGGACGTCGGAGTTGTTGGTGGATTCACATATGATAAAGATGAAACAAATCGTTGAGGTACACACTGGCGCGGAGAGAATTGTGGCTGATAAAACACAATCGCACCTACGATTTGAGATTCAATTCGGATCCAAAGCATGGAATGCAGAGACATACTATTTGAATTATGATCACACCCACAAATGGGCACGTGACTTGCCAATTTGCAGTGCAGACCACTTTTTCAAAAAGTTGGTACACTACCTGGACCCAGAGACCATCGAGGAGTCGACTACAGGCGTCATTCAATGGATCTCCAAAGTATATCAAAACATATTGATGGGCAGTATTGCGGAGCTCCGTGGCTTCACAAACGATGCCATCCATCAGAAACATCCTGCACTCCAAACGCTGCGTGATCTATTTAAACATTGCATCGACACATTCGGTAATCCAGACTTCCCCGTATGGAAGGAGCTGGTGGAAACACCTGCCGCGCCACGTGAACCAGGCGCGGAGCAGGATATTCCCCAGGACCCAGGCAGCGTTGCATCCGCAGCTCCTGATCAAGAAACCATGGCACGGATCATAGCCGAGCAGACGGGAGTCAACCGCGAGGAGGGCGACAACGAGTCCGCCTTGCAGGAGAAGGCTCGCCGCCTTCGTATTGAAAACGTATGCCATGGTGGTGCTGAGGATGCAGACAACGACACGCCAGAGTACATAGGACTGCCAGGGGAAAGATTGTCTAGGATCGAGATCGAGGGATTGAGTAGATCAATCGCTTCCCGACCGAACGCCGAGATCAACCGCGAAGCCATGGATCAGATCAGCCGTAGTCTTGCTCGTGGTCAGGATACCCGCTGGGGATCTCGTGAGCACCTCACGACGGAGGGAGCCCCAGAAACGATCCTGCATGATATCGCGCGATGTCAGAATTGCGGTCGAGACTTATCCCTTGGGATCGTCACAGGTGATGGTACCCTTTGTGGCATCTGTTGGCAGTACACCGTGGCCGTAGGTGCTACGGGTAAAAGTACCGCCGCCCAGAGCGACCTAGCATACCTCCAGAAGCTGACCAACTGGATCAAGATGACGCTCTCCCAGGATGACATCACGAGGTACATGAGAGACGGAGCGCAAGTCATTATGACGGGCGCGCGATCACACCCAGGTAATGAGAAAGATTCGCTGAGGAGAATGGCTAATGTGTCTAGGAAGAGGTATCAGAAGTGGGTCGAATCTGGTAGCCCTCCTGCACACGAGTGCAGACTGATGGGCGAGGCTAGTGACGACAGACCTCTGTACTACCCATATGCCAATCTCGTTCAGCGCTTTCTCAACGACTTGAAGTTCCACCACCAAATGACAGGCGCTCGCGTGAACGTGGGCAAGAAGGCCTGGAACGTGGACGACATGCGTGATGCATGCACGATCCTCGATACCAGCATCAGGACAGGCCAAGCTGGTCGGAAGAAATGGTGGCTGAACGAGGGCCGACTCGACAGGCAAACGCGGCAGGCTCGCGGACTTGTCACGATTGCCCTCCCTAGAAGGGATGGCACCCGTGAGAAAGTCACGCAGCGCAAGCTTGCTGCGATTGCTAACGAATTGTTGGGCTCCCTCGATCCGTCACATACCGACCAGAGGGGGGTTGATTCAGGGATGAGAACCGATCCGATCGAACCTGATACACACTCCCATCAGTCTGATGATGCCATGGAGCCGCGCCATCCGCCGCCGCCGCCGCGCCCTGCCCCTGGCGACGCTGCACAGCCCAGCGCCTCTGGCGCGGCGGACCACATGCCCGCGGGGCCGCGCGCCAAGAGAGCGCGTGCCACAGATTACGCCGCCTACTGGCGCGACGACCTTGAGGACAGTCATTGGGGTCTCAGTTATTGGAGCTACTACATCAGCTGTTGGATCTACATCGCAATGAACAACGACGAGTTCGTATACATCCACGACATCCAGTACAACGATTGGTTTCGTCACTGGATCCCGAGGACATATTGGGAACATTCGCGACGAGCTACGTGACGTACAATGGCCAGAGGATGTGGGACCGCAGGTTCTACAAGAACGGCAACGCGTAGGGAGTCGGCCGCAAGGCCCACCGCTCAAAGGCTTGAACTTCATTATCATCCAAGTTCGCCTTGAGCGGTGGCTATTACATACTTCTAGGCCACTGCACTATACAACACAAGTGGCCACACATACAAACATCTTTTGCGATAGCCGAGGCAGCCTCCTAAGGAGCAACGCCAACGGGAGTCGCCAAATAGAATTTATATACGTGCAGCTTTCGTGTTTATCAACACGACATTTCGTCTGGCCAGACATTTGCTTTTGCATATAGTTGCGTTCCGTAGCACGGTCGTGCTCATCAACACGATCTCAGCGTGCATATTCATTATACTATAACTACATTGCGTTGAGAATAATCTGACAGCTGGTGGCAACACCTGCCTCGCAAAAGCGAGGCAGATTACAAGTTGCTTTATTGCTCAGATCTTCTTTCTCCGCCCACCCTTGTCTCATTTTTCTCCGCCCTCGAGTGCCGAAGCGTTTTGGGGGGCGCACCGAGGGGGCGCCAAAGTGTGCTTGGCGAAGAAATGGGGACCCAGGGCGTTCCTTCTTACTTTACTTTGCAGCTGAGGCTATACTGACTTTAAGCTCAGCTGCCTGCAGACTTAAGGATTCAAGGAGTAAAAGGGTGACGGATTCTTATCCTCTGTTCCCGAGTCCTACCCTCACGGGCGGGATTCGGGACGGGGTGTGTGAATATAACCCGTGTAATACCCTCATATATACTCCTTATCCTCACCTCTCCTGCGCCTGGCCGTTTGGGCTCAGGTATTGGGACAGATCGATCAGACCTTTGATCGTGCAGGAGGGAAAGACATCCACCTATCCCTCCTTCCCTCTACCAACGGATCAGGGGTTCTGTACCCTTGTACTTCAACCCCATACACAGATAGACTGGACACAAGGTATCTTTGATTTGGCGGGTTAGACCTTTTCCGTTTCATCCTCTTCCCTTTTTTTCTCATATTTTTTTTGTTGCTGAGTCTTGTCGTCGGCCGATGAGGATCGAAGGATTTTAAATGCAGCTTGCTTGTCGGCTGGCCTTTATAAAAGTTTCTGGCATGTTTATGCCCCCTGGGGGCCCGGGAGGTTTCTGGGCGCCCCCTGGGGCGCCCGGAGATCATGCCGCCGAAACCCGCGGCTTGTTGCCATCGCCGTCGCCGTCGCCGCCGTGGCGGCCGCCGTGGCCACTGCCTCTGTCGCCGTCGCCAATCGCCGCCGCCGTCGTCGTCGTCGTTCTCGTCGTCGTCGTCGTCGGCGGGGGTGGTTGGACGTGACCTGGTCCGATTTGCTCGCAGGTGCGCTTTCGTCGGCGCGGTCGGGTCCGCTGCGAAGGCTCGATCGCGCGGCGCTCCGCGGCAGGCGGAGGGGGGCCAGGGGGGCTTCAGTCGTTGTTTTTTCGCGGCTGGTGCGAATAATGATAGAAGGGCGGGGGGGGGGGGGGGGCGGGGCAGTCCCGGAGAAAAGCGTTGCGAGCTACTATGGCAGCGTCTGCGGGTCGGCGTAGTTTGGTGGTTGCCATCCGCCAACTAGCCGCTGGGGGCCAATGCCAGCGCGAGTTGCGCCGCGATCGCGGCGCGCCGTTCGCAGGTCATGGGGGCATTGAACAATCGAGCCGCGGGGGCAGGTCTGGCCCGCCCCCGCCCTGGGGAAAGAAGGCAACGGGCAAACGTGGAAGCAGGGCAGCGGGACAAGGAAAATGACGGATGCGAGAGATGCGGGGTGGGCGGGGGCCGCGTCGCATGTAGGTTTTGCGCGAGGCCCGCGGCCGGGGGGGGCAAGGGCGAGGTGCGGGTGGGTTTTGCTTCGAGATTTGAACCTGAGTGCTCGGCCCAAGTGCCGCAAAAACAGGCGCTCTACGGCGAGATATCGCGCCCTGGACAAGCCGGCAAATTGGCCGGCGCTGAACTGGGCGGGGCAATCCCAGTTTGAGATGTTCGGGCGAGCAGAATTCGCGACGAGGCGTCTGTCGCGCGCCGCTGAATCTGGCGCCGGCCCGGCGGGCATGGGCGCCGGGCCTCGGCGCCCATCGGGCCGCGCCGCGGGCGCAGCTTGACTGGCAGGAAGCATTTGTCAGCCGATGAAGCGGGCGGGCCCGAGCCGCGGCTCGCCGCTGCGCCGCGAGTTGACGGTCGCGCCCATTTGTCCGAGTCTCCTTTTGGCGACGGGCTGGGGCCCAGCGCCGCGCGTGGGTTTTCGGATCACGGCGCTGGAGTTGCTCGCAATTGCTCGGGGTTAGAGGCCCTCGCCGGGCAGCAGTCGAATCGCCGACTGGCGGCGTGGCAGGGCAATGCGGGCGCAGAGGGAGCAGCGCGGTGCGGCACCTCGGCGCGCTCGCGAGGTGCCCGCCGCGGTTGCGAGAGCGCCGTCAGCGCCGCGACTGCGCGCGGCTCAATTCTTCGCGGCGGGGGCGCCCCTGGACCGCTCTCGCGCGGCAGAAGCACGCCGATGCGCGATGTCGCGCCGCGAGAGCGCCGCTGCGCGTCGGAGGCGGCGAGGAGCGATGAGCGCGAATAAATGCCGCGCGCGACGCGCGGCGCATCGGCGCGGCCGGCCCAGACGCGGGGCCAGCGCGCCAGGCGAGGCGCCCGCGCCGTCGCTGCGGCGGCGGCGTTCTCGCCCTCGCCCACGTCCGCCCTCGGGCGCGGGGGGCGATCGCGGGCCGCCGCTGCGCGCGCGAGCTCCCGCGGGGCGCGGCGGGCGACAGGCGCGTCGCTGGCCCGCGCCGCAGGCGCGCGCCAATCCGACGAGCGGCGCCCCCCGACCCCCCGGCAACTACATGGTTTCCTAGGGTGGCGTCTTTTGCGCGTGGTCTCCGCGCGGTGTCCCGGGCGGTCTGCCGCGCAGCTTCCCGCGCGGCCTCCCGCGCGGTCTCGGATGGTTTCCCGAGTGGTATCGGGCGTGGTTTCCCGCGCGGTTCCCCGCGCGGTTCCCCGTTTGGCCCCCCGCGCGATCTCTTGCTCAGTTTCCCGCTTGGCCCTCCGCGCAGATGGTTGTTGTCTCTGTGTGTGTGTGTGTGTGTGTGTGTGCGTGGGTGTGTGTGCGTGTGTGTGTGTGTGTGCGTGTGTGTGCGCGTGCGCGTGCGCGTGCGCGTGCGCGTGCGCGTGCGCGTGCGTACGTGCGTGCGTGCGCGTGCGCGTGCGTGCGTGCGTGCGTGCGTGCGTGTGTGTGCGTGTGCGTGTGCGTGTGCGTGTGCGTGTGTGTGTGTGTGTGTGTGTGTGTGTGTGCGCGTGTGTGTGTGTGTGTGTGGTTGTGTGTGTGTGTGTGTGTGTGTGTGTGTGTGTGTGTGTGTGTGTGTGTGTGTGTGTGTGTGTGTGTGTGTGTTTCTCCCGCCTTGTTTCCTGCGCTGTCTTTCCCGGCGCCTTATATGGTGCGCTTTTTTTGGGGGTGCGCCCCGCGCGGCCCTCGCGCCCGCCCTGCCCTCTTCGCGCATTCGCGCTCATCGTCAGCATCGGCGGCGCTGCAGCTGCGAATTCAGCGCCAGGCTGGCCGTGGGGAAACCCACGGGCCCGGCCGCACAGGGGCCCCAGCGTGGCTCCAGCTGCCCACGGGCGCCCGGCCGCCGCCGCCCCCGCGCGTCGCGGCCCGCGCGCGCGCCGCTGCCCGCGGGCGCCCGGCCGCCCAGGGGCCACAGCGCGGCCCGGCTGCCCCGCGGGTGCCCAGCCGCCACCGCCAGCGCCTCGCAGCCCGCAGGCGCACAGCTGCCCGCGGGCGCCCGAATGTCGCGCCTGGCGCCGCGCGCCGGCGTGGCCCCGCGCGCCAGGCCGCGGCCGGCGGCGGAGCACTTCATCCCTTCACCGCTCGCCAGGCCCTTGGCCGGCGGCGCCGCTGCTCGGCCGTCTTGCGGCCCCTCCCCGTCTCACTCGCTCGCCAGGCCTCTGGCCAGTGGCGCCACGGCTCAGCCGCGGCGCGGCTTGGCGGCCACCTCGCGCGTGACCTCGCCCCCGCGCTGGAAGCCCTGCCCAGAGGCCCGCTGGGGCGATAAAACCGCCCCACAAAGCATGTTGATGATAGATGATGACAAAACCATCATTTGGGACGATAAACCGCCCCACATCTTCACGTGGGATGATCGACCGCCCCGCGACAATGCGCGCAACGAAACACCGCCCCACATCTCGTTTGTTAGCGAAAATGATACTATATATATGTGGGGTAAGGAAATATAGAAGACAAGAAATATGCGGCACGCAAGCACCAACAACAACGTGTTCACAGTTGGAAGTGCTCGCAGGTACTGCTCTGCTCAGAGACAATGCGATGAACGGGAGAAAACAGATGGGGGAGGAAAGGAGGAGGGAATCGAGAAACAGGATAACGAGATGGAGAAAACGGAAAGGAGGAGAGGAGGGGGGAATATGATGGGTTAGAAATGGATGGAACGGTTCGGAATGCAGGGGGGCCCGCGCCACGCGGGGGTGCGTTTCACGAGTGCTGGCCCACCCCCTGCAAGAAATATGTATATATATATATATATATGTGTGTGCGCATGCGTGCGTAGAGAGAGAGAGAGAGAGAGAGAGAGAGAGAGAGATGGCGGAGGGAACAGCAGTTATTGTTCAGGGGATCTTGGCGCCGAAGCGGCCCGTCAGACTTAAAAGGCGCGAGGGGCGCCGATGGCCTGACCGCGATATGGGGCCCTCGCAAAGCGGCCGCGGACACGTTCCAGGGGGGGGGGGGGGGGGGCAAGCGGAGGATCAGAGGGGGGAAAGGAGGTGAGGATGAGGAACAGAGGGAATGGGGGAGTGACGGAGGCAAAGTGGTAGAAGGGGGGGAGGAGGATGATGATGATGAGGCGGATGACGAGGAGGACGACGCGGAATGATGATGATGATGATATGATGATGATGATGATGATTAGGGCGAGGAGGAGGAAGAGGAGGAGGAAGAGAGGAGGGGGGGGGGGAGGATGAGGATGAGGAGGGGGGGGGGGGGGGGGGGGGGGGGGGAATGAGGAGGGGGGGGGGGGGGGGGGGGGGGGGGGGATGAGGAGGAGGGGGACGCGGAGGAGGGGGAGGAGATGATGATGATGATGATGAGGAGGAGGAGGAGGAGGAGGGAGGAGGAGGAGGGGCGGGGGGGGAAGGGGGGGGAAGGCGGAGGAGGATGAGGGGGAATCTGATACAAACAGTAGTGGAAACATGAGGGCGCCCGTTAAGGCTCGAGCACACGATGCAGCTCGAGACTGGGCCCGATGAGGAGGTGCTCAAGAAGCACGTCGCGCTCATTCGGGAGACGCGCGCGGCCGCGCCGCAGGGCGGGGTCTCTCAGAGCGTGGCAGAGGCCGAGGGGCGCAACATTCCTCATCCTAGATGCCACCGCTCTCCCTCCCCCCCCCCCCCCCCGCCTCCTCCTCCCCCCCTCCTCCACCTCCTGATCCTCCTCCTTTTCTGCCCCCCCCCCCCCCCCCCCCCCCCTCGTCGACGCGGCTGGGCGCATCTCGGAACATCGACTTGTCTATCGGATCATCGTTTGATCACCGCGGTGATCAAACGATGATCGTTCGCAAATGTCGGCGCCCCAGGCAGCGTTCATGAACGTAGCATCGGCGGAGAAATCGGATCGGCACCTCTCTGCGCAAGCGCAGGCATGGGCGCGCGACCAGGCTCGCATGTTGAGGGCGATGCTCAGGCACGTTGCAAAGATCGGGTCCAGGGCCCTGTGCTCTTCCCCTCATCCTCATGCAGTCATTCTCGCCATTTCCCCTGCGATACTCAAGTCCGCCTCTAGATGGGGTAAGGTGCCGCGCTGGGGAGGATCGGGATGGCCGGCCGTGGCTCGGAAGCAATAACAGCTGGCGATGAGATGCCGCGCCCGAGCCGCCGTCGGCAATCCCGAAGCCCCTCCGCGCGGCACCCTATCTCTCCTCATCTGCATCCTGGTCTCCCCCCCCCCCCCCCCCCTTCCCCCGCCGAAGGAAACGCGCCCCCGAGTGGGCTCGCGGCTTCTCTGACGACCAGGGTGGCGACGGTGGCGGCGCGCAGGCAGTTGCGCATCCATCTCCGACAAAACGCTTTTTGAAAAAGAGACCACCCTCGCGCGGCATGATCCCGATGGTCAACATTGACGGCTACGATATCGGATGGCAGGCCGACATGCAGGACAGACTTGGGTTTGAATATATTGCGTTACCAGCCCTTCTTCTCCCACAACCATCCCATTGCCCTTCGTCCTCACCCCGCTCCCACCCAGTCCCCTCAGCTCACCGCCATTCCCATCGCACTCCACTCCACTCACATGCCCTCCCGACCCCTCAGCTCCCAGCGTCTTCGCCCCCCCCTCCCACGAGCCCTTGGATTAGGGGCCGTGGGAGGGGGGGCATGGCGAAGAAACGTGGGCACGTAAGCGAAGTGAGATCGGAGGGGGCAGGGGGGGATCGGACGGCGGGCGCTGGTAATCTATCGGCCCCCCAGCCTGCCTGGCGCGCGAAGCCCGACTCGGCCGAGGTGGAGCGGGTGGTCGCGCAGGCGCAGGAGGGCGACGCACCGTTGCTGGCAACCTGGGCCGATGGCTATGCGCGGGAGGTGACATGGCGATGAAATAGCACCGTCGATCGCCAGCGTTGAGACAGGTCATAGACGGGATCATCGATTGGCTCATCGCGATGGTCCCGCGATGATCGGTGCGTTGGGGTATCGTCGAAACGATGGCCACAACGTTCGGATCATCGCATGATCATCTAGATGATCCCGTCGATGATCCATAGGGTGATCTGTCCACGACGGGATCGATCGATGCTGTTTGATCTGGATAGGTGCCCGACACGGTGAGCTCATCATTGGCCTCGGGTTCTGCGCCGGGCAAGACGAGCGCGCACGTTTGGGGCGGCACCGTGAAGATGTCTGGTGAGCGGGTGAAGATTGCGCACGTAAACAAGAAGGGCAACAGGTGGCTTCAGGCCCAGCACAATGGCCAGCCGATGCAACTATCAGGCTATAAGGACGAGAATGTCGCAGAGGCGTGGCTGGTCGAGCTGATCACCAAGTACGTGAGTGGCGAGGTTGACAAACTAGAGATGGAGGAGCTCAAACGCGAGTGGCTGGAGGGCGGCAACAGAGTGTGCAAACGACCAGCTGCTAAGAAACCAGCATCAGCTGGCAAGACGCCAGCAGCAGCAGACGGCGAGGATGGCGAGGCGGCGGAGGGTGCGGCGGCGGGCAAGGATGCTGATGAGGATGGAGCTGAGGATGAGGCTGGGGATGCTGCGGCGGGCGAAGATGAGGACGAGGAGGGGCGCGGCGGGGGGGGGGGGCGGCGAAGCCCCGGAGGCAGAGCAGGAACCAGTCCGTCTGGGCGGGCCCTGGGTTGAGCAGCACTGCTCCATCCAGCGAGAGCCCCATGGGGGACCGATGGGCCTCGGACAGCAGCAGCCAGGGCAGGCGCAGGGCGGGGCCTGGGGAGGCCGACGCCATCGCCCACTTCGAGGGATGCCCCCCCGACGCCGGCCCAGCCAGCACGCTCGCGGAGCTCGCAGCTGGGATGGTCTTGGCAATGACAGCCACCGCCTCGGCTTCGGCCAGCGCGCGGGCCGATGGGCAGGGCGGGTGGGGGGGGGGCGGATCCCCGGCAGCGCGGCCCCAGCGCCGACGCCCGGAGAGGCAGGATCTCAAGAGGCCAGCTGCGGCCGTGCCTGAGGCCACTGCGGCGGGGGCGCCAAGGCGAGGGCGCGTCAGACAGCGGCGGGTCCAAGGTGAGGGGGCGGCCGAGGACGGCAGGCCAACGCCGGCGGGGCGGCCCGAGGGGTGGGGCTGCGAGCTGAAGGGTGGCCCCATCCAGGCGTCGCCATCGGAACCGTGCCAGGAGATCCCCCCAGACGCGCGCCGGGGTGAGCAGTGCAGCCGCAGGGGCAGGAGGCGGCAGGCAGAGGGCGCCAGCTTGCTCAGCCATGATCGCGAAGGCGGACCGCGCGGAGGACAAGCTCCGTGCCGCAAGGCAGGCGCGCGGCTACATCGTGCGCGTGACCTGCGGCGCCTACGGCAGGAGGAGGACGGGCGGGCTCGGGCGGGCCTGTCCAGCGCGGTCAGAGAAGCCGACGGCCATCGACAAGAAGCGCAAGCAGAGGGCGGCCATTATTCCGGCAGGGCTCCACCCCGCGACGCGCCAGCCGCTCGACTGAGGCGGCGGAGGCGCGGCGAGAGCTAGGAGAGCAACGTGGCGGTGAGCGGGGTCGCAGGGCCTGGCTCGTGTATGATTACCAGGGTTATAGTATGAACGCTGCGCTTTGCCTGGCACTCAAAGTAGTGGTTGTAGATAGCCGCTGCTCGTGCTGGCCCAGTAGGGGCTGACTTGAGCGGCCCCCGCGAGAGCCTATGAAACGTGCGCCCTCCATCGTTTGAGGTGGGGTGTGTGGCCAGTGCGAAACAGACTCTTCGGACAAATGCGAAGCAAACTGTGAAACAAAGGTCACACCACATATATTGCACACATCGATGGGTGCTTTAGCTTCTACCACATGTTGCACCACATGGCTTACATCGCGCAGCTTACACCACATGCATTTTCTTTTCTAAAAAGAGAATAGACTCGATCCCCCCGGACTTATCTGTTCCCCATGGGGTAGTATAATTTCATATATCTATATATATATATAGCTGTATACATATGTATATATATGTATATGTATGTATGTATGTGTGTGTATGTATGTGTACATATATATACATATATATATATGGCTATAAATATATATATATATATATATATATATATATATATTCTGCACATTCGTCCATCCTAAAGATGAAATCATACCATGCCAGGCAGGCTGGGTTCCCCCCCTGAAACCCCCTTGTTTTTTGCAAAAGAAAAAACATTTGGCGGTGACATTTTTTGTTCTAACATAACACCTTTTCACTAATCCCTTGCGAAAAATGAGACGAAGTGCGCACGCGCGCGTCGTCGCGCGCGCATGCCAAAATCCTTCAAAAACCTTCGGTGCGGGAGGGATTTCGCAATCGAGTTCCCAAAACACATACAAAAACACAGGGTTTCGCAACACAGAGTTGCTAAACAAGCTTCCGCGAAAGCTCTTGCAAAATCTTAAGAACACCATAGGTTTTTCGATATTTTCACAACATGCTACCAAACGGGCTTCGCGCGCGCTCATGTCGAAATTTGTCGAACGCCCTTGCGCGTCTGCCGTCGCGAGAATCCCCTGCAGAAACAAGGACGAAGTGCAGACACGCGCGTCGTCGCACGCGTAAGCTGAAAACTTTCCAAACCCATCGGTTCCGGAAGGATTTCAAACTCGTGTGTCCAAAAAACATACAAAACACAAGCTTTCGCAACACGGATTTTTAACAAAAGCGTGCGCGCGCGCTCTTGCGTCGTCGTCGTCGTCGTCGCCGTCCTCTCTCCTCCCGCGTCGTTGTCGTCGTCGTCGCTTACGTCGTCCTGTGTCTTTCCTCGTGTTCGTCGTCGTCGTCCTCTTTGGCGTCGTGGTCGTTTCCGTCGTCGTTGTCGCCGTGGTCGTCCTTCCTCCTCCTCCCTCGTCGTCGTCGTCGTCCGTCGTCGGCGTCTCGTCGTCGTCCCTTCTATTTCGTCGCCGTCGTCGTTGTCGTCGTCGTCGGTGTCGTCGTCGTCGTCTTCCCTCCTCCCTCGTCGTTGCCGTCGTCGGCGTCGCCGTCCTTCCTCCTTCTTCGTCGTTCGCGTCGTCGCCGTCCTCCCTCCTCCCTCACCGTTGTCGTCGTTGTCGCGTCGTCGTCGTCTCGTCGTCGTCGTCCGTCGTCGTCGTCGTGTCGTCTGTCGTCGTCGTCGTCGACGTCGTCGTCGTCGTCGTCGTCGTCGTCGTCGTCGTCGTCGTCGTCGTCGTTCGTCGTCGTCGTCGTCGTCGTCGTCACGTCGTCGTCGTTGTCGGCGTCGTCGAAGTCGTTGGAGACGTCGTCGGTGTCGTCGTACTCGTTGTCGGCGTCGTCGTCATCGTCGTTGTCGCTGTCGTCGTCGGCGTCGCTGTCGTTGCCAAGTGCCATTTGGTACCCACCGTCACGGTCTTAAGAGATTTTGCAAACCAAGTTCCGGGTGGGTGGGTGGGATGTTTGCGCGAGCAGTGGAGTGGACAATTCATTGCGAACAGAAATTAATTGCACCTCACAGCACCACATAGCCTACATCACATACATTGCACCACGTAGACTGAACAAGCCTGCTGTTTGGGGTCCACGCTGGCTTATTGCGCAGGAAGCGGATCTCCGGCTTTACCTTCGACCAGTCCACACTGTTCGAGAAAACGCCCAGGCTCCCAGGTGGTATCTGACTTTTATGGTCATCGTCAGGGCCACCGCTTTCCCCAGCTTGTGCGCAAACCACCTGTTTTTAAGCATCGCGGCCTTTGCGCCGCGGTGACGTTCAGCCCGCCACATGTTGGCCAGGATTAGCCTGGATATTCATATTCAGTCCCCCCGTTGACTAGGTGTCCTTGCGTTAGTTCCCAACCTTCCTTGATTGGGTATTCGTTTTGAACAGAGCACCGCCGTCGCGTCTCCCGCCTCCTGCCTCTCAACTCCAGCCCCCCATCCTTTTTGTCTCCTTGTGCCTTGCTTGGGGGGGCTGCGATCTGCGAATTTGTCGCCACTTTCGAGGGCTGCTGGTGGGTCCAGCGGAGTGAGGCACCGCGCGGATCTGAGCGAGACCTCCCCGTCCCTGGAGGGCTGCAATCTGCGAAATTGTCACCACTTTTGAGGGCTGCTGGTGGGTCCAGCGGAGTAAGCACCGCGCGGATCTGAGCGAGACCTCCCCGACCCTTGTGTGCTGCGATCTGCCGACCTGTCGCCACTTTCGAGGGTTGTTGGTGGGCCCAGCGGAGTGAGGCACCGCGCGGATATGAACGAGACCTCCCCGCCCCTGGAGGGCTGCGATCTGCGAAATTGACACCACCGAGGGCTGCTGATGGGTCCAGCGGAGTGAGGCACCTCGCGGATCCGAGCGAGAACTCCCCGTCTTTAGAGGGTTGCGATTCGCGAGATTGTCGCCAGCGGGGTGAGGCACCGCGCGGATCTGAGCGAGTCCCTAGGGGGCTGCGATCTGCGAATTTGTCGCCACTTTCGAGGGCTGAAGGCGTTTTTTGGCTCAAGTTGCGGCTTAACAGTTTTAACGCCGTTCTCGCCCGTACTCAAGCTTTCTCCATACTCAAGCTCTCTCCATAGTCAATCTTCCAGCTAGCTTTTGCCATGGCGAGTGCAGCACCGACGTCGCCAGCAGCCCATGGCTCCACCCGCGCTCCAGGCACCCCGGTTGGGCACCTCGTCCAGGACCCCTGGGAGAACATGGCCAAACAGCAGCGCTCTGGACATGGCCCTGACTCCCCAGCGACCCCGCTCCTCGGCGAGATGCGCGCGGAGGATCAGGGGTACGTGCAGATGCCTGGAGGCGACATGGACGGCCCAGCCGAGAGGGACGCTCTACCATTTCGCCAGCCGGATTTCGGCGCTGCCGCGGCCTCCTCGGAGAAGGACGATGAGCCTGTCACGATGGCTGGAATCGCTGCTCCCCTTCAGCAGCAGCTGGGCCCCGTGACTTCGGTGGTGGCAGATCTTAAGAAACGGTTCATGAAGCTCGACAACAAAGTTACCGATTTGGGCACTTCCCTTGTGGGCCGCTTGGACGACGTGGATGCGAAGCTGATCGATGCAGACCTGCGCATAGAGAAGCTTGAGAGCATGTACGCGGCCATGCACGCACCCCCCAGTGCCGCGGATATTGACGAGAAGATCCAGGCGAGCATCCAGCAGGCCTTCGCGAGCCAGGCCTCGCAGCAGGCGCCTCTCACCAAGAACGTCCCGCTGGTCGACAGGAAGGCGGTCACCATGGTGATCGGCAATCTGGATTACTTCGGGGACTTTGCGAAGGCCGCCGGTTGGTTGCAGGGCAAGCTCACTTCCTTGAAGGGGCCTGCGCCGACGAACATGTACGTCAAGGGCGACTTTAAGGGCATCGTTTTCGCCGAGTTCTCTGACACCGCAGTGCGGGACCAGGCGGTGGCACTCCTTCGTGGTGCGGCCCTCGCCAGCGGAGGCAAGAAGGTCTGGGCAACGGAAGACCGAGCTGCCAGCGAACGTGCTGCGAGGAACTTATGCCTGGGCTGGAAGCGGGTTCTGAAGGAGGAGTGGCAGGTCCCGTATACCATCTCGTTTAACAACGCGGCGCCGTACGTGCTCAAGGTGGGGGGCGAGCACGCGCTTACCGTGAACGTCTCCGGCAGCACCGTGGACAACGAGTGGCAGGGGGACTGGGCAACTTGGTCCGAGCTCCACAACCACTCCTCGATCAAGGACCTCAGGAAGAAGTCGGACGACCTGCTCTCGCGGGCCACGCAGGGGCTCAAAGGAGGCGCGAAGGGCTGCTCCAAGGGGCAACGGCCCCAGTAGGAAACACGGCACATGAGCGATGTTTCACCCGAGTTCGCAGTCGGCCCTACAGCGGCTATTAACCATGATCGAATTCACTCTTCCGATTCTTGCCAGGCATGTTTACCAGCAGTCGGCACTACTGCAATCATCCCCCCTCCTCTCTCCCTGGCTTCCGAAGCACTGCACTTCCGAGGCGGCGCCCTGCGGCCGTGCACCTGGAAGCTCCGGACAGCATCTTGGAACGTTGAGGGCCTCACCGAGGCCAAGCAAGCAGAACTTGAATGGCACATGACACCCATGAACATCGACGTCATGTGCATCCAGGAGACACACAAGACCGGGGCAGAGTTCTCCGTCACTGATGCCGGATTTCTCCTCGTTCTCTCCGGCACGTCGGACCCAGACGATAATGAGACGCCGGGGTCGGTTTCATCGTCGCGCCGCGCATCCGAACGTCCGTCGTGGGGTTCAGGCAACAGGACTCCCGGATGGCGTCCCTGAAGCTGCGAGTCAAAGGCGGCAAGATCATGATCTACACCACGTACGCCCCCCATAGCGGCAAGAGTTTCCAAGACAGACGGCAGTTTTACTCTAACCTAAGTTCCTTCATCGACAGCGGCTCCCGGCGCGGCCCTGCCTTGGTCTTGCGCTCGGCTTCATCGCCGGTATCCGGGCGAAGAGCACATTATCGGGCCCTGCATATTCGGAGTCCCGGACGCGATCTACAACCCCTCGTCCAATCGGAGCCCCCTTGCCGAGCTACGCGTGAACCAGAAGCATTTTATTGGGAGCACTATTTTCCACAAGCCGCCGGAGAAGCAGATCACGTGCTACAGCGTGGGCAAGCGGCCGTGCGACCACCCTTCCCCAGACAATTTTGGACAGATCGACTTCGCCCTAATATCACAGGGTTGGACCCAGCACCTTACGGACGTGCACAGTGACCGTGGCCGGGCGCTGGCCTCGCACCATTTCTCGGTTTGTGCCGACCTCGACATAGAAGTGCCGCTCGACAAGAAAACTCGCACTCCGCAGCCAGATTTTCGAGCCCTCCGGAGCCCGATACGGGCGGCTGCTTTCGCAGAGGCCTTCGGAGAGGCGGCGGGGAGGGCGACCGCGGGCCTGACGGCGAACGAAATAGAGGCGACTATGCGGCCAGCTTTCCGCTCTGCGGCTGCCGCAACTATTCCGGAGAACGCGGCCTCGCCGAAGAGGCCTTGGATCTCGCCCCACTCCCTCTCGCTGATCGAGCAGAGAACCGACGCCCGCCGCTCTGGGCGGACAGACGAGGAGCATCGTCTGCATGTGGAGGTGAGGCGGTCGGTGAAGAACGACAGGTCGATCTGGCTCAACCAATTGCTTGAGACGGGCGACTGGGACCAGGTCCGCAAACTCAGAAGAGGCTTCGCTCCTGCGCGGCATGGGCGCCTACGCGGGATGGACGGCGAAGTGGTGCAATCAGATAGGAGAGCCGACGCGATGGCCGACTACCTGTGCGATGTTCAATGGGCCCCACGCGCTACGACGCCGATGGCACCTGCCCCGATTGGCCCGGAGCTGGAAGTCCAGACCGGCGACATCACAGAGGAGGAGATCATCGATGCAGCGCGACGCATGCGATGGGGCAAGGCTTGTGGCCATGACGGCGTCCCCGGGGAACTGTGGAAGGCTATCTGCATGCGCGCGGGGCCGGGGAGGGAATGGGCGCTAGCCCTGTGTCAGAAGTGCTGGAGAGACGGCTGCGTCCCGGACGCCTGGCACGAAGCCCTCGTAATTGCAATCTTCAAAAAGGGGGGCGTGTCTCAATGTTCAAACTACCGGCCTATCTGTCTGTTGCAAGCCGGATATAAGATGTACGCCATGATCATCCTGCGCCGTTTGAAGGGCGCCGGCGCGGAGGCCAGGATCTGGCAGACTCAGTTCGGCTTCAAGTCTGGGCGCGGGACGGCAGATGCCATATTCTTAGCGCGGCGCCTCTTGGAGGAATCCTGCGCGTTGCAGGGGCCCCCGCTGGTGCTGCTCGCGCTGGACTGGGCCAAGGCGTTCGACAGCGTGATGCCAGATGCTCTCCTCGAAGCGCTGCGCCGGTTCGGCCTGCCGCGGGAGTCGCTGGCCGCCGTGAGCGCCATCTATTCTGCCAGGAGCTTCGCGGTGAAAGAGCGCGGGCAGATTTCGGCGTCGCGAGAACAAGGAGCGGGCATTTGCCAGGGATGCCCGTTATCGCCTTTCCTCTTCGGGATGGTCATGGCGGTGCTCCTGCACGACGCAAAGAACAGCCTCGGTGACCTGGCAGGACTGGTGGACGAGTTGGTGCACGCGGGCGACACGCTCATCGTCGGGAGCGCATCCGGACACGCTGAGCAGTGGAGAAGGCGGGCGCGAACTACGGCCTCACCCTCAATTGGGGGAAGCTCGAAATCTTGGCCGTGGGATGCAACGCTGTTATTCGCAGGCCGGACGGGGCTGTCATTCCCCAGAAGGCAAGCGTCGTGTACCTCGGGTCCGTGCTTTCCGCAGACGGGACGACGCAGGCTGAGCTGGGCCGCCGCCTTGGGCAAGCGAGGGCAGAGTTCGAACTTTTACACCGTGTCTGGAACCGCAGCAGCATCCCGACGCATAGAAAGATACAGATATACGAGGCGTGCGCGCAGACGAAATTACTGTACAGCTTGCACACGACATGGTTGAAGCAGGACGAGCTGACCCGCATCGACGCCTTTCAAGCAAGGTGCCTGCGGAGAATCCTCGGGATCCCGCATTCGCACGTCAGCCGAGTGTCTAATACGGACGTGCTGGCACGAGCGCGCAGGATGAAGCTTAGCAGTACTCTCTTGCAGCGGCAACTCACATACTTTTTTCCATATTGCTTGTAAGGGTGATGACCACCCCTTACGTTCAGCTATTTTTAGACCTTCCTCCCTCGACCTCCGCCCCCCCTCCGGCAAGCGGAAGAGAGGCCGACCGCGACAGACGTGGCCTGCCGAGGTGTACAAACTTGCAAGAGATGTTTGTGGCAGTCTTCAAGTTCCAATCGAACACTTATGCGCAATCCCAGTTCGAGACTGGAAGCGCGCAGTGCGGTCATTTTGCTTGGCACGGTAAGTGTGCCATATTGCTCATGTGCCTTCTGACACACGGCTTTGACTGACTGACTTTCGAGGGCTGCTGGTGGGTCCAGCAGAGTGAGGCACCGCGCGGATCTGGCCGAGACCTCCCCGTCCCTGGAGGTTTGCGATCTGCGAAATTGTCGCCACTTTCGAGGGCTGCTGGTGGGCCCAGCGGAGTGAGACACCTCGGTGATCTGAGCGAGACGTCCCCGTTTTTGGAGGGCTGCGATCTGCGAAATTGTCGCCACTTTCGAGGGCTGCTGGTCGGTCTAGTGGAGTGAGGCACCGCGCGGATCTGAGCGAGACTTCCCCCTCGGGGGGGCCGCGATCTGCGAAATTGTCGCCATTGTCGAGGGCTGCTAATGGGCCCAGCGGAGTGAGGCACCGCGCGGATCTGAGCGAGACCTCCCCGTCCCTGGAGGGTTGCGATCTGCGAAACTGTCACCATGTTCGAGGGCTGCTGGTGGGCTCGCCACTTTCGAAGGCTGCTGGTGGGTCCAGCAGGGTCAGGCACTGCGCAGACCTGAGCGCGACCTCGCCGTCCCTGGGGGGCCATGTCATGATGTTGCTGCCCCGCCGACGTTCCTAGCCCACCTTCCTTAGTGATTCAAGGGTTCACTTAGATACTCATCGTTTTTCCCTTGATTGGGGACCTGCGAACCTTCCGAATGCCGCTCGCAGAAGTATATGCGTCCATGCCACCTCGCCGCCTTCTCGTTCGATCTCCCAGGCTACTCCTGCCCCGCATTGCGCACAGGGTTTTTTTGTTGTGTTTAGGCGGATCCGACCGCCCATCGTAATTGGTGGAGGGGCCTCGCCCACCTCCATCGAGGCATTCTGGGCCCCACCTTCCCTCGAACCAGGCACACGCGCCTTGGAGTGAGGCGCGATCTCCCAATTCTAGGGACGGGCCAAAACAAGGCTGGGCCATCCTCTCGTCGCCGTTGATGTCCTCCCTTTCCTGCACATTCTTAATATCATTTTTATGATTTCCCTTTCATCCTCAGCAGTCGTTCCTGCGTTCATCTTTGTTCGTCCTCCTATAGCAGAGCCGAGAACATGAATGCGATTGCGTTCCCAATGGGAACTCAGCGATGCCAACCTCGTCTCTTTACGTCATTCTGGCGATCGGTGTTCCGATCGGATGCGCAAGTATGCCAACGGGCTCTCTGTGACAGGTTCTGACTTCAATTTGCCTGGAAACATGGGCTTGCGCAAATCGGACAGGCTTCATGTTCAAGCGAGCAAACGCGCGCCACCCAGCCACAGGGGTTTGAAGACAAACGGGCATCGCGCTTCGCGCAGACCGTCGCGCGAAGGCCTGTGACCTGAAGATCACGTGCTTTCCATCTATGTTGCTCTCTTCGGGCGGGGCTGGGACGAGGAAGAATAAATGCCAGAGCGTTCAGGAACGCGCTGAGAAGGCCGCGGCGCCCGATGCGCCCTCAAGAGCCGCTGGATCTCAGAGATTCTCGATGTATCCTCACTCGATGTTATCCTCGTCCTGGCTTCGTCTTACTCTCTGTTTCTTCCCGATCGCCCAGGAGCAGCTCTCTGGCGCCTGCGCCAAGGCACACGCGCGGGGCTTCGTGCTGCCCGCACTGGCGCCGGAAGCCCAGCGGAGAGCTCCGAAGAGGACATTATTCCCCCTTTCAGGTGTTGCTAGAACTGCCCCGGTCCCAAAGTGCCACCCCTCACGAGGCCCAAAGCGGCCCCAGGGCCTCCAAAACGGAGCGAAAAGCTGGGGGCACCTTTGGCAAGGGGCACTTCTAGCAACACCTGATCTTTGCTTCCCTACCCCTACAGGTCCTCACGACGCTGGGGTATTGGACACCCCCGTTGGGGCTCACATGGCTGCATACATCCAGGTCTGAAGCCCAGACTTGTTTTGTCCCAGAGATCTGACCTGCAGGGGTAGGGTTCACATGCGGTTGCCTACCAGTGAGCTGCGCCGCTTTGTCGTGAATGTAGGACGGACAAGCGGATGAGGTTGATGCGGGTGAGGAGAAATGGGATGAGCAAGAAGACAAGCAGGATCTGCAGAGTGCACATGTCTCATTCGATTGTCCAGCATTGCCATCCTCTCCAAACGGCACCGTTCCTTTCGAAATCGTAGCCATATTTTCAAATTGCCAAATTGAGCACTGATGCGGGATGTCTTGTCCTGATATTTTTGCAGTAGCATAGCCCAGAAAGCATAGCCCTGCAAGGTGCGAAAAGCATGGCCCCAGAATGGCCCCAGGCAGCGAAATGATGGCCTCATGATGGCCCCAGAAGGTGCGAACATCGTTGCCCCAGAATGGCCTCAGCAGGTGGCCCAGGGATGGCCCCAAACTGCAGAATTCATGTCCAAAGGATGGCCTCGGAAGGTGCGGAAAGCTTGGCCCCAGGATGGGTTTGTGGGAAGTTGTGGGCCATCTTGGGCCCATGCTTTGGGATGTCTCCTGTTTGGGAAGTCTCACTCGTCTACCATATGTTGTGCGCATATTCTAGCAATGATAGGCCCGATTCGAACTTTGGCGCGCAGACAACATACACGCGCAGAGTTTTTATCACGAAGCGTTCCTTTACGCTGCGCAGGTTGCGGCGGTAGACAGAGCCCGCGGCCCCAGGGATGGAGAAGTGCTGGGGGCGCAGTCGGGCCCCGAATCACGAGGAACGGAATTGGGGGAATAGTGCGGAATTTGATGGGAAAGGCGCAGGGGGGACGGGGGAGCCCACCAAGACGGCCGCAAATGTCAGGCAGAGCGGGAAGGATCGAAGGACAACGCCAAACGCAGGAAAACATTCACAATGTTTGACGCTTCGCGCATCCCCACCATCTACTGCAGAAGCGGTGCCCAGACGAGCTGTCGGGGCAGTTTACGTGATGCAGTCTTGGCGGTGGATGGGACCCCAAGGCTGTCGTGGCCTCCCGGCCTTGCCTGGCGCCCGGAGGGGCCTTTGCGGGGAATATCACCCACGGGGCAGCTGATCGAGAGGATTCTTAAAACCACCCCTCGGGGCGGCTAATCGAGCCGGGAGATACCCAAAACCAACCCCCAGGGACAGTTGATCGAGGCGGAGGGGTGCCCAAAACCACCCCCCGGCAGCTATGTTCCCCTGTGTTCCCATATATCACATTCCCATTATGTTTCCCACATGTTCCCACTATGTTCCCATATGTTCCCACTCTGTGTCCTGATGTTCCCCTATGTTTCCCTATGTTCCCACTGCGTTCTCACTATGTTCCTCCAGAGGCCAGAGGGTGGTTTTGGACACCCCCCAGCCTCGATCAGCTGCCCCTGGGGTTGGTGTTGGGCACCTCCGGCCTCGATCAGATGGTTTTGGGCACCCCGCCGCGGGGGAATTTGGGGCGCGTGCCCCTTGCTGGGTGCCCCCTAGCCGGCCGCGATCGCTGCCTCCCTGGGTGGGCGCATCTCCTTGCGAGAGCTCCTTTGTTGTTCCAATTGGTCCAAGCAGCGCAGGCGAAGGGCACTGAGCCTCTGTCCGCGGATCGGGGCCCCAAACCGAACCCCGTGTCACAGCACAGCGTTTACGTAGGCGTTGGCCGCCATCGTGGGCCCTACGTTAAAAAGGCGCCTCCGAGAAGCAGATGAGTGCAAAGCTTAGGTCAGCTTGTCAACTTGTCCCATGGAGCGCATGTCATACCATCAGAACTATGCTTCGATAAACAGGCACATGCAGCCGACGGCCCAGTAGTGGCAGTCTTTGAAAGTCCAAAAGAGTTGCACCTCGCTTCAGGCGAGCCTGATCTAAACCCCTTTGGATGATTTGGCGTGGTCAACGCTATTTTCTCTACATTGTTTTGTTCGATGCTCTGTGTCTTCTCGGAGATTGCATTTCCCCCAATGTCCCCCCACCCTTTCCCCCGTCGATGCCCTGTAATGTTTATTTGCGCCAGGGAATGCAACCACTGAACAGCATCGATACCATGCTTCGACGCGCTGGCTCCATTCAGAGAGTGTGTCACACGGCTTTTGTTTGAACATGACTCAGCTCATGTTTCAGCATTGACCGCATCTAACAATGAGTTAACGATCGTCCTGGCCACATGTAGCTGCGAGCGTCGCAAGGTAAATGATACACAAAAGAAGGGGGACGACGATGCGGACGTGGATGAGAAGGACGAGGACGAATAATAACAGTGGGGGCTGAAAGGAGAAACGGGAGGTTTGCCGAAACAGGCGCGACAGCATGCGAACACCGTCACATTATGCGAACCTTGCAATTGGGGCCTTCGGTGGAGTTGCCTTCTGGGCCACGAAAAATGTGAGGGATGCGCCAAGATGGGCGAGATGTCGCCACGCGGTCGCGCCCACTGGGGCCTTCAGTAGAGCTCACAATGAGGTCGCGAAACGTGTTGTAAAGGGTGTGCCGACATGGGCGCCGCTGCATGCGAACATCTCCACGGGGGCCGTCGGTGCAGCACCCTATGGGGCCACTTAACGTGTGAGGGGTGTACCCGAAGTGGGGGGTAGCATGGGGCCACCGCCACCAGGGCCTGGAGTGGAGCTCCTCATGGGGCCACGAGACGTGTGAGAGGTATGCTGATATGAGCGCGGCAGCATGCGCACACCGCTACGGGGGCCTTCGTTGGAGCTCTCTTTCTGCGCGGCAGCGTGCTGGCACCGTCACCCGCAATGGAACTCCCTTCTGGGGCCACGAAGCGTGGCCTGGATGTGCAGAAATGGGCGGTGTGATGCCACGCGGACCCTGCCACCGGGGCCCTCGATGGATCTCTCCATGGACCCACGAATTTGCTGCCGCTGGGCCCCTGTGCGATGGTAGAAAGTGTGTGCCAGAATTTGCGGGGTGGCGCCATGCTGGCCTTGCCGCTGAGGTCCTCGGAGGAGTTTCTCGGGGTTGCTGAGGGGTATGTCGAAATGGACCATGTGACGCCATCGGACCCTGCGACTGGGGCCTTCGGTCCTTTTTGGGGCAGCGGCGCGTGTCAGGGGTATGCGTGGATAGGTGGGCTGGCGCCATGCGGACCCTGTCATTCGGGCCCTTGGTGGGGCGTCCCACGGACACACGAAACGAGGAGTGTGCTAACATCTCGGGCTGGCGCTACGCGGACCCTGTCAGCGGGGCCCTCGGTGAAGATTCCTATGAGGCCACGAAGCGTGCGAGCAGTGTGCCAATCCGTGTGGTGTCGCAGCATGCAGACACCTCCACTGGGGCCTTCAGTGGAGCTCCATCTAGTGGCAGGGCACTGGCGTATAAACAACCCGCGGGCAGCAGAGGCAATCAGAGGGTGCAAAGATGTGGAGCGTTGCCGACATAAACACAAGACCCGACAGTTAGTAGTATTGCGCCCGCAAAGTTTTGACACATCGCTAGACACTTGCGACTGAATGCTCATGTATGTCGGCCGATCTCGTTGTTTTGACTGTGTTGTTGCGATGGGTAGGCGTACGGTGCAGATATTCAATGTTTGTGGGGAACTTACCCACCACATTGACATATTGTAGACACTGCGTGCATACACGATTATGCAACACGTATACGCGAATTGTGCCTTCATCGTCTAGACGCGCTAGACACGGGTACCCGCTCGAAAACGGATTATCCACGCCAGTGATCAGTTGTTGGTCGCATTGTCGCCAAAAAGTTCGTGTCCCCGCTGCAACGAGAACTCGTGAGTCGCGCCTCGGAGCTCATTTATTGAATCGCTTCGCTCATTCCGCTGGCCCATTTCGCATCACTCTGGCTGCGTGTCGGCGTGCCCGTGCCCAGGGGGACCGGTAGGGCAGACAGGACGGTCTTCGAGGAGGTTTTTGGAGATGTGGTTCGCACCTTGTCGAAGAGAGCCGATAGACTGCCCCAGAGGGCGCTAATATGGCTCACGAGAGCTCCAGCAGAGCTTCTAGACATACATGGGTTGTGGGCCGAAGTCCTCATGGATGCTTCTTGGGGTTTTTGTCGGCCTCTGAGGAGCAGTTTTGAGGCCTCTGGGGGGCCTCGTGGGGGCTTTTTGGGAGCCTCTTGGGGCTTCCTGGGGGCCTGTCGGGAGTCTTAGGGGCCTTTTTGAGGGCTGCTGGGGGCCTCTTATATGGCCTCTTGGGAGGCTTTTGGGGGCCTCTGAGGGCTTCCTGGGCTCCTCTTTGGGCCGAGAGCTTGAAATGTCCGTTCGGGTCCCGCGTCTGGGCGCGCTCTTGGAGCCGTCTCAGGAGCCTCTTCGGCAATCTTGGAGGCCTGTGGGGCTGCCTTGGGGCCTTCTGTAGCTAGTTGGGCGCTCTTGGAGGCCTCTTGGGCCGTGTTGGGGCGATCCTGGAAGCCTCTTGGGCCGTTTGGAGCGCCGGTAAGCCGAAAAGGCGAGAACGCCAAAAAACCTTCAGAAACTAAAAGGGAAGTCACTAATGTCTGCATCTGTGTGCCCTCTTGGGAGGTCTCTTGGAGGCCTCTTGGGGCGTCTTGAAGGCGATTTGGGCCGTCTGGAGGCCATCTTTGGCGTCTTGGATCGCTCTTGGACCGTCGCGGACCATGTTGAGCCCTCTTGAAGGCCACTTCAAGCGCTCCTGGAGCTCTCTTGGGAGCCTGCTGGGCCGGGACCTCGCTGGGACCTGCCCGGGACCTGCCCGGGACTTTGCTGGGGTTTATTTTCGTCCGGGGACCCCCAGGGGCGGCCCCGCGCGCACAAATTACAAGTATTATTGACCAGTAGCACACCCTTGTTCCGTTTGGCCGGCAAATTTGAACGCCGTTTTCCAGGGTTGGATTGGCTTCAGAAATTGCGAGTCTCATTGCCAACGATGGCCTTGGAGGAAAACCTGGCCCTGGCCGCTGCGATAATCCCATGCAGTGACAAGCTTGGCCCCGGGGTGGCTGAAACGCATGACCTTGTGACGGTTCCGAATGGTGCGAAAGGCATGGCCCCGCGGAATGGCCCCGCACGGGGCCAAAAGCATGGCTGTAGGATGCCCCTAGGCAGCGAAAATGTTTGTTGTTTGGGGCCAGGGCCATGCTTTTTGTTTGCCCCTTCCCTGGGGCAGTATGTGGGGCTCTTGTTTGGGGCCGTCCTGGGGACGTGCAATTTAGCTGGGGCCATCTTGTGGCCATGCAGTCCAGGGCCATCCCATGGCTATCCCAGGGCCGTGGTTTCCGTGACAAGCCTGTTCTTTTCTGGTTGCGGTTGTGATTGGATGGTCCGCTTATGTCACGAATGTTTGTTTGATTGCAAGTTCTGCATCGCGTGTGCTCCGTCTTTACGGTTGCCTTGAGTGTTTGCCTGTTCTTGTTTGTTTGGTTCCGCGCTTACTTGCATGCGCACGGTTGGGGATATGGCACGCTTGGGAAGCGGTTGTTGCTCTCAGTTGTGGATTGGCGGAGTGAAGAAATTGAAGGAAGGCGCCGTTTCGGCACAGGCTTGTGCGTCGGCATGGCATGAATTATAAACATGGCCAGATTTGCAAATCAGTGATCTGCGAGATGTTGCATTGAAAATGATGATGACGCGTGCCACCGTGGACGCCACTTTACAGGTGCCCAGCCCACGGTGGCAGATATCTCCCACTCTGAGGAGAGATTCATCCCACTTGTTCACTCCCCATTACCCCTCGGAGGAGTATTGTGTGATTTAGAATGTCCTCTGATGTGCGCTCTAGCTGTAGTCTGTCACGCGGGGGTCCTGTCTTGCCTTGCCTCTCCCTCCCACAGCAGAAGCACAGTGTCAACAAGCGGAACCCTGCTCCTCTTCCTTCTCTTCCTCGTTAGTTGGTACTCGTCTTCCCTTCCCGTCATCCCTCCTCGTCCTTATATTTCGAGTGGGCGTTCGACTACAGAATTCATGTACCCTAGAATGTGTTCTCCCGTCTCTGGCAAGAGACGCGCGCACGACGGACATGTGTTCTGATATTTGCATTACATGATCGAATGGGCTGTGCCGTCTGAGTCGACCAAGTCAATGTTAGTGTATTTTGTTGACGAAATCATTCCTCATCAGCACAGGTTGGTCGTTGTGGACGCGTCGTATGATTTGAGATTGAGGATATACTGGGTCAGGAACGCCGCAAGCAGCTATTGTCGGACACGCGGGCGTGTACACACGCTGCGATATGTTTCCTTAGCGAAGATATCTCACGCGGATCCCATGCAGGTCGTTTCAATGCTGGGTTGTGTCTAGACTTGATGGGGGGGTCAATATGGCAGAGGCGTCCCTGGCCCTTTAGGTAAGATAAAAAAAACGACAGAAAACCAATGGAACATCTCTGGCGTGGAGAAAACTCAAGGGCATGGAATGCATGTTTAAGGAACAACAGGGGAACATTTTCGGGTGAAATCTCGTTGGGGTTTTCTCCGGCGGAGATGTTTGGGAGATTCGCTATAACATGTGTAAGGCGATTCGCTGGAAGATTTAAGGTGCTCAGATTTTTGGAGATTTGCCGGACGATGGTTTGGAGGTTGGAGATTCGCGGAAATTCGCAGGATAATGTTTCGGAAATTCCAGGGCGGTCGGTTTTGCCATAATCGACCCCGACTAAGCCCAGACTCTCCTTCCATGCCGTTCGGGCGATGCTCCGCTTAGTTTAATGCCACCACTAAAAGAGCATCTAATAGGAAGCCGAATCGAGCCTTGTCGCCGACTCCCATCGCCATTTCCTTGGCCAGCGTGGTCGGTCATGCTGCAGCCGGGCATGGTGCAGGCTTGCCGGGGCTTCAATGCTCAGTCCGTCTACACAGATTCGGCTGCAACAGTTGCCAATTGTAGCCCCTCGCAATTGTAGCCCCCTCGTGCACCCTCCCATGTGGAGGGGTCGGGAATGCACCAGCTTCAACGATGGCGCCGCTGCAGCCTTCGACGACGTCCCCATCCTCCTCCTCATCATTCCCTCCCTCCCCCCTGTTCGTCATGCTCGTCCTGCGTTTTCTTGTCGGCGTCCTAATCGTACTCCTCATTCTCGTCCTCGTCGGTCTTTTCGGCCTCGTCGTCGTACTCGTGTTCCTCGTCCTGGTTCTGGTCGCTGTTTTCGCTATTGACACACTAGTCATCGTCGTCCTCATCGTGGTCCTCGTGGTCGTCCCCGTGTCCCTCGCATTGTCCTCGTCCTCCTCGTCTCCTTGTGTGCCTGCTTCTTCTCGTCCTATTCCTCCTCTTCCTCCTTCTCGTTGTCCTCGTGTTCCTCTTCCTCCTCGCTCGCAAGGCGTTGTGATTATTGCAGTGTTTGGCATGCTGTTGCGCACACATCTGGCGTTCGCAGTCCATTGTGGTCAGGGCCTCACTTCTCACACCATCTTGTTGCAAGCGGATTACGGTACCGTTGTTGTCCTCGTTGGTCATTGCTCGGGGACTACTTATTCTTGCATTGGGGGAGGCCGTCATGCTGGCGCGCGTAGTTTCGGTATCATTCTGGCCTTTCACACTCATATCGTCATTCCTTTTTTCGCAGGCCATAGATTCTCGCATGAGATTGCCTATGGCAGGTCGGCTTGTGTAGCGATCCAAGTTTGCCTGGCGGTCTTCTGCTTCACGCTATTGTGCCAGTCACGCCGTAATGTGATTCAGTGATCGCCCGCTCCCCATCTCCTCTCCTCCAGGAAAACAGATCCCCCCTCCCAGTTCGGACCGGGAAGGGGGGGTCAAAACAGCCTCCCACTCCGAACAGGAGGGGAAGAGGGGAGGGGGAAGGGTCAAGCAAGGTGCACTCGTGTCATATCTGTCGTCCTACCCCTTCCTCCCAACCCTTATCATGGCGTAGATCTCTTTTCTATTCGCACAATCGGATGTCGTAGCATGGCAGAGCTATACATGGCATAGCATTGATGTCGAATATCCACGCGTAGCATGACATAGCATGGCGTGGCGACGCCCCAAGGTGGGGGGGGGGTCTGCGTCCCAAAAAGTCAACGAACTGGCACCGAATGTGTAATCACTTCCGTAGTTTGTTCGGGAGGCCATTTTCTAGATTTGGGGGCCTACTTGTAAGGACCAGAAACCATGCCAGGGCATTGCGCTCGAAATAATGACGCCACCGCTGCAGCGGGAGCGCGATTCGGAACGAGCGGAAGCGCGGAGATGAAGCCAGCGCTGCAGTCGGGAGCAAGATTCGGAACGAGCGGAATTGCGGAAATGAGGCCAGCGCTGCAGCGAGAGCAGCATTTTGAAAAAGCAACAAGCGCGGAAAATGAGGACGCGTCGCTTGACATAGCATGGCTTGGCGACGCCCTAAAGTGGGGCGGCTTCTGCGGCCCAGATAATCAACGAATCGACACCGAATGTGTAATCATTTATGATGGCTGTTACCAGTGGGGCATTTTCTAGATTTCTGGGCCTGTTTGGAAGGACAGAAAAGCATGCCGTGGCATGGCGCTCGAAACAATGAAGCCAACGCTGCAGTGGGAGCAAGATTCGGAACGAGCGGAATCGCGGAAATGAGGCCAGCGCTTCAGCGAGAGCAGCATTTTGAACAAAATCTCAGCGCGGAAGCGCGGACATGAGGACGCGCAGCCTGGCATAGTGTGGCGTGGCGACGCCCCAACAGGGGGGGGGCGCGGCCCAAAGAACAACGAATCGACACCGAATGTGTAATCATGTTCGGTAGTTCTTACCGGGGGGTATTTTCTAGATTTTGGGGCATGTTTGGGAGGACCGAAAACCAGGCTGTGGCATGGCGCTCGCAATAATGACGCCACCGCTGCAGCGGGAGCGCGATTCGGAACGAGCGAAATCGCGAAAATGAGGCCAGCGTTGCAGCGGGAGCACGATTTGGAACGAGTGGTAGCCCGAAGATGAGGCCAGCGCCTCAGCGAGAGCAGCATTTCGACAAAAACCAAAAACAAGCGAATACCCAACTCCCGGGAATCCTGTGTGTAAAAATCCAGTGCGCGGACAGGGGGCCGGACATCCCCTGGACGCCACCAAGGGAGAGAGGACAGTAGTATTCACATTGCGTAATTGTTGAGAACCCCCTCCCCGGGTTTAGACCGGGAGACGGAGGGGTGGAGGGGGGATATCATGACACCTGGATCCAGCCCGAGCAGGATTTTTCCCCAATCAGAGCTTGCCTCTGTAGGGGTCCTAGCGGAATCATATTGTTAGGTTAGCGTGGCCGCCGATTCTCGCTGCACGCCCTGGTGCCCGGGGCTGCCCGGTGGTGAGGTTGGCCGCCGATTTTCGCTGCACGCCCGGGTGCCCGGGGGGGCCCGGGGGGCCGGGTGCCCAGGTGCCCGAGTGTCCTGGCGTGCCCGGGGGTGCCCTATAGCCCTATATCCCACTAGCCCTACAGCCCTATAGCTCAATAGCCCTATAGCCCCCTATAGCCCTATAGCCCTGATTTGGGCTTTTCTCCAGTATCATATTAGAGCTGGATCTAGCTTGTGTAAGATTCGTTCTTTATTGACAACTTTTTTCTGTCCTTAATATGGTTGTGCGAAGGCCTGGCCACGCCCTGATACGATTTTAGTGGACTGTGTCCATTCATATCTTAGTAGGATCTCATTTGAGATGGATCCAGCACTCTTAAGATCCGACTAGAGCTGCATCCACCTCGCAGTACGGTTTTTTCAAACCGAACTTGGCCCTGGTAGGGTTAGATCTGAGTTGGATCCAGCCCGAGTACCAGGAGTTGATTTGACTTGGTTCGAGCTTTTGTATGATTCCACTAGACCTGGACCCAGCCCCAGTTGGATTCTATCAGTGCTGGATCTAGCTTGGTTTGAGAAGGAGAACAGATTGTTGGTCAGTAGGTTTGAATTGTTTGGATGGAAGCCGTCCGATGTTTCTGAGGTGTGGGGCGGTCACGAAGGCATTGTTGGTAGATAACACCCAGTAGCGCTTCGCTTGAGGATCCTAGCAGAGGTAAAAGAAAAACCTGGAATCTCTCCCACGGGGTCCCTGCAGCTTCATTCGACGCTTCTCCAGTATTTGCCGCCATTTTTCCTTTTCTTGAACAGGATGTCTTTCGTGCGTTTGTGAGTGAGTTGTGAGGACGTCTCGAGCTGGAGTGTCGTCCCTAGTGGTTTAAAGGAAATCTCGAGTGGGAGCCTCGTTACTCAAAGTGAATCGAATCAACCTTTGTACAGAAGGTGCTCAAGATCCTCTGTGAAGCCTATCAGGACCCACTTAGGACCCTCCCAGGACCATGTATGGACTTCTCAGCACCCTCTTAGGACCCATTCCAGCATCGTGCTATCAGAGTTTGTTTGTATAACATGGTTCAGATCAGTCCCACTGCTAACTGCTTACGGCTAGGCTGTCTCAGTTTTTTCAGGAAAGCCGTGTACTGTGACATCGACATTATCCTCCTCCGCCGCCTCCTCCTTCCCTTCCGCTTGAAAAGAATTCCTCCCTGTCGCGCACCGAGACGTGTCGGTAGGGCGGGTGGAGCGTATCGGTTGAGATTCCTTCACTTGTCATGATCCTGAAACTCTAGTTCTGCAGCAGCTTCTCGGATGGAGGGCGGGCCGTCTTCAAATTAGTCGAAGAAAAATCAGTAACAACACATAAGACATATCTCTGGCTTGCGCGCCGCTGCTGCCCGGAGGCCTGCTCGCGAGAATAGCCCAGACGTTGGCGCGAGATTTCTCGGGGAGTGGTCGCGGCGACCCCGAAGGAAACAAATGTTGCCGATTCGGCGAAGAGGAGCCAAAATGGCAACCGAGTCGCGGGGGAAGATGAGGAAGAGGGAGGCAATCCGACACGTCGGGAAACGATTAGAGAAGGCGAGGGGGGTGAGGAAGAGGAGTAGAATGATGATGGTGAAGAGAAACTGAGGATACGGAGCGACGCTTCTGGGATCCCTCTGCTCACCGCCCGTGAACGGGTGCCTCCCCGAGCGGCCTTTCGAATAGCATGCTGATCTTGGTTGCCCCCCCCCCTGGAACGCCGCTGTTCCACGCGTCGGTGGGGCAGTCCTTTCGCCGATCGCACGTTGTCCCTCGTTGTCCAGAGGTGCCGTGGGCTCATACGTTCTGGGGGGGAACAGGTTTCCCCGAAATCGGGCTGCCAAAAGTTTATTACGCACGAGAGTACACTACTATCACAACATGTTCCACTAGAAAGGTTTTCCCATTAAGACAAGTTCATGCTGCGCGAAAGCGAGAAAGTCTCATGTGGGTCGAAACTCCAACGGGACACGCGAAAACGCAACATACATGTTTTTGAAGGTTGATCTCCCCGAAGACATGGCTGTGCAATTTCAGGGTCCCGTGCGGCGCCAGACACGCAGCCGAGCCGTCTGGCAGAGCAACCGCGCCCAAGAGCAGTCGCTACGCTTGGCCATGCGGGATCCGTTCAAGCACACAGGCCATTTCCCATCCTCCCCCTCCCCCTGGCCCTCCCTCCTCCTGCACATCGCAAGCCCCTCCCCTCTTTTTGTTCGCCAAGCGCAGCGGGCGCGTTTGGAAGCGCACTGCGTAGGTGGCGGCGACACGTTCGTGGACGTGCGCCGTACCTACCAGACTGGGTCGCGCGAGGCTGCTCAATCCGCTGCGAAGGGCAGCGGTATCCGAACCAAGAGGGTGCCCCCTAATAGAAATGGCGGGCGCGCGCAGTCGCATGCGATCGCACGCCGACGCGGCAATTTTGGAACGACGCAGACACGCTAGGAGCACTGACTCCTCCCCGCCCTCGAGGACGCACCGTATGGGACTGACAACTGCCACGAGAGAATTGCATTTACCGAAGAACACGTCTGTCTAAACGATTTTCCTTTTTGCGCCGCTGAAGCACACAAACACAAGTCTAGACATATTGCAGGAGGTTCACGGGTGGAGGGCGAGTGCTTTTCAAACTTTGGTTTTTGCTTTAGCGCCGCACACATTCGTAATCAAAGTGTGCAAGGTTTTCAAGAATTGATGGCGGGCGGTTTTGACAAAATGGTTCTCGCATAAGCGCCGTGCACAGCGGTTTCAAAGTTTGCAAGAGTCTCTCGGATGGAGGCCGGATTGTTTTCAAAATGCGATTAACGTTTTAGCGCCGCGCGCGTTCGTATTGAAAGTTCGCAAAGGCTTCATGGATGGAGGGCGGGTGGTTTTCAAAATGTGTCTCTCGCCTTAGTTGTGCGCGCAGTCGTTTCAAAGGTCTCCATTGTAGAATTTTCACCACGTTCCAGCAACATGTAGGATTTTCATGGCACAGCAGTCTTATTGTTTTGCGGACTTGAAAGCCCAAGAATTGTTCCGCGGCGCGATTCAGGACCGACAGGACGCAACAACATCATGGATTTGCAGCTTTGGAAACCCAGGAATGGCGTTTGGGTGCGATTGGGGATTCTCAGACGGTGGTCTTCCAACGGGACACTTCCCGCAGTGAAGACAGGTCCTTGCAGAGAACTATGAAGATGGAATTCGGAGGGACGTTTTATTACAGTATCGTCGATGCAGCGTAGGTTTTACTTTGGTTCTCCTCCTCTTCCGCCACCCCTTCTTCCCCGTACTGCTGCTGCTGTGCGGCTGTTCGGTGCGATTCCTCCAGGCCTCTCACGCGCTGGCACCGTGCTTTCGGCCAAGCCCATGGACGGTCCGGCGCCAGAGCAGCCCGTGGGCAACCCGGCCTTGCAGGCCGGGCAGGGGTCTTTTTCCTCCTGGTTTCGAGGGGTTCGCAATGGGGACGGAGGGAGCGGGGACTGCGAACGACAGCGGCTCCCGTTCATTGGGGACAGGAGTCGTTGTCGGTTTCGTTGCACATGTTGTTTGACTGTGACGGGCGTCGCTTGCCAAACAGTGGCCGTGATCCCATTTGAGCATCGGTTGCTGGTGGGCGCCCTCCTCGCAGGTGCTGTCTCCACGTGTCGATCCTTCTCGTCGTCGCCCTCCTTGTCCTCCGCTCGGCGATGTTGGTTGTACCGCGTTCTGTTCGCATTACATGAGCTCGCCGCGTCTTCCCTGCGAGTGGGTTGGCCATTTCGATCTCCAGCTATGCTCGTCTACCCCCATTACTTCGTCCGCGGTGCAGGCTGGGCAGGTGTCCTCCCCCTCCTCCGCAGTCCTCCGGCTTTGGCGGCAATCGCGTGTCTCATGTTCAAGTCGCTCGTTGGGGCAGGCGGGGAGGGGGAGGGAGACGGAGAGGGAGAGGGGTGTGAGAGAAATGGAGAAGGAGACGAGTAGAAGAAAAGATGGGGAGGGGAGGGGAAAGAAGGAAGAGGGAGGTAAGAGAGACGGATCGGGAGAGTAAGTCAGAGACGGCGAAATTGGATGAGGAGGAGGAGGCGGACAAGGGCATACGATGTTAGATGTAATGTCCATTTCTCCCTCGTCCTCCCCGAACGTCCTGCTCATCCTACCTCCTTCAGTTCGTCCACCTTCTCCTCATTATATTCCATCCCTTCTCTCCATCCGGCGCCTTTTGTTTTCCCGCCACATCCTCGACAGTCAGCGCGCATGGAATGGATGAGAATTTTTCCCAACCATCCTGTCGTGTTGGGTCCTCGTTTTCAAGAGACAGCGCCCCGCGTCCCACCTTCTTCCTCCTTCCTCCTCCTCTCCTCCTCCTCCCTCCTCCCCCATCCTTGCCTTTGCTCTCCGCATGTCTCAGCTCACCCCCTCCTCCTCCTCCTCCTCCTCCTCCTCCTCCTCATCAGCAGCATTATCATCATCATCACCAGCACCAGCACCATCACCCTCCCCACCATCATCATCATCATCATCATCATCATCATCATCATCATCATCATCATCATCATCATCACTATCACCATCACCATCACCATCACCATCACCATCACCATCATCGTCATCATCGGCGTCGCCATGGCTGATTCGTTTCGTGGCCCCATAGGGAGCTCCACCGAAGGCCCCAGTGGGGGTGCCCGCATGCGTCCCCCACGCCCAGCACAGCGTTTTGTGGCCCCATAGGGAGCTCCACCGAAGGCCCCAGTGGGGGTGCCCGCATGCGTCCCCCTGTGATGGGTTAGCACATTTGTCAGACCAGGTTCAGCAGTTGTGTAGCGAGTTAGGTGTGTATCTATGATTCGCCCATTGCTATGTCAAGTCAAGTCAGAAGCCTTGCACCAGACGGTGCGCTAGCAGAGGTGGAAAATGCATCAAATGCGACACGATTGCACTGCCGACGCCCACGCTCGCGCTGCACCGCCCTCCGGGCGGAAGTACGCAGCCAGGCGAGCGGGCGTGCCGGCCATTCGTAAACAATTGTTCATCACCATGTTCCCCCAGCTCTGTCGGGGCCGGCCTCTCTTCCTAGGGCCAGATGGCGCTCGCAAGTCAAAGCTATGAGGCTCAAAGACAGACAAACGCACGGGGTCCGTCCCAGGGCGTCTAGCAAGCTTGCCCATGAAAATCATTTGTTGTTTACAGATTTGCTCGCTCAGAGGCGGCTGTCCAGCCATGCTTAGCACGGTGCTGTTTGAGATCCTACTAATGTAAGAATGCGGGACGCGATAAATCTTTCGAAGGCATTGGGCTTGAAATCCATCTATTCTCCTGCGTTCTGCTTGGTTCAGACACGCAGCAAACAATGCATAGGTCAGTTTGGCCACGACGCACGCGTTGAAAATGCGCACTGTCTGTGTGCGGCTTAACGTGGAATGCGACCAAACTGCACCCAACACGTTGAAATCCTGTCTGGCGGCGCCTAAACGTCGGCTGAGCTCCACCCCACTACGACCGTCTGCAGACAATTGGGTGCCGAGGTAAATCAGGCTAGATTCCTCTTTCACTGCAACGCCCTCGCTATTGATCACATGCCTCGCAACGCCCATTGTTATGGCTCAAGGGAAAACGTTGCCCAATCCTCCTGCTGCCACAGTTGGTGGCGGGGCGCGGTCCGGGCGAGAGGCCATGGGTGCCGGGCAGCAGCCTCGTCGGTGAGCTGGCTCGGCGCTTGCGCGCCCTCGCCCCGGCTGCGCTCTGAGCGCTGGGTGCGTGAGGGGATCCACGGCCATGTCGTCCCAAGAGGGGACGCCAATGGGCGAGCAGGAGAAGACGAAGGCGATGGAGGTACCAGGCGGTGGGAGCGCCAGCGGCGCGGCGCCCGGTGCCACCACCATCGCCATGACGCAGGAGCAGTGGAAGGCCCTCGCCCAGGACATAGTAGATCAGACTATGTCAGCGGTGAGGGCCGGCACGACCACCAGGCAGAGCATAGCTGGAGCGGCTGGAACGACCACGCTCGACGAGCGGCGACGGCCGCGGACGGAGCTGGCGAGGACCCTTGGCACTCCGCGCAGGGCGACCCGTGGGGCGGGAACGGCCAGGCGCGAGGGAACCCAGGGACGGCGGCCGCCGAGGCGGCGGCGACTGGCGAGGCCGACGGCCACAAGGACGGCGACTGGTGCAAGAGCAGCTGGGCCGCCGGACGCTCCGAGTGGGCCGGCGGCTGGGGCTCTGGCCAGGACTGGAGCAGCAGCTGGTGGCAGAGCAGCTGGACCCAGCCCAGCACGAGGGGCGACTTCACCGACCCCCCGGCGTGGCCAGGCTGGACACTACCGCCAGTGGAAACGTGCAGTGCGACGGTGGAACGAGAACACGGATGTGGCGCAGTGGCGCCGAGCAGAACGATTTCTGAAGCTGTTCGATTGGGCGATGCAAGCAAAGTTCGAGGATATCTCCGATCGTGAGCTGGTTTCGTCCTCGTGGCTGGACATTTTGTTAGCCAGGATGGACCTACTGATTGGAGAGCGTGAAGGGGGCAAGCTCCGTCGAGCCGGGCGCAAGGCCCTGTTCCATGCGGCTCGCGAGAGCAAGGAGTCCTTGACGCAGTACGCGTCCAGGCGCGAGGCTCAGCTTCAAGAAGCAGAGGGACACGACCTGTGGATGTCCCCGAAGTTGAAGGGCCTCTTCCTAGAAGAGGGAGCGGGGCTCTCCGCCCAGGGCGCACAGAACCTGAGAACGCTGACCCAGGGCAAGATGGACTACGCGGACATCACGTGGGCCCTCCGCCAGATGGACTCGTCCGGCTCAGAGCGCCTTCTGCCAGGCAGAGCCGGAGCTGGGGCCATGATGGAGGGAGCCGGCCCTGACGCGTACCCTGAGCTAGGCCCTAGGGTAGAGCAGCCTCCCTCCTCTTTCCTCCACCCCTCTGGCCCGGTCGACGGTGGTGGTGAAGCCAACCTGGAGTCAGAGGACGAGGATGACGGTTACGACTACTTCGAAGTCGAGGGAGACTTCGACGTCGACGCGGTGCTGGCCGAGATCGAGGACATGGACCTGTACGAGGACGAGCTGGACGACACCTTGGCGGCGATGGCCAACGATCGATCTTGGAAGCAGAACAAAGACATGAAACGAGCTGCTCGACAGACTCGGGAGTTCTTCCGAGGCAAGCCTGGAGGTGATTGAGCTCCACTTCCACCTCGGGCTCCTCGGCAGGGCGGACGCGGTGGCGGCCGCAGCGGAGGTCGAGGCCGCGGACGAGGGCGCGGAGGCGGCCGGTCGAGACTCTCGCTGGAGCAGCTCATGAAAGTGACGAAGTGCAAGCTATGCCACCAGAAGGGCCACTGGGGGCGCGAGTGCCCCAGCAGGGGCAGCGGCGCAGACAAGCAGAAGGAGAGGAACACGGCCGCCAGGCGGGAGCTGTCGGCCTACATGTTCGACGGCTACATCACGGGCCCAGCGGCGGCCAGCTTCCCGAGCTGGCGCGAGGCGGAGGCCGAGCTCACCTCCGAGGGCGTCTACTTGGCGGCGAGGGCGACGCAGGGCCCGGTCGACCCCGGGGCGGGGAGCGACCTCGTGGGCGCGAGGCCCTCGACCGCGAGGCGCAGGCGCTCGCGGATCAGGACACGTGCTACGCGCTGATCCCGCTCCAGCACAGGAGGCCGAGGGCGGCCCGCGGGGTAGGAGGGGCCGCGAGGGTGATCGCGTCGAACCTCTTCCCGATGTGCCTCGGCGGGGCGTTCGGCATCGTCGAGGCGACGGTCCTGGAGGACGCGGCCCCCCACATCCTGAGCGTGAACTTGCTGGAGTTCCTCGGCAGCGTGATCGACCTCCCGCAGAACAAGATGGCGCTGAACACTTCAGAGCCCGAGGTCCACAGGATGTTGGACATCGCCCGGCCCCTGCCCGGGCCGCCTGAGGCCCCCGACTCAGCCATCCAGGAGTATCCTTTTCTCTCTCCCGGCGCCTTTGCGCTGGCGGGACGCCCAGTGCCGAAGATGTCCAGCGAGGGCGCACTGATGCAGTACATCATCATTCTCATCATCATCATCTTCGGGGCCAGGAGACGCGTCGGGGGAAGAGCTCGTCAGCGCAGAAGGGCCTACCGCGACCAGATCGAGGGGGTCCTGGGGTGCGTCAAGGACCTGAATAGGTTGCTGATCACGATTGGGAGTCTGGGGCTGTGCCAGTTGCTCATCGGGGCCACTGCCTTGGGAAGGGCGGCCCTCCAGCCACGAGCTCAGCGGGCCCGCCCCGGGCCGAAATTCGCGGTAGGATCGATCAAGAAAGCTGGGGTCAAGGGGTGCAGGGCCATCAAGACGGCTCCCGGAGCTCTCGAGTCCCGTCCCAACCCGTCCTCCGTAGAACATCTGGGCTCAAGCTCCAGCTTCAGCTTCACGAGCTTTCTCAATCAACCTCGGGCGCTGCACTCAGGCGGCGATGATGCCGCGAGCGGTAATCCGCGCAGCGCTGCTACTGGCGACGATCGGCTTCACGGTGGAGGCCGGAAAAAAGAAGGAGCCAGGGGCGAAGAAGATGACGGACGAGTTCCTGGCAGCCCATCGCAGGGGCCAGGGATCAGAGTCGGACAGCGACCGGACTCAGCTGCCGGATCCCCCGCCTCACGACGCTCTGCCGCCCTCCAGTGGCGGCGGCGCCGTGGCCCCAGGACAGCAGCTCGGAGCTCCGAGCGGGACAGCGGCGGCAGCGGCTCAGGCGACGAGCGTGGGAGCGAACCCCGGGGCGGCGCCTCCACTGCCACCGGGTCCACCTCCTCAGGGGCCACTTGGCCCTCAGGGTCAGTGGAACGAGCCGATGCCCATGGCAGCGGGGCTTCCACCGCCTACAGCCGAGCCGATGCTGTGGAACGCGGCGGCCGCGGCAGCGGGGTGGCCGCCCGCGGCCGCAGCGACGGGGCCCCCACTCCCACCGCTGACGGGGCCAGCCGCAACCAAGCCACCCCCCAAGCCCTGGCCGCACTGTCCTCACGGCCGGGTGAAGTACTTCGGCAACCAGCACGGGAGCGGCAGCAAGTGCCTCGACTGCGAGGGGCGCCTCACGTGGGTCCCGAGGGGGCACGGGCAGAGCGCGGGACAGCCTCAGCCACCGACCGCGGCGGACGCGGCTCGGGCAGCAGCGGCGTCGGCGGCTCGAGCTGTCGACATCCTCCAGAACGACCCAGATTTCCGCGCCGGCGGGGCAGCTCTGACCAACGTGAACAGTCTCTCGAGCCTCCTCCAGGGCCTCCAGTGGCAGCTACAGACGCTGCCCCAGGGGCTCAGGCAGTTCGGACGCGTGCAGGCGGTGGTGGACAGGATGATCAAGGTAGCCACCACGGCGCAGGAGGCCCCGACGCAGACGGTGGAGGGCCTGCAGCAGATTCACCAGGCGGTGATCCACATCAAGCGCTCCCTCGGAACCATGGAGGACCTGGGGGAGTCGGTCGACACCCTCCAGGCGCAGGTCAACCAGATGCAGGGCTCGATCAACAACATCGAGACGAGCCTAGGGCAGCTGGGCATGATGGTGGTGCAGGTGGGCAACGCGGTGGCCGGCATCACGAACGTGTTGAACAACTTCACCATGGGGGCACAGTCGACACTGGCGTCGTCGAGCAGCGGGGGCCCCCCTGAGCCGATGTGGGAACCTCCTCCTCCAGAGGACGACTCCAACGAGAACTACCAGGGCGGCCAAGGCACGACCACGACCACGACGGCGTCCTCCGAGGCATCGACGACCTCGACCCCTCAGACGACCACGGCGATGTCACCTCTCGTAGGCTTCGACCTCCCGGCCATCCCGGAGGCGGTGGACGAGAGCTGGGAGCTGCTGAGCGACGAAGCTCCCAGCCTGGTGTGAGCGGTTCCCTCTTTTCTTCAGAGCCTCTCCCGAGGCCTGGTGGCGAGAGGTCGTCACTAGGCCTGGCAGCCTGCTTTGCCGCATGCGGCTGCTCGCCTTCTGGCGCCGAGGGCGCACCTAAAAGGAAGAACGGCCCTACCTCGACCTCGCGCCTTTCTGTTTTTGAGGCGGAGTTTCTGGGCGGGGATGTGTTGAACGACGACCGCGAGGTCGCGCGTGGGCCCCGGGTGCGCCGGGCGCTCGCCGAGAGCGCCCGGATCGTCGGGGCCCCAAGGTCGCTTTCATGGAAGTCTTTTCCCCGCCTCGGATAGCCCCAGCCGTCCAGAGGGCCGGGGCCCCCCTCGGCTCTCGGCCAAGCTGGGGCCTCAAGCAAGGGCGGGACGCGTCGCGTCCATCTCACGTTCGAGAGCTTTGGCGAAGGATCCGGACCGAGGAACCCGAGATGGTGTGGCTCTGCTCTGAGTGCCGAGCTTTCTCAGCTATTAACCAGATGAATCGAGGTCGGATGGCTCCCGGCGATTGGGATCGATTGATGCTCGAAGGGGTTCGCGATCTGATCTTTTGCATGGAGATTGCCGAGTATCAGGTGTCCCGGGGCCGATACTTCGCGTTTGAGCACCCCCTCTACGCGTCGTCTTGGGGCTCGGAGGTTGTCCGTTTCGTTTTGGAGCGTCCCGGGGTCAAGAGGGTTCGGATCGACATGTGCCGGCCGTCTCGGCATGCAGGTCGATGGTCGTGGTCTGAACAAGAAACCTACGGGGATCATGTCCAACCACCCTCATCTCCTCCGCCTTCTCGAGGGCAGGTTATGTCTAGGAGACCACAGGCGCGCGTTTCTGGAGGGTGGCCCCATCACCACTAAGGCGGCGTGCTACCCACCTCGGTTCGTGCAGCTGGTCGCTCGGGCTGTGGCCGAGCAGTGGAGTGGGGCTTCCGAGCACTCAAGGCCCACGTGGGCCGAGTTAGCCGAGGGGAACTTCCGCGAGGAAGGTGCGGAAGGCGCGGAGGGTGAGTCGGACGAGGACAGCGGCGACGAGCCGGAGACCCGGGGACCGAAGGCCGAGGGGGCCAAGTCTTCTCACAAAGAGGAAGAACCCGAACCGCTCGAAGAAGGAAATCGACTCTTCTATAAACTTCACGTGAATATGGGCCATCCCGACAACAGGAAGTTCATTCGCGTCCTCAGGGCCGGTGGGGCGAAGTCTCACCTGCTTCGATGGGTGCGACGGAAGTTACAGTGCTCGGAATGTGCTGAGCGGGCTCGCGTGGGGGTTCACAGGGGGGTCGCCATGCCACGTGCGTTTCGCTTTAATCACATTGTCGGGGTGGACCTTTTCTACCTCGACTTTCTGGGGGTCACCCATCCCTTTCTGAACATCGTGGACCACGGGTCCAACCTCCAGGTGGTTGTGAGAATAGCGAACGCCCAGTCCATTACGGTGCGGTCGGAATTTCTGAGATCCTGGATCCGTCCTTTTGGCGCCCCCCGCTTCGTCATCTCGGACGGAGGCTCTGAGTTCGGTTCGAGGCTTGCTCGCGGCATGGAGCAGTGCGGAATATGCCAACGCGTGTGCGACGCCGACTCCCCATGGCAGAACGGCCGCGTCGAGCGTCATGGGGGCTGGGTGAAAGACCGGGCGAAGGCCGAGATCGATGCCGGGTCATCGCTCCCAGGGGGCCCTCAGGAGCTGGACGACCTTCTGTACGAGCTGGTCGCCCATAAGAACAGGCACTGGCATCGCGGGGGGGTGCCCCCACTCCAACTCGTCTTTGGCGAAAACCCCCGCCTCCCACACGACATCCTGAGTCATGACCACAAGGGGCTTCCAGGGTGGCAAGACGCCCTTGGGCCTGCCTCGGAGCAGGACGCCGCGGGCTCCGAGTTCTCTCGAGCTCAGGAGGTCCGGGCCGCGGCGCGTCGCATGGCCATGGAGGCGGCGGCTCGCGAAAAGATAAGTCGGGCCTCGCGGGCCAAGGTCCCGGGGACCAGGGTCTTCACTCTGGGCCAGTGGGTGTTTGTGCGGAGGCACTTCACCAGAACCTCGTCCAGAGCCGATGCGTTGGGTCGCAGGCGGGACGGGTGGACCGGCCCCAGGATCGTTGTCCCGAGCGAAGGCGGGACCGCGTGGGTCGCCGCCAGGGCGAGGCTCTGGAAGCGCAGTGTGGAGCAGTTGCGTCTCGCCAGCTCGGAGGCGGAGTACGGTCTGCAGTTGGCCCATGACCCGAAGTGGCAACCATTGATGCAGGCCGCTCAGGCCCGTAGGGTGACCGCTGTCGACGTCATCCGGGAGGGCCAACCCCCCGATGAGGCCTGGGACGAGCCAGCCCAGGCTCAGACGGATCCCGGCCCGAGGGCCCCAGGTGGCGGGCCGGAACCGGCGGAAGAAGCTCCAGCCGAGGCGCCCCCCGCCCCGGCGGTCCCGGGGCCCCTCTTGTTGGGCGGGGCCGGCGGAAGGTCCCAGGCGGGGTCTCTGGACGTGGGGCCCCCCCCCCGTCTTCGATCCATCCCCGAGGCGGAGGAGCTTCGAGCGGAGCCGCCCATGGCGCCTCTTTCGCCCAGAGGTTAAGATCCCTCCGGGGATCGGGGGGGCGGAGAGGGGTCTGGACCTCCCACTACTACCTCTCCCGCGGTCTCTTCCTCTCCTCCTTCCGTCCTCTCCTCGAGCCTCCTCTCTCGGCTCTTCCCTCTCCCGCGCCCTCGGTTGCCGCTTCTCCCTCGCCTCCTCCCGGCCTCGAGGCTTTTCTCCTTCCGGCGAGGGTTCGCCGGCTTGCGCAGCCGGAGGACGTGCCCGGGTGCATCCGGGCCTCCGATGCGGCGCGGAGGGCCGTCTCGAGCCCGCCCAAGGTCAAGCGGCTTCGTCTCAGCGAGGTTGCCGAGGACGGGTCCCAGAGGGTCGAGGAGAGCGGGGCCTCCTCCTCCCCCTCCGGTGGTGGCGCGGTCCCAGGCGGTCTTCCAGGCCTTCCTGGACCTTCTCCTCTCCCCTCTGCCTCCCCCTCTCCTCCTGGCCCGGATTCAAGAGGAGGTCGAGGGTCCGTCGAGCGCGGCTTCGAGCGCCCCCGCTCCGTGCCCGAGCTGGCGCGAGACCTCGAGGTGGCCAGACGACCCAGGTCCCGCTCACCTGCGAGGCCGAGCGTGTCCGGGGTTTCCGACGACATTTGGATATTTCCGCCCGGCGTCGGGGGTTTAGGTTCCCAGCCCGTCCGTGAGCAGAGCCGATCAAGTCGGAGGCGTTTACGCCACGGGGCGCGGGGGTGAGGTCTGTCTCAAGCGACTGACCCCCGCCGAGAGGGCCAAGTTTGAGATTTCGGACAAGAAGGAGTGGGACGCCATGATGGGCACCGGGGCCGTCGAGGTGGCGCCCCCTAGCCAGGCCAGGATAGTGCGTGAGCAGCTCCCAGACCGGATCATGTCGTCCAGGATGGTGAGGCGTTGGAAGCCCGTCGAGGGGGCGTTTGCCGATCCGGACGCGAAATCCCGCTGGTGTGTTCACGGGCACCGGGGCCCTGACTCCGGCGCCTTGGCCGTGTGCGCGCCCACGCCTCAGACATCCTCGATAATGATGTTCCTCCAGATTGCCATCAATCTAGGTATGTTAGGAGACATTGCGGACGTGAAAAACGCCTTCTGCCAATCAGACCCGACGGGTGGGCCCAGGGTGAGATCTACGACGAACCTTGCGACCTGATCCGGCTCCTCGTGAACGCGCGCGGACTGGACGATGCACTCATGGCCTGGCGTAGGACGGTGGTGAGCTACCTCCAGGAGCACGGCTTCGTCCGTAGCCTCCTGGAGCCATGCTGGTGGATCTGGTACGGGAGGAAGGGGGAGGTGCTCAACATGATGCTCCTCGAGGTCGATTTAGATCTCGAGCTCCATGATGCTCCTAGAGGACTTTATGATAGCGAGCTCCTCCCGGGAATCCAGAGCATGGTTACGGTCAACTCTCGAGGCCAGATTTAAGTTTGGCAAATACCGTGACTGCCAGGCCGGACTTGTGGACTTCGCCGGACGCCGACTCACGCTCACCCCTCGCAAGATTCTGATCGACCAGGAGAAATACATTCTTGAAGAGGTGAAGGCTCTGTCGGTGGCCAAGGGCCGCATGGGTCAGAAAGATGCCCCCCTGGAACATGGTGCATTTAAGGCGCTGCGCTCCCTCGTCTAGAGTCTATAAATTCAACTGGGTCGGCCGTGAGACCAGGTCAGAAGCTGCCGGCATCGCCAGCATCTTGGCGAGCCGCCTGAAGGCTCCGACCATCTACGACGTTCAGTGCGCCAACAAGCTGGTCCGACACTTGCGGGCTACTGCCTCCCGGGGGCTCACCGTGTGGAGATTAGACCCAGAGCATTTCTCGTTTGTGTCGTTCTCCGATGCCGGAGGTGTAGGAGCCGCGGCCAGCCTGGCCGACGACCGGGGTCTTCCTGAGGACCCGACGCAGGGAGCGTGGATGGTGCTGGGGACCGACAAGGCAATCATGTCCAATCAGTCAGTCAGGGCCTCCATCCTTGGGGGGCGGTCGAGTAAGCTTCGGCGCAAGGTCCCGCCCGCGCTGGCGGGCGAGACCCGGGCCTTGTCAGCGGCGGTCGCGGAGGTGGAGTTCCTTCAAATCATGTATCGAGACGTCGTCTTCCGGAACGTTGACATCCCGGACTGCCAGAGAGCATCAGGACCGTTCACAACGGTGTTGAGGTCCAACTGTCAGCTAGGCCCCCGTGAGGGACAAGTACACGTCGTCGATGCCAAATCTATTTACGACACGATGCAGAAAGAAGGGGACGCCAGTGCCAAGGATCGCCGGACGGCTCCAGACTTGGCCATCACCTGCGAGGCCCTCGAGACCCTGACATCCTCCAGCTGTATTTTTTTCAAGACGGTTGTTTTGTGTTCAAAACTGCGCCATGCTGTGATGTTGTTGACGTTGTCTTGTTTTTTTGGGGCATGTCTTGTTTTTCTGTCTCATGTCTTGTTTTTGTTGCGTATGTTTTGTTTTCTTGTTGGATCGCGCGTTGAACGACCGCATGGGCGATAATTCGATGCCGCCGCACTATCACGCGCGCGCGGGTGACCTACCCGCGGGCGCTTGTTGGCGCACATGCATTCCACGTTCAGATAATCGCCCGTTCCGATCAGATAATGAATTTTTACATTGGGTTTCCACCATTAGGTTTTCGAGTTGACGTCGCTCCCGTTGTATATCCATATGTATACGAGGGCGCGGAGGGCGGCGCGCGCGCTGCATGGTGCATATGCGAATTTGTATATTCCATTTTCAGATGATCCCCTCTCGAGATCAGAGAATGAAGTTTTACAATGGGTTTTCATCATTGGCTTTTCGAGTTAACATCGCGCCTGTTGTCTATCAAAATGTACATGCGCGTGGAGGGCGGCGCGCGCGCGGGTGACCCGCCCGCGCGCGCGCTGCATGGTGTATATGCGTTTTGTATATCGCCTCTTCCGATCAGGGAATGAATTTTTACATTTGGTTTTCACTGGTGGGCTTTCGTGTTAACATCGCTCCTGTTGTATATTAATGTGTATACGAGGGCGCGGAGGGCGGCGCGCGCGCTGCATGGTGCATGCGAATTTGCATACTCCGCATTCAGATGATCCCCTCTCGAGATCAGAGAATGAATTTTTACATTGGGTTTTCGCCATTGGGTTTTCATCGCTCCCGTTGCATCAAAATGCGCACGCGCGTGGAGGGCGGCGCGCGCGCGGGTGGCCCGCCCGCGCGCGCGCTGCATGTTGTATATCCGTTTTATAAATTCCACATTCAGATGATCGCCTCTTCCGATCGGAGAATGAATTTTTACAGTGGGTTTTCACCATTTGGTTTTCGGGTTAACATCGCCCCCGTTGTATCAAAATGTACATGCGCGTGGAGGGCGGCGCGCGCGCGGGTGACCCGCCCGCGCGCGCTGCATGGTGTATATGCGTTTTGTATATTCCACATTCAGATGAGCGCTCTTCTGTTCAGAGAATGAAGTTTCGCATTGGGTTTTCAACATGTGGTTTTCGAGTTAACATCTCCCGCTTGGTAGAAATCTATACATCCTGCAGCGTTTTTTTTTCAAGTTATCCCACGTTGACGCCGCATTCGATCACATAATGAAACATATGGGCGGGTTTAAAAACACTTGGGTTTTCGAGTTGGTAAAGGAACTCTTATAACTCACACTGTGATCAGGTGGCCGCCGACCAATTAGCTCGGCTCGGCTCGGCGTTTCTTTCCTTTCCTTGCGTTGTCAGGATATACGCAAGTCCTCTCCTCCTTCCCCTCCTCCCCCTCCTCCTCCTCCTCCTCCTCCTCATCGTGCTTTGTTTCTCCTCCTCCTCCTCCTCCTGCTCCTCCCCCTTCTCCTCCCCTTCCTCCTCCTCCCCCTTCTCCTCGTCCGCTTCCTCGTTTCTTGAGCCCTTCATGCTCGCGCGCGAGCTCGCGCGCGCGCTCCGCGCGGCTTTGCCCGAGGGCGCCCGGCCCGCGGCCGCGCGCGCGCAACGCGTGGAGGGATCAGACATGGCGGGGCTCGGGCAAGCAAGCAGGGCCACGCACCGTGTTGGATTCCAGCTTGGGCACCGGATCCTGCCAACAAAATGCGACGACGACGATCGATGACAACGAAGCGTCGCGAGCTCGCGACGCTTCGTTGTCATCGATCGTCGATCGTTGTTGGCAGGATCCGCCGACGCCCTGAGCGGGAAAGGGTCGAGAGGCATGAGGTCGAGAGAGCAGGGGAAATCCAGAGGTCGAGAGGGCAGGAGCTCCTCAGGAGGAGAAGGAGCGGGAAGGAAAGGATCGGCCTTCCCTCGAGGCCATGACGCGCAAGCTCGCGAACCCGAAAACGCGGGTGGGCGAACCAGCGCTCGCCGCGCAGGCGCAGTAGGGAGGGGGCCAGGAGTGGGAGCTCGAGGAGGACATGAGAATTCCGATAGGCAGAGTTTCTAGGATTAGTTCAGCCCGAGGCACATAGATCGGATAACGATGAGGACGAGCACGGATAGGATAAGGATGAGGATGAGGATGAGGACCAGGATTGGCGATCGGGCTCGACGATGAGGAGGTGGATGCAGATGAGGATGAGGACGAGGATGAGGAGGGGGGCGAGGTTGAGGATGAGGACGAGGATGAGGACGAGGAGGGACGAGGATGAGAATGAGGATGAGGACGAGGGATGAGGATGAGGGATGAGGATGAGGACCCATGCATCTGCCTCTCGCGTTCCTCACCTCCGCACCGCATCCCGAGGCGCTGCATGCCCAGACGGACACGATCGGCCAGTTGTGCTTGGCAGGAGCTAGCGCCGCGCATTCGACGACTGACGCCGATATCGTCGACGCTGATGCTAACCATGGCGACGAATACTACGATGATGAGGGTGATGGAGAACGGTGATGGCGATGGCGATGATGATGCCGATGGTGATCACCGACAGCGATACTAATGATCATGATGCTGACGGTGGTTGCCATGGCGACGCAATTCCTCATCAATGATAACGGTAGCGACGTTTCGGGCGACGTCGGTTCAGACGACGACGCGACTTAGATCCCTTTCTGCATCGGTATCCTGCTCGTCCATCGTCCTCCTGGTCCGCTTCCTCCGTTTGCCTCTTCTGGGGACTGTATCATCCCTCTTTGCCGCCACATCGGCCCCCAGCTGCGTCGCCATTGAAACCGTGCTCTCCTCATCGCAAACGCCTGCCATCTGAGGCCTACCGAATCTCAACCTTGAGCCTCGCCCTCGCACCGCCGCGAGGACATCCGACGATCCCCGACTTCGGAAGCTACCCGTGCCAGAAGAGTGGTGACCGCCCTTGCTACGCAGCGCTGAAGGAGGGGAGGGGTGCATCCTGCCCCGAGGATCGAGAGGGGCGAGCTGCATGAGGCGGACGAAGGTCGAGCGATTCGATCGGGAGAAGGGTCCACAAGAGATGCTAGGTAGTCAACCGTGCCCCCTGCCTATAGGTCATTATCTTCATACAGTCGGGGCGCTGAAGAATGAATCCTTTTCGTTGGGGAGGGGCTCGGTGTTCCTGGAATGTTTCACAGTTTGCGTCGGGTTTTCCTGAGGCTTTCCAGGGGAACCGAGGATGAACGCATGGGAAACAGGGGCCGCGTTCCTTATTTAGGGTTCCTTAGGTCAACGCCCCGACTGCACTGTCTCGATTCTGTTCCTCGATCCGCGCCCGTGGGAACGCGTGAAGGGGAGGCATTCGTACCGACCCTGGAGGCGATCAACAACGTCACCAACGGAGAGCGCCTCAGCCAGAATACGATGGAGGCGCGGCGATCCATGAGGGAAGGATCGGATGAGGCGCTAGATGCGATCACGAGGAGGCTCGATGAAGGAAGGATCTCGGAGGATCGATGAGGGACGGATCGGAGGATGGAGGCTCTATGAGCTAGGGAAGGGTCGGAGGATCGATGAGGGGAAGATCGGTGGAGGCCCAGCTGCGTGTCTGTAGCTCCTGATGTATCCACGTGTTCTGGTTCTTCTATCATTCTGCCCCTTCGCCTTTTGCGCGCGCTCGCGTTCGGCTCGGTGTTGCGCGAGAAATACAAGTTGGAGAAAGGCCGCTTCCCCCCGAAGACGATGGTGGACGCCGTCAAGCCGCCCACGAGGAGGAGAAGGATAAGGGGGATATGGGCGAGGTGGAGATCACTCGAGGATCCACCCCGCACCGCCGCCCAAATAATCCATCTCATCGGACCCCTGGGGCCCGCGGTAAATCAACGAGAAGGGGCGGCGTTCGCGCTTTCGGAGCCCTGGGCGCCAGACAAACTGCAGGGGGGGGAGGGGGGGTGGGGTGCGACCATTTGTTCGGGCTCCTAGGGTCAGGAAGCGCAAGGAGGAACACACATGCAATCGCGTTGATTCGCCGGGGCCGGGAAAACGCAAGGAAAGGGGGGTGCTCGTGTTGATGGGACCTGATGCCCAAACAAATTGAACGAGGTCGGGGCGTTGTTGTGAAGGGTCGGCTTCGGACATCGCGGCGAGATGTTTCGCGGGGCCTGGAGCCTCTGCCCGAACGGGCTTTGGGGAAGGGGCTGTGTCAGACGTCGCGTTCCCGAGCGGAGGAAAGGGGCACCGGACCCCTGAAGGGGGTCGAGGAGAGGGTAGAAGAGGAGGGGCTAACTTGTAAGGAGGGGAGGGGTAGAACATCGTGCTGGTCGGGCCCCTGGACACATAACAACCTCAGGTGGCTGTGCTGTTCGGACCTCTCGGGTCAGGAAATCGCGAGGAGAGCATGGGATGCGAGGTGTGGATCGGGCTACCCGAACAATACCTGAGAAGAAGAGGATCTCGGGAAAGATATCGTGCTGTTCGGGCCAATGGGGCCCAGGAAACGAAAGGGAAGGGGGGTGGTGCTCGCGTTGGTCGGGCCCCTGGGGCCAGAGAAGCCCGAGGGGATGATGGGGCCTCGCATTGAAGAGTTCCGATCTGAGGTACCTTCAGAGCCGCCAGCTGTGCATCATGTTTGCGCGCTGGGATCGCAAAAAGGACGATGGGAATGAGGGCCGCTCGGGGTCCAATTCCTGGTCATGGCGATGCCGTGGCACATAGCGCTTGGACGGCGTGAGCTCACGGTTTTCCAAGCATGCCGTGGTCTGGCATTGCACCGGGAATCTGGAAAAGGCGCCCCCTAACCCTTCAACGAGCTGAAAAATCGCGAGGGAGAGGGCGAGGGGGGGGGGAGGAACACCCTCCGCAGGATAACGAGATCCCCGAGCTGCCATACGAAGAGATGCATGCGATGATGGCGGCTGCGATGGACCAGCTGGAGGAGAGAGGAGGGACGAACAGATCTCCCCATCCTTCTTATCCTCTTCTCGGCCTTCTCGTTCTCGTCTCTTCTCCGCCTTCTCCGCCTTCTCCGCCTCGGTCTCCTTCTCCGCCTTCTCGTTCTCCGTCCCCTCCTTCTCTTTCTCTTCTTTCTCCACTTCCCCCCTCTCTCGCTCGTGATGCCCCTCGTCCTGCTCGCATATGCGCAGGGGCCTGGCGGGGGGGATCTCGATCAGCAGGCGTGGGCGGCATGGGCAGTTCCAACTATTCGAAGCCGGCGATCGCGCGGAGATGCTCGCGCTTCGCTCGTCGGGCTCTCTTGCGATTCTGGACCTGGGCCCGCGCAAGCGAGGAGGGGGGGGGTGGGGGGGGTGGGGGGGAGGGGGATCAGGGAGGAGGAGGAGAAGGAGGGGGAGGAGGAGGCGGCTCGAGGGGGTGGAGGAGCAGGAGGAAGAGGGGGGTGAGGGGTGCTGCTGCTGCTGCTGATGATAATGATGATGTTGGTGATGATGATGATGATATTGATGATGCTAATGGCGATGATAATGATGATGATGATGACGATGTTGATGATGGTGATGATGGTGATGATGATGATACGATTATGTGGACGATGATGCAGATGATGATGGTGATGATGATGTTGATGGTGATGATGATGATAATGATGGTGATGGTGCTGATGATGATTATGAACATGATGATGGTGATGATGATGATGCTGATGATGATGGCACTGATGAGGAGGAGGAGGAGGAGGAGGGGGATGAGGAGGATGAGGAGGAGGAGGAGGGGGGGGGAGGAGGATGGGGGAGGGGGAGGGGGAGGGGGAGGAGGAGGAGGAGGGGGAGGAGGATCGAGGCACGGAGAGAGAGAGAGTGAGAGAGAGAGAGAGAGATCGGACAAGTAGGCGGACCAGGGTCCGTCCGCGAGGCGCACTGCGGTGCGACAACTCGCATGCACTATTTGCGGCGGTGCAGCCTTTAGATACGAGGGCGGGCAACAAAAAAACCCTCCCCCGGCGCAGTGCGACAGACGCTACAGACGGCGGACAGACGATGATGATCTCACCTGTCAGACCGCGTGAGGAAAAAGGCCCCAACAAGAAAGGCGACGTGCTGGCACGTGGCTAGGCGGCTTGGCGGACCGCCTGTTGGGCGCTTGGCCGCTAGGCGGCGCGCAGTGACGGGGCACCCCCCGCCCCCACGCCCTGACACCGTGGACGCGGAGCCACACGTACACACGGGCAGGCAGAAAGGAGGAGATTAGCGCGGGGCACCAGGTGGAGCGCCGCGGAACGATGACAACATAGCTTGGATGTTGAGTGACGGCACGGCACCATCGGGCGAGGCCGTGAGCAGCTCGGCGAAGGCTCGCCCAGCACTGTGGAGGCGCTGGAGTAGAGGGCCTTGACGAGCTTGGGCGGCGGCGAGGTCCGCGGCGAGAGCTAAGCACCTCTGCTGGAGGGCAGCCATAGCCTGTGACAGCTCGGTTTCGCGGTCGGTGAGGGGTGGCTGCTCAGTGCCAGCAGCCGAGGGCCTCGAGACAGAGGCGAGGTCCTCGGTACGCCTGTCCAAATGGTGGACTAGCGTAGTGCGGGACCCTGTACGCTGACGTCCGTCACCCTTGAAGGGTGACTGGAGGGGCCGGCGCGACCCCAGGGCTGGAGCCGCTAGGGCCGCGCCCCGAGAGGTCAGGGGAGCCGCTTCCTCACGCTCAGCAACGAAGGAAGCGTGGATGGGGCACGAGGGCCTGTCTGGTTTAGTACCCTGCGGGGGGGCTGAAGCCGCCCCCGCGGGCTGCTGACGGTGGGGAGGCGGAGTGGTTTGCGCGGTGGGACCAGTCGTGATGCCGTGCAAGGCCGCTGAGGTCGGTCGCGTAGAAGGTTGGCGTCTCGGTGGGGCGGCATGGTCGGCAGCGTGTGGTATCGGCGGTGCGTCCTCAATGCCACTCGGTCCTCGGGGGTCACCCAGGTCATGGTCGGTGTCTTGGCGGTGGCCGATATCATCGTATGTGGGCATTATCGCTCTTGGGGACGGAGTCGCAGTAGGGGTCGAAAGGTTTCCCGACGGGGCGGGGTTTTCGCTGGCTGGTCCGTCGTCCAAAGCGTCCGATCCCCCACCGAAGCTGAACAGGTCATCGTCCTGCTCATCAGCGTCTTGAAAAGGAACGGCGTTGTCGTGTGGGTGCGCTGCCGCACTCGATGGCGGAGTCGGGGGCGCCGTGCGGGTACCCGACGGGGCAGGGTTGGCGCTGGCTGGCCCGTCGCCCAGGAAGTCCAGGCCTCCCCCAAAGCCGAACGGGTCGTCTTCCTGTTCGTCGAATAACACCCGTTGGGCCTCGGCCCAGAGCTCGTCGGGGTCTTGTGGGATGTCTGGTCCAGCCGCGGGTGGTGCCTGGTCAGACAGCAGGGGATTTGGTTCCATTTTGTTTAGTTCCGCAGCTGTGAACCCAGCCCTGCGGTGTGGGAGGGGGAGTGTACGATGTCTACGCTCGTAGATGGCGACAGCGACTCCATGAAGCACGGTCGCTTGGCGATGTCGTGATTTGGCAGCTTCGACGATGTCGTCTGGAAGGTTATGAGTACGTGCCGCCGCTGTGGCGAGGGCGTCAGCCTGACGATTGAACTCCTCCGCGATGGGCCCGATGAGCCCGAGGTCGATGCCCATGTCGCCCTGGTGGCTAGCGACTTTCTCGACGCGGAACATGTTTGGCTTGGCCATGACGCATCGGTGGACCTTTTCCCAGAGCTCCACGTGCGTGCCCTGCGATGGTAAGTGTCCGTCGATGATCCTTTGGAAACCGTCAACCACCGCCTGGTTGTCCACGAAGACGTGCACAGGCCGTTCGGCACATGCCGTGAGGTGGACGATGGCGAGGGTCTCCGCAAGCTGTGCGTTCTGCGTGATGCCGTGAACGCGCGCACTGTAGTTCATGCGGTGGTCGATGCCGTAGTAGACGCCGTAACCCGCTCTTGCAAGCAATGGGATGGCTTGGTTGGTGCATGCACCGTCCGTGGCAGCGTAGACCCATGTCCAACCAGTGTCATGGTCAAGGTAGGTGGTGTAGGAGTCCTGGGCTGAAGCCGCAGGATCTCCCTCAGGTGGGGGCCGCGGTATGGGCTGAGGTAGCGGGTCCCTCGCGAGGTCGGCCTGCAAGTCGAGGAGGGCTGGGTCTTCATCGAAGAGCCCGCAGTGTCTTGTGTGCGGTGGAAGACGGGCCCACTGCTCGTCACTGATGAGGGTGGTAAGAGGGACTCTTTCTCGGGCCCAGCACTTGCAGTCGCGAACAGTGTGCTCCTGAGTTTCCTCTTCCTCGTCGCAGTAACGGCAGATGGGGCTGGGGTCAGCGGACGTGTTTGATCGAGATCGTCGCTGTTGGGTGTGGTCCCCGCCCGACAGGTAGTTGAGGAGGAGCGCCAGCTGCCATGCGTTGCATTTGGCTGCTCCTTTAGTGCGGGCGAGCCACGTGCTGGCGAAAAGGTCGAGGCCCTGTCTGACCGAAGCCAGGTGTCCAAGGTCATGACGCCGCGGCTTGATTTTTCTCAGAAAGGCTCTGCGTTGTGAGGCGCGCAGCATGTGAAGGAAGGCGTTTTGGGGAAGGTTCAGCCAACTGATCTGACAGCCCCAGTCGTCGTACATGATGCCAAATGTGGGCCAGGTCCAACGGAGCTGCTGAAGCGTCTGGACAAGTCGTCCAACAGGTCCTCCCCCGAAAAGGGTCTGGACATGGTGTTGGAGATCCCTGACGAGACCGCAGAGAGTGGCGTCGCGGTTGACCTGTCGCCGCAGACACAGGAAGACTTCACGCTGCATAATGGCGTCAATCTCCAGGGCGTGTCCTGGGACGCACACGGCCATGAGAGTCCAAAACTCGACCCACCTGTTTCCCTTGGGGCGGATAGCCGCCTTAAGGGCATGGTTGTAGGCAGTTTTGACGGGGCCTGATGGGGCTTGAATGTCAGTGCCCGTGGTACAGACGCTGGCAGCAAGGGAGCGGGCGTGCCGCGCCTTAATACGCATCGGTGATGGGAGCTTGCCAATGCGCGGCAGGCGACTAGTCGCCCTGCGAACACGGGCGTCAGCGGTGGCCGTGAGGTTAAGCGCGGCTGGAGCCGGCGCTGCCTCGGCGTTGATGTAACTTCCGACGAGCTTAAAGGAGTCGACCACGCGTAAGGGCCGTTCCGCCAAAGTGAGCTGGGTAACGGCGGTGTGAAGCTCGTCAGTGAGCGCCCACCCCGCCACTTTTCCAGGATGAATGCGTTGACCAGAAAATCGATCAAACTTGGCGGTTTCATCAAGAGATTTCTGCAACTCGGGCGCGGTGTGGGTAGTGGAGTTGCTGTCGTCAACAAAGGTAGTGCTGAGTGATCGCGGAACGTATCGATGCTGTCTCTTGGTCCATACACACATGAGCAGCTTAATGTCGTCCAGGGACCAAGAGCTTCCCTGGAGGTGACCGTTTGTCCTGGCCAGTTCCTTAGAGTACGCACCGTTCATGCGGATGTAGCGTTTGTGGCGACTGTAGAAGTTTCTGCGGACAGTAACGATGTCTTGGGGACACCCCGCGTGAAGCGCAAGGTTAAGGCATATGTCCGTGATGAGATAGTCGAAACACTTCTGTCGGTCCAGGGCAGCTCCAGCTAAGGGAAGGAGTAAGGCCCTGGCGTGTTCGATGCGCAGGGCAAGAGAGGTGCTGACGTCCCCAATGGTAGCTTTGGGGACAGCGCCAAAACTCGTGGCGTGGGTCCATCCTTTCCGCCAGTCCGTGAGGCTGCGGTAAGCTGGCGCTTCCCACGCATACATCCAAACGGAAAGCACCGAGAGAAGTCGTTGGTCCGTTGGGAGTTCGCCTCGGCCTTTTCGGAGGCACGGGTTTGGCACGTGGAGGAGGGGTTCTGGGATGGTGCCAGTGCGTTGCATAGCGCGTAGGACGCTGGCGAAGAGGCGAAGAATGTCGTCGGGTAGCTCCTTAGCCTCCTTAGTAGTCCAGCCGTCCAGTCCCCCCGCGCGGCGCGGTGAACGGGTGCGAATGAAGTGGATGAGTTGGTCGTCGGTGAGGTGGAAAGGGGTAGCTGGTGATGGCGTAGGCAGCTCCTGTCGGTACTCGTCGTAGAAGTCGGCCCACGTCGGCATGGCTTCGGCGTCATGTCCCGCACGTGCACGGTACCTGCCCAAGATGGGCTCCCAGGTGTCGACCATGAGCTTCAGCATGTCCTTGGTGTTAGCAACAATGGCGTTGGCAGGGAGGATGTCGGGGACTTGCGCAGGTGGTGGTTCACGAGTGTGGTCTTCGTCGCTGTCCGTGTCGGGCGAACTACCGTCGCTGGGGCTGAAGCCGCCAGCTTCGGTGTCAGCGTCGCTGTCGTCCGTGCAAGTTTCGTCAGGTTTAAAGGCGTTGGTGTCGCAGTGGAGTTGCGTATCGTCAGGAGTGGTAGGCGTGCGGAGATACGCCGTGGGCGAGCTGTCAGCAGCCCGTGCGTATATGGCCGCCTTTCGCCCGCTTGGCTCACGGACGCCCTCAGCCCATATCCTGATGCGTTCAGCTTTGGCACGGTTCGCGCGTCGCGCCAGCTCCAAGTCGAGGTGTTGGATCAAAACGTCAAGGTGCTCTCCGTGCGGCACTGGCTCGTCGGGGGACCAGGCCTCGGGGAAGTCTAGGAGAACCGTGGGGCGCAGCTTGTGGCATAAGAGGCGGGCCGCGGCCCACGTGCAGTCGATGCGCTGCGCGAGGTACGGCGGGATGGCACGGCAATCCAAATGATGGTGCTGTCCGATGAAACGGAGCTCGCAGAGTTGCCGATGGAGCTTGCGCAGTCGGTTCATGTGTATCGTGGAAGCTCCGTAGGTGGGGAAGGCGCGGGGGACAACTGGTCGATCTTCGAACGTGGGCGTGAGCCCGTGCATGGTGGGGGGCTTCTTTTTTGGGTGGTCGGGCGGTGGAGGTGGCAGGTCGCGCAGACGGGTGAGATGGTACTCATGACTGGCCTCGTTAGCCAGGGCGAACATGCGCTCCACGTCGTCTCGTGTGTCGGCCTGCTCCATGCGGTCCTGATATCGCTCAGCGATGAGGGTCCCTAGTGCCTGCAGCTCGTGACCCTCATGAGCTCCATCGTCGGGCGGGTAGGGCGTGGGGGCAAGAAGACGTCGGGCCGTATGGTCGAGGCGACTGAGGTCAAGCGTGACCTGCAGGCCAACGTGAGACTTCGCAGGCAAGTCGCGAAGGTAACAGAAGTCGGTGACAAGGGATCGCGCCGCTTGGTTGGCAATGATATAGTCGATGCGCGAAGTGCGGGGGCACTTGGTGACGCGGTCCCAGTCAGGGATATTGCCGTAAGTGTGCATGGTGTGGTCTGGTGTGCCCTCAGCAACGTTGAACCATCCGTGCTGCAACATGTGCAGAAGGTGTGGATTGTCGTCAATGTTCGTATTGGCGTCCATGCAGATGAAGTAGGGGGCTGAGCCGACCCTAGCGGCGGCGCAGTCAGCGAGCCGAAAAAGAGCTGTGCTGTCTCCTCCAGCAATCCCGTAGAGGCTCGCTATGTAGATCCCCGCGGGCCCGTGGTTGTTTCGTCGCCGCCTGCGGCGGTGTTGAGTGCAGAGCGGGAGAAAGACCTCGTGCCATCTTTTCTTGGCCTTGAGGGCGGCGATACAGGGCGCATTGTCGTCGACAGTGGAGTCGACAATGGCATCCTTAGAGAGGATGGCGACCCCTCCCGAGGCGCCAGTGCTGCCCACAACGGTGTGGTCTGTGCCGCCGTGGGCAGCTCTGCGCTGGGCTCGCGCCAGATCAAGGTCAGGTCCAAGACTGGCGTGGTATCCTCCGTGGAGTGGATTGGCGGCGCTGGTAGCGATGGCTTGCCTAGTCGGCTTGGCATGTCGGGTCTCCTGCAATGCTATGACTGCGGCGTTGTGGTCGACACCAAGGGCGGTGATGGTTGGCCAATTCGCTGAGAGACTGGTGATGTTAAGGCTGACGAGGTGTATGGAGCGACCTGGCCCGTCTCCATCGGTGGAACTGGGGTTTGCACGCCCCGCACGGTGAAGGTCAGCTTGACTCTCACCCAGGTAGTAGGCTTGGCCACAGTAGGAGCTCATGGCGTTCCTATGGATTAGCTTGACCGGGGCTGAAGCCGCCGTCAGGCCAGAAATATAGGCGGGACACGGTCGGCACTGCGCCAGGGGGGGTTCATAAATGTAAGTATAAATGTTACGAAAATTCCTCCTCACTCCAGTACCGTAGGGGACGAGGGGAGGAGAGGTGAGACGGCAGCAGAGGGGGAGGGAGGCGACTCCTCGATCCGTCCTGCCGAGCACAAAAGCAAAAGCGAACCAGCGGCGGCGGCTAGGCGCGGCGGCGGCACAACGCACGCGCATGTACTGCGCACGCGACACCGCTGGTCCCTCCTGCGGTGGCGCGCCCGCCCCGTCAGTATCTTGATGAGCAGCATCTGGTGGAACAGCTCCAGCAGCACGGTCGGAGGCCTGGCGCTGGGCCTCGTCCATGCCCGCTGCCGTGAGGCCCACGTTGCGGACAGGGCTGATTCCCCGCGGGGCCGCCGCTGCCGCAGCAGCCGAGGTGGCGGGGGCTCCGCCCCGACTCTGAGGTGAGAGCGGTGAGCCCCCGCCGAAACCCGCCACAAGGTTCTTGACACGGTGCTTGTTCTTGAACGGGTCGAAGGTTGGCGCCTCGTCGATGGGGACGATCACGCGGGTGGGCAGCGGCGGCTCGTGGTCCGTGGACGGCGTCGGCGAGAGGTCGACCTGGCCAGGATCAATGACGCTGGCTCCGAAACGCGGCACCACTTCGGGGGCTCGGCCATCGGCCTGAGTCTCGCGAGGCGGCGAGCTCGTGGAGCTCCCTGGGGCCTTGCGTGAACTGTGGCGGCTGCAGGTCCTGCTGCGCGGGACGCGCCCGCCCGTGTGGCGGTCGCGTGGCGAGGTCGCCTGGGCATTAGCACGCTCGGAATCCGCCCTGCTCGGGGATCGGATCGGCGCCGCGCAGGGTGATGGGCTGGGCTGGCGAGAGGCGCTTATGCCGCCTTCCGCCGTGGCTGTGGCCTGGTCGGGGTCGACCGCGTCGGGGCGGGGGCTGACGTGGTGGGCGCTTCCCTCGCTGTGCCGCGGGGAGGCGCTGTGATGCGCCTGGATGTGCGTGAGGACGAGCGGGGTAAGCGGCTGCCTCTCCCGCTCAGGTGGGGCAGGTTTTGCCTGGGCAGGGCGCAGTGCTGCAGCTACGTTTGGCGGGGGCGTGTGCTGGCGAGGTTGCCAAGCGCGCACGTTCGCATCACGCCATCCTTCGGGGCGCCCAGCCCTGCCACGGTTTGTTGCAGCCCCCTGGGCTGAAGCCGCAGGGGTTATCACTGCGGGCTGGTTGCTGGAGGAGCCATCATGTCGGCCTGAGTAAAGGCCCCAGGCGCGCGTGGACCCTGGCACTGGCGAGGTGGCCCTTAGGGCCTGCACGGGTGCACGCGGGTAGCCGATGACCGCTGGGTGTACCCTGGCATGGGGGGCGTGGCCGTAGCTGGAGGCGGCTGCTCCAGCAGCCGCGGGCCTGGCGCCTATGGGGCCACGGTAGTAGGCGGCAACCCCGTCGTAGGCCGTGTTGCCGCCTGTCGGGACTCGCGCAGGGGAGCGGTAGCGTGGCGTGCCGTGCTGTCCTGCGTCACGTTGGTCCCGCTGCTGGATGCGCTGCTGGTGCTGTTGGTGACGCTGCCAGTCGGCTCTCGAGAGGGGACGGGTGTCGGGGAGGATGGTGGGCACGTCGGGCCGCTGCCATCCCCGATAAACGTGCTCGAAGGCGTGGTCAGGGTAGGTCCTCCCTACGGGTGAGTATCGCCGCACATGCTCCATGTAGTCGATGTTCTGCGGCTCAGCGATCGCCGTGATGTTGACGGCTCGCTGGTGCGCTGGTCCATAGAGGCAGAAACTACCACGGTTGCTGCGGTCGTGGTTTAGCTCGGCTTCGGTCGTGGCACGGCTCACCATGGCGTCGCAGAGTCGCATGTCGTAGTCGAGGGCTTGAGGCCCAGGACCACCCTCGGCGTCCCAGTACAGTACCACATCTCGCCAACGGGTGCGGGTAATGTGGATGCGCTCGGCGATCAACTCGCAGACGGTCCTGACCGTGACACGATCCCTGTACATGTTAGTAATGGCTAGGGAGTAGGGTCGGCGGACCGTCTTGTTGAAGGTGAGTTCCTCCTTGAGGGCCTGGTGGGGACTGAAGAGCACGAAGCCTTCCCTCCAAAGCGGTTGGTCGGGGGAAGGTTCTTCGGGCATCCCCGTTCCTGTGAATCCAGGTGGCCGCCTTGTGCCGTCAGGCAGTCCCTGCCTGGGGACGCGCCGCGGCTGCGGTGGGAAGTACCATTGACCCTGGTAGCCTGCTTGCCCTGGTTGTGGAGGTTCCCCCCCGGGGCCTGAAGGCGCTCGGGGGGGTTCCTTAAGGTCGTGGAGGGCTGGCGCGTTGCCGAATTGGCGGGCAAGGATGTGCGGCGGCATCCCTGTGGCACGGACGTCGAGCAGGTTGTGTGGCCTGGGGGGGTGGGGGCACCTGCTGGACAGGCAGCATGTGTCGGAGTCCCTGTTGTTGGTGCTGTATGCACACGTCCAACTGTTGCACGAGTAGTCCGTGGACCAGTCCATGAGTGTACGCAGTCCGCTGCGGCCGCAGTCTGGGCACGTTGGTTGGCCCGAGGTGCCGAGCTGCGTGTTGCGGCGAGCCGCGCAGTACTGACAGCATTGGAATCGACACTGTAGGCAAGACCAGCGTCCTGGTAGAGGCGGGAGCGCATGCTCATTTGTGCCTGGGTCGTCTGGGTGGGGTCTCGGGCGGTCCCACAAGGGCCAGACGTCAGCAAACCAGGATTGGCCTGTAGTGCGGACAACCTCGGCGGGGAGGCGTGCGTCCTCGGCATGGCACCTGATCCACTGGGGCCCCATGTCCGCTGGTACCATGACGGTGCGCCAGGAGTCGTCCGCTTTGACGTGGACTTGGGTCGGTGCCCAGAGCTTAGTAGTGGTGTCGCCGTGGTCGTGGTGGAGGATGACCCAGCCGTCACGCCCGTCCACCGCAGGGTCAGTAACGCGGTAGCCCATGACTGTCGTCCCCCACGGTAAGTAGGCACCATCGTGGTGATCACCAGGGTCGAGCCAGACCTCGATGCCAGGGGCATTGACACGGGACCGCACATCACGAACGTGGTAGGCGAGGACGTGGTAGGCAGTCGGCTCCTCCTCCGTCACAATGTGCTCCCACGTCTCGATGCCGCTGTTGTCTGAGGTGGAGTTCCCGTCACTCTGTCGTGACGAGCGAGAGGCAGATCGTCGTGGACGGGCACGGCCTCGGGCGAGGGCGGCGGCCGCGCTGATGAGGGAAGGCGTACGGCGTTCGTCGACTCCAGATGACGTCGATGAGCGGTCTGGACTGTACGCTAAGGCTGTGCCTGACTTGTACGTGCGAGGTGGGCCCGACGCGGCCCCAGGGCTGGAGCCGCTGGGGCGCGACCCGCGTGCGTCAGGGTGCCCCCGCACGGGGACAGCTTGCAAGCCAGTGTACACCAGGTCGATGAGTGGTTTCGGGTCCAGCTGGAGCATGTGAAGCGAGACGCGTGGGCGGGGCTGGTTAGGGTCATCCCTGGTGGCTGCTTCCGTGTCGTAGTGCTGTTTGGCCCATGCTCGCGCTGCCTCTGGCGAGTATAGCGCCTGCGGCGGTGGCCATGCTGCCGCGATGGCTGGTCTGCGCCTGGTGCTAGCTTCCTGGTCGTGAGCTTCAGCCGCCTCACGGAGATCTGGATGATCGTAGCCAGCGATGTGGAGGGCGTGCGCGCAGTCGCCCATGCCATAGGCGTGTGGAAGGGCACGGCACCTGGAAGCAGCTTCTGTGGGGGCGCACCAGTCCATGCGGATGAGGAGGCTCAGGACCCGAGGGTAAATGAGGCGCGCTCCGTGGGCCTCCCCTTTCACGTAGTTGTGCCTGTTTTCCCCGCGCGGTGGTTGGGTGGCCTCGCACATCCAGAGTGCGATGGGTCCCCACGCGAGGGTGTCATCTTCGAGACTGTAAGGCGGGTGGGGCGGCATTGCGTACCACGCGGCCAGCGAAGGGTGCACGCTCGCGTACGTGCGGCCAACGTTGGTGCCAGTTCGGCCCTTCGCTTCACGGCGGGGGCCTGGCAAGAGGTGCCCTCCACTGGCAGCAAGACGGGCCGCAAGGTCGCCGCGGGTCCCATGCCAGAAGACAGTGGGCGCGTCGGTGATGGGTTGGCGGAGGTCCCACGTGAGGTATGGGAAGATTGTCTCGCCCGGGTTCCCGCCTGAGTCCTCCAGCACCCAAGTGAGACGGTTCGGTGGCCTCTGCATGATGTCCGTCCACGGCCCCAGCGCTTGGAGTGTTGGATCATGAGTGAATCGAGGATGGTCGTGGAGTCGTAGAGCGTCTTTGATGTCCTCTGTAGACACGCCACTGTTCCCTAGCGCAAAGCCGTTTTGATACAGGGCGTTAAGTATGCTCTTCGGCGGCTCGGGGACCGCTGGGTCGCGCTGGATGGTGTTGCGTAAGTTGCGTGTCGGTGGCTTGAGGGCAGTGTAAGGCATACCAGGGCCTGAAGGCGCCTGGGGCCTGTCGGGGGATGCATAGCGTGCTCGCCGTCGTGGTGGTTGGGTGTCCGCGTCGGGGGATGAACCACGAGCGTCAGCGTGTCGGAAGATAGACCACGGGCTATCATGGGTGCGTTCACGCATTTCCCTTGCCTCGGAGTCGCTGCCGTGTGCTGTGGCGTCCTCGTTAGTCGGTAGGTTACCGTATGTTGCGCCGCTCTTGGAGCCGTCTCGTGGAGTCGGGCTGGTCGATCTTGGTGTGACAGACGAGGCTCGCGATACGGCGGCGGTGACTTCGACGATGGCGGCGGTGGTGGCGGTGGTGACGTCGGCGACTGCGGCGGCAACTGCTGCGGCGTAGTGTTCCTGTAGCAGCGGATGTCGGAGTGCGTGCACATGCTGGTCGTCGTGTTCGTCGGCGAGCGTGCACGGCATTTTGTATGTGACCTCGTCCCTCGGCCTCCTGCTCGGTTGGCAACAGCGGAGGCACCACTGGGCAGTGGATGAGTCCAGGGCCCGCGCACAGATGCGGGCTCCAACGTGTCCGACAGCTCCCTGGGCAAGAAGTTTGGCACCGACGAGTAGAAGACCACACACGACTCCACCCGTGGCAATAGCCCCTAGCTTGCCGCTGGCCCATTTAAGGACACCCCCGAGGCCGACCCCGACTGCAGTGGCTCCGCCCGAGATGCTATCTCTGAGTTTGACGCTGGTCCATTTGAGAGTGGCCCTCAATGTGGACGTGACAATGTATGTCGTTTTGCGTCGGGGTGTGGTGGACACCGATGGGCCTGATGCCGTCGCTTGGCGTCGTCGTCGTTGTCGGTAGCTGGGGTCTCGGCTCGGTGTCGGCAAGTACCCATCGATCTGGTCCTTGTACGGCATTGCTATCGCGATGACGTGCGTGGCCACCAAGAGGCAGATGAGGCAGCCACAGTGTCGTGATGCCGCTGCGCTGTGCTGGGGCTCGTGGGGACCGCTGGCATCTGGGTGCTCATCATCGATGGGATCGTTGTCGATGTCGGCCTGCCCGTGGTCAGTGGCACTGGAGTTGGATTCAGTCACGCTGTCACAGTGCACGGAGGTGAAAGGCGTGGTGTTGCCACCTGCGGTATGGGGATGTCCAGGTCTAGCCATTGGTGCAGCGGGGCTGAAGCCGCCACTGCACAGGCTGGCATGAGCTGGCGATGCAGTGGAATGGCTTGGCACGTCAGCGGCAGTGACGCCTTCAGCGTCGTTGAGCCGAGCGCTGGGGTCGGCCTGAGCTGAGGTGTGGGGCGGACTGCTTTGCAACGAGGTGTGCCCAAAGTAGGGTTCACTGTCGCGGTCACTCTGGGCCGAGTTGCCTGGTGGTATCGTGCCGTCTCGATCCTGGGTATCGATGCCGTCCTGGCTATCTTCCGACGCGTGGAACGAGTCCATGGATGTGTTGCCGATGTCGCTGGCCGCGATGTGCTGAAGCAGCCATGATACAGGGTCATCTGCGGCCTGATCGGTGCCGTCCATCGGCGCCGCGGCGAGCTCCGCCTCGACGAGCGGCAGCATGTCTGGCGGTTGGTGCAGGATCACGTCGGCGAGGTACGCCATGGCGTCTTGGTCGGGTGGAGGGAGGCCTCTTGGCAGCAGAGCATGGGCCCGTGAGAGGTATGGCGGCAAAGGTGCCGTGAAAGCCTCAGGGCCGACGAGCGTGGCACGAGCGCCCTGGTATTCCAGAAGGAGGCCAAAGTAGCGGGTGGCGTACTCGCGGCTGCTCTGGATACGCGTGAGGTTGCGGTTGATGCGCTGCCTGTCGGGGCCCGCTCTGTGCCAGATGTCCTCGCACATGTCGACCGCGGTGCGCTGACGCAGGGCGTCGGTTGTGTCCTCAGACTCCTCCTGAAAGAGGTGATCGTACTGTGGCAGGTGGAGCGTCGCCAGGATATACGGGACGCAGTCCTCGAGCCATGCCCAGAACATGTCCTGGTTGTCCTCACCTGGTGCCCACGCCGCGGCACACGGTATGAGCCGGGCGCGGATCATCATCAGGTGCCAGAAAGCAGGGTCCTCCTCAGGTTCGCCCCTATCGCACAGGGGAGTGGTGAGACCCGTAGGGCGATAGCGGGGCACAACAGCGGGGCTGAAGCCGCCACTGTGTGTCTGGCCAATGCCGCACGGACCCGCGGCAACGGTGCCGTTCACGATCGGGTCCAAAATGGTGCAGTGATCGTACTTGTAGATGCTGTCATCGTAGAGGTAGAAAAGGGTCCCACGTTCAGCGTGTCGCAGGAGAACCTCACCTCCATGCTGGGGCGCACCGCCTGAAGACGGGTGTGCTCCAGCGAGCGAGGGGAGGGCCAGGCTGCAGGCAAGGCGCCACATGATGGCGAGGCCTGGCGGGCGGCGCGAGCGATGAGCCAAAAGCTGCATGTCAGCACGCATCCTTAGATACCCCTGCATGCTCATGTACATTGCAACAAACACACCCACAGCAAGATGACAGGTGTCCCTACACCAGATAGCTTGCTCGTGCTGCTGCCAAAACTGACATGATATAACAAGAAAGAGATACGACGCGAAGTGAGAAGAGATGCCTCTGAAGGCGCTTCCTCGGAGGGCTGAGGCAGGCTCTCTGAGGCACCTTCAATAGGGTTCCTGAGTGGCCCGACCCTTGTCTTTGCCTTTGTCAGCCCCTGGGGGCCCCGTCCCTGGGGTGACCTGGCCTGGCTGGTCAATCCACCCGCAGACCGCCACGGGATCGGCAACTGATGCAGCTTCCTCCTTTTTGGTTTCGAGGGTGGCCACCTGTGGCAGGTGGATGGTGCCCCCCGTGAGGTGCCCGAGGAGGGCCTGGATGTCGCCACGCAGTGCAGCAGCTTCGGTAGTTGCCGTCTGTTGCTGAGTGACGACGGTGGCAAGCCCTCGTTCCAAACCTGAAACGTGCTCCGTGAGTGTGGCCTGGGATGAGAGAACGCCCGCAAGCTGGACCTGCATGTTATCCACCGTGTTGGCAAGCAGCTCGTGCTGTTGTTCCATGTGTTGGATGCGGGTCGTGGCGGCATCTGACAGTTTAGGGGCCGTAGCGAAGCGTTCGCCGAGGGTGTTCAGTTCGCGAGATGCCACGCTGAATTCGTCCCCTGATGAGAGGATCTCGACGTCGTCATCGTCGCCTGGTACCTCGGCGGCTGTGGCAACGTCCCCTTCCGTGTGGCCCCCGCCTTCAGCCGCCACCGTGCCAAGTTGCGGGTCATGCCCACCTGGTCCTTGGACGGCCGTCTGCTCGGCAGCTCCATCCGTGCCATGCGGGGGTGCAGAGGAGCTGCGGCCTGGGGCACCGTGTGATCTTGCGTGCGGCGTGGCGTCGCGTTTCCCGCTGGAGGATCGGTGGCGCTTGGCTAGAGGCTCCTCCTTGGGGATCGGGAGCGGTGCGACGCCCTTGCCTTTGGGCGTGGCAGTCATGAGGTCGTGGAGGTAAGGACTCTGGGCCGCTTTGGTTAGGAGTGTGCCCGTGGCGGGGCTGAAGCCGCCACCACGGGCTGGCGGCGTCACAGGCTCTGTGATAGTGGTAGGGGTGACAATGGTAACGTTGTCCCTCTTCGGCACCACCTCAGCCAACGGGGCCTCGGTGATGCTCCACGGGATGGGGCACCCTGCGACCTGTACCGTATATGTGGGTGGGGGACGATGGGCGCGCACTAAGGCAAACTGAGCCGAAGTGGCTGGGTCCCAGGCGGTGTGGTAGACCTCACAGTCCCATTTGACGGACGGGCCCGTGAGAGTCTTAGCAAGCTGGGTCAGCGTGGCGTGGCGTGCCGCAATGCCAGTAATGCGGTATCGCGTCTTGGCGAGGGTGGCTTCACAGCCACGGATGCTGACGGCAGCAGCCTTGGCGGCGTCTGACCCTCGTGCAACACGGATCCCCAATAAGCCTGACTTGCCGTGCCTGACGACTCCTAGGGCCTTGAAGTCCACCGACTTCTGGAACGCATCTGCCATCGTGATGGGCTGGTCCTCAGGGAACCACACGGTCTGGTACTTGTCTGCAGTGGGCTCGTCTGCACCTACGTTGCTGAGGTCGTAGGTGGCGCCGAGTTGCCCTGAACCCGCCAAGACCTTGTCAACCGCTTGAAGACTGACGCCGAAGGTGGCAGCCAGGGACCTCTTTCCGACGCCCGATCCGTACCTGCCTAGGCTTTTGCAGGGTTCGAGGATGGTGACGGCTTTAAAGTTGCCGTGGAAGAGGGCCTTGAAGGTGTCCTGGAGCTGACTATCGAGCTCCTGGCGGCGAGCGTCTTTCTTGGACTCCCTGTGCTTTTGGTTTTGGCGCGCCTTGTCCTGTGGAGCGGAGTCCCTTCGGAAAGGACCCTTGGCGCGTGGACCACCGTTCACGGGGGCACCTCCCGAGAACTGATCCTCGAAGGCCTGATGCATGGAGGGGACTGCGGCGATGGCTTCGGTTTCATGTATGGTCACCCGAATCCAGCATACGTGGTCGGCAGGATCGATGGTGGCGACGGCTACTTTTTCCGTGCAGGCGACTTCCTTGGTGCCCAGCTGGTACACGGTCACGGGGACGTGCGTGTGGACCACTTTGGGCGCCTTGGGGTGGCGCTTCAGCACGGGGACGGCGAGCTCGGTACCGACGTAGTTATCGTTTTTTGGGCCCATGACAGCAATCGCAAGCTGACCCGTGGTACGCTTACCCTGCTCGAGATGGTGCTGCAGCAGCCGTTCACCGCTCTCGTAGTCGTGGAGGCTGATGCTGGGCTTGTACGTCTTGCCGTCATCAAGTGATGTGGGTTCGGCCAGGACTGGAACCTTCCAGAAGGCCGGGTCCAAGGCAATGAATTGGGCGTCCGCAGCCTGAAGACGTGCGGACGCAGCTGGTGGGTAGGGTGTGTCACCACCACTGCGCTTAGGCTTGCTGCGCTGGTGGTGATCCAGCGTGTAGCTGATCTGGTTGGCGGCACACATGCGGATCAAGGCACTGCCGAGCTTCTTTGTGTTGGTCTTGTGCATGTCGTACGTGGCCTGCAGCTCGTCCGCGTTCAGCTCGGCGAGCCCGTTGTATGCGGCCGTGGGGCGGTCAGACCCCGCTTGCTTGAAAGCTGCAATGCAGTCCTGTTTGCGTTGGAGGAGAGACCCTTCAGCTGCAGGACGTGAGCTCGGCGGCTGCTTGGAAGAGCGACGGCGCTCCGGCTTGGCGGGGGCCATTGCGGCGGCACTCTGGTGGGGGGATAGGAGGTGACGCGAATCAGTAGGGTCCTGCTGGGACCCCTCCGGTCTCGCGAGGCCTGGGAGACTGACTCCGAGGCGGGGCGCTTCGCGTCGCGGCTGCGGTCTGAGTGCAGGGCACTCTCGAGCCGAGACGAGACAGAGAGAGAGAGAGAGAGAGAGAGAGAGAGAGAGAGAGAGAGAGAGAGAGAGAGATTAAGAGAGAGAGAGAGAGAGAGAGAGAGAGAGAGAGAGAGAGAGAGAGAGAGAGAGAGAGAGAGAACGAGAGGGAGAGAGAGAGAGAGAGAGAGAGAGAGAGAGAGAGAGAGAGAGAGAGAGAGAGAGAGAGAGAGAGAGAAGAGAGAGAGAGAGATAGAACGTTCGGGGCTCAGCGAGGTGCCTACGGCTATGGCGCCAGCAGGCAGCCAGGCACCAGAGGACAGCCGGGCGCCGTATACGCCGCCAGCAGACAGCCAGGCACCTACGCCGCCAGCAGACAGCCAGGCGCCTACGACGCCAGCAGCCAGCCAGGCGCCAGCCAGCCAGGCACCAGCCAGCCAGGCACCAGCCAGCCAGGCACCAGCCAGCCTGGCACCAGCAGCCAGCCAGGCACCAGCCAGCCAGCCAGGCACCAGCAGCCAGCCAGGCACCAGCAGCCAGCCAGGCACCAGCAGCCTGGCGCCAGGCCATGTCGCAGACATAGCCTTCCTTGACAGTTTGCTCGGCAAGCGGAGCCCGCCGCGCCCCAGCTGCTCGAGCCGCAAGAAGAAGCGCAAGGACAAGGCTGCCAAGGGTGAGCCGTCGACGAGTGAGGAGTGGTCAGGCCAGATCTCAGAGCTGGTCGCAGCGAGCCAGGGCGCTGGCGGCAAGGGCAAGGGCAAGAGCTCGACTAGTGGCAAGGGCAAGGGCAGGACAGGCAAGGGCGCGGGTCGCGGCAGCAAGGGCTCGAGCAGCAAGGGCGGCAGCAAGGGCTCGCGCAGCAAGGGTTCGAGCAGCGCGGCCGCCGGCAAGCTCAAGGCCAAGGCAGAACAGCCCGCTGACGAATGCGGGCCTGAGGAGATCGTCGAGGCGCCAGCTGGCGAGCCTGAGGAGATCGTCGAGGCGCCAGCTGAAGGCGAGTTTGAGGGGATCGTCGAGGCGCCAGCTGAAGGTGAGGTCGAGGAGATCGTCGAGGCGCCCCAGCTGCAGGCGAGTGCGAGGATGAGGCGGCAGCGGTCGAGGGCGAGCAGCTCACCTCGGCGGCGTTCGAAGTGCCCTCGGACGACCAGGCCAGCTGGGAGAAGATCACGGTGAAGATCAAGAGGAGGGATTCCGAGGGGCTGGCGACGACCGCCTACAAGTACCAGGCCAGCAAGGCCAAGTGGTTGCAGCTGGTCCATGCGAGCGACCACAGCACGCCCCACCTTCAGCATCGCCTCGTCGGCTGGCAGCCTTCCGAGATCAGTGGCCTGATCATCAAGAAGATCTTCAGCAGGGTCGTCGAGGCGAAGACCATCGACAAACTAGCGGCGGTGGCCATCGGGCGCGGTGTGTTCCAGGAGATGCTGACCTAATAGTGACCAGGCTCGGTGGGGGGACGAGGAGGATGATGCCGAGTAGGAGGAGCAGGAGGAGGAGGCGGAGGGGGAGGAGGAGGATGGAGGAGCTCGAGGAGGGGGGGGGGGGGAGTAGGAGGAGGAGGAGGAGAAGGAGGAGGAGGAGGAGGGGCATGAGTAGGAGTAGTAGTAGGAGGAGGAGGAGGAGAAGGAGTAGGGAGGTAAGTCGTAGGGTCTCGTTTTTGGTACCCACGAGTTCAGGGGGTGTCTGGCTGAACTTAGTGTTCCTTTGATTCTCAGCTCCTTCACCTCAGCTCCTCAGCTCTTTCACCTTTCGCATATCCTCCTCTCTCAGCTCCTTCACCTCAAGTCCTTCACAGCTCGCATATCATTATCCTCCATTTGCTCCTTCATCATCCTTGTGATTTGCAAGTTTGCACGTTTCGCGCGCGCCAAGTTCGCCACATGTGTTGTATAAGTCGTAGTTTGGTGATCACGGAAGATGCGTAGTTGCATGTTTCTGGAAATCTGACAGGTGGATTTAGCAATCTCGGAGCCTGGTGCACGTTCGTTAGATTGCATTCCTCGCGCCTTTGACACCAGCGCCATTTGGGGCTCGGGCGCTTTTCCGTCATTTTGCCAATGTCAGAATACCTCTCTCGCAAGGTTTTGGTCGCCGCACTTCCAGCATGTAGGCTGGATCCGATGGGCGACAGGGTGATCCTTATATCCAATGGTGGTCTGCTGCAGTTCCTGCATACGCTCGCAGCCTCAGGCAGCTTCCAATTTCTTGCTCGTAGTCGTGCTCTGAAGGGGACCTCGCGGGGATTCTTCCTCACACATTCGGATATCAGCGATTGCCAAATTTCCCCTGGAGTCTTTCAGGGTACTGTTCTGCCTTGGGTTCTGGAGAAAATAGCCGCTGCACCCCGTTCGATTCTTGAGGATTGGCCCGGGATATCGAATGCTTTGAGAGAAACCTTAGTCGCCCAACGGGAAGAACAACACGTTCCTCAAGCAATTGTGCCGTACGCTGATGGTGCCGACAACGCAGAACCAAGTATCGTGACGTGCAACTGGGCCGATGAAAAGAAAATGCTCACGAGAAAGGTAGCTCGACTCGAGAGGCAACTCATCAGTGTAAGACAGAAACTGCGGACGTCTAAACGACAGAATAAGGCAAAACGAAAGCCTGAAAATGACGATGGCGCTGTGGCCTGTTTCAAAAGAGGGAGGAAGAAATCACGTTACTTTTCAACACGTGGGGGCTTCTCGCTTGGGATGCGACAGATTTTATCTAATGGCAGCGCGTCCACCATCGGTCTCGCGCTGCACGTGGACGTATCTCGCCAAACGGTGGGCCAAGTTGGGAAATCTTGGGGCCTTGGGGGTCACATCTCCACTCCACCTTGCTTCCCCTCGACTCCGCTCCATTTATCTCCCCCCCCTTCCCTCAACCTTTCCCTAAACGAGGTCGTCGGTTTCGTTATCCTCAGGTGGTCGAGAAAGAGGTCAACCTGAGGGCGGCCATCCAAACGGCGACTCGCGCGTGGCACTTGAGGAACGAGTTTGAGCTCCGCGATGTTTCTGCAGAAGGGTGGAAACTGTCTTGTTTTTACATGCGGGGCGACGCTACAAACACAGAGTGTTGGCGCCACCACAAAATTCGAGTTGCCGAAAATGATGCAATCTACATTACAACGCCGTTTGACAATGATTCGTCGTGGGATGTGATCCAGAGCACCATTCAACGTCGCAGGTGCGTCGCCACCCTTCAGATTGTGAACCACGAGGGGGGCCATGCAGTGCACGGGTTCGTGTGCAAGCAGTGGCGTTCTCTTGGGCAGAGTATCGAAATTCGGGGGACGCCTGCCCGCCCCCCGGGCAAACCAGCTTAGTTTTTTCGGGGAAGACGAGGAAGGAGGGAGGAGGAGGACGAGGGAAGGTGGAGGACGACGAGGTGCTGAGGAGGAGGAGGATGAGGAGGAAGGATGACGCTTACAAGCATTTCAAGGGGGAAAAGATCAGACAGGGTGAAGAACGGTAAGGAGGAGGAGGAGGAGGAGGAGGAAGAGGAACGAGGGGCTCCTACCATATCCTCGTTTCCTCAAACCTTCTTCTTCCTCCTCCTCCTCCACCTTCCCTTCCCCGTCCCTGGTCCTGGTCATCCCCCGCCGTCCGCCCTTCTCCGCCTCCCCGCTCCATCCCGCCCTCTCCTGGGCCTTTTTTCGGCCCCGCGGTGTCCCCCAGGTTCAACTGGGGCACAGCCATGGACATCTTATGGTCCGTCGCTGCCCGCGCTATGCGACCAGGAGGTCGCTGCGGCCAGCGCCCCGGCGCCGCTGCTTGCAGCGGGGGAGGCAGAGGTTGCAGAGGATGATGGGATTGGGGTTGTGCCTTATGTCGAGGACCGCCTGGACCCCTGGGATGGCACCAGAGTTCTGCGATTAGTCTTGATGTGTACGGACGGAGGAGGGGACGAACGATTCACCAGGGATTGCGTTCGAAGAGAAGTGATGAGGAACCCATTGGTGTGGGCGTTCGATGAAGATTGTTTCTGTCACAAGTATCAGTTGATGGTGCAAGATGGTTTGGTCATTACAGATGCTTGGTTGAGCGACCTGACTGGTCGAAAGTACTACTCTACGCTGGCAAAAATCATGAACAGCCTGCGGCAGTTTGCAGGCGACGCGCACAGAACTGCTCAGAGGAAGTTTCCACCAGGGGAGGCAGCGAGATTTTACAAGGTTGCTCCGAAATGTATCAGCGGACGTTGGGGGGCCATCGCTGCCAGCGAGAAGCATCTCCTTGAGACCATCGGCCTGGACAGGCTGAAACAGGTAATGCATGCGGTGCTGTCCAAGAGAACCAAGGCTAAACGTAAACCAATCGATGCAGACACGCTGGATGAGATGCGAGTCGATGCTTTGAATGCTTTTTCGGAGACGCTTACCCGGTGGAGTAAAGACACTATCGCTGGCCTCAACTGTCCAGTGTTCTGTTGGCTTTTGAAACACTCGTTCAGGTTGAGAGGCCCGCTGGAACATTTCTATTTCTCAATGATGGCGCTACCCACACCAGGCAAACCGTCCCGTTTCTCGTTGCTGGTGCGGGGCGGCGTGGACACATTATCTCAAGAACTGTTAGACGTCGCAAACGCTGTGATACCAGCTGATGAACTGGATGATCTTCCTATTGACAAATCAATCAAGTGCCAGAGCTTGAACCGCACACTAGGCCTGCATTATTTCTTGAATTTCGAGTGGAGGATCAGGAGCCGCCTCAAGACATTCCCATTCAAATTGCTGGTTCTTGCCAAGGAGCGTCCTGGTGTGCCACGCCGTGAACGTCAATCCATATGCGCTGAAATCTTGGACACTCCTGAGCACAGGCTGCACCTATCAGCGCTCAAAGTCAAGGTGCGCTTGGATATCCAAATATCCAACGTAGCCACCACCCATCCAGAAACGTTGCTTCCAGGGAAGGGGAAGGGAGTGTCCAGGAAGTGGAGGGGGGGAGGGGGGGAATGGGAGCAGGCATCAGAGAGATTTGGAGCTTCGAAGGTTATCTTCCTGAGCGAGCTGGAGCGCTGCAGATGCGACGGCACCCTGGGCATGGTCTTGTGGGCGCCGCTTCGATTGGTCGCAAAAGTCTTCTCCTGCAGCAACCAGGCTATGGAGTCACTCGCCAAGCTCGCCAACAACGGTTGTAAAAAAGCTCCCTCGATCGGGCTCCCGTTGTTAGATGCCCGCGTGGGCCTCAAACGAGAATTGGGGCTGCGTGAAAAGCATGCACGCGCTGTCAAATGGTCTGATATCCAAGAAGAAAGCAGACCGTATGATTTCGCAGGTTTCGTGCTTTCGGTGGGGGTATCTCGCGTTGGTTACCCCTGGCCCTTCCTTTCGACCCGCCGCGACCCATCCCTGGGGACTCTGGGCCCTTGGGGCCCTTGGGCCCTGGGGTCGCACAGCTCACAGAAGCAGGGGCCAGGGGCAGCAGGCATGAGCAGTAACTAACTCATGATTTCGCATCGCCCAGGCGCTGGACTACGCTGGTCAGGGCCGAGACATCTTCGCAGGCGACTGGTTCGAGACTGCCATCCCCAGCGATCCAGACCTGTTCAAGCCGATCGCTCTTGAGAAAGAACTGGGTGATTCTGGAGATCCCCCGGGCATGTTGGAGTGGGCGTCGTCTTACAGTCTCGTTTGGTATCGGGCCGTTCGGGCTAGGGGTGATGGCAAACAATGCAAGCACAGTGCGATGAGTTACAGTTTGAGTTTCAATGGTGTCGATCAAGGTTCTGCGTGGGTGAATGGTTTCACCCTCGGCTACCGCGGCTTCTTTATTCGATGCCAGACTGACGGCGCCACGTGCGCTCTTCCGAAGAAGCTTGATGACGTCGAGACGTTATCATCAGTTGGTTTGTTCTCCCGCGTGTACTTGGACTGTTGCAATGGATCCGCGGTGCATGTGACGATGACGCAGGCGGGGCGGTGCTTGGAAACCACGCTACCGCACCATGCAGTTGTGCATTCTTCCTGTCTTGCTCTTGCTTAACCTCCCTTGCGCCCTGGCTCCTCATCTGACTCATCTTGGCTTGTTGTTGTTGCACGTTGCTTCCCAGGTGTTGCCCCACGAGATGAAGCTGGCCATTGAGGACTCCAGCGAGCTCTGCACTGTCTCTATTGAACTCCCGATCAAGCCGAGGAAGAAGGCGGCCAAACCCAAACCTGCAGCGCTGGCTGGGGAAGAGCCTGGGGTGGAATGTCTGGAGGATGATGCAGCAGAAGTGCCAGATGATGGCGACGGCAGCGAGAGTAATGATACAGAGCGTGCCCTAGAGGAGATCATGGAACACGAGATGAAGAAGGAAGAGGAGACCGAGTTCGGTTTAGAGAAGGGCCCCGATGATACCGACCCGAGCGAAGTAGCATATAAACTTGCTGAGAAATATATTGACCAGCTGGATGAAAAGAAATCGAAGACAGCATTGTCGGAGAAGGAGTTCGGGACAAAAATTCTTGGTTGCTATGAAGGAATTAGGCTACTCTGACGTTGAGGATGCGCACGTTTTGCTGGAGATAGACAAGGCATGCGCTGCCGCACCAGCCCCTCCACCTGCTGCCCCGCCATGCGCGCCTGGTGCGCCTGCCCCTCCGGCAGCGCCTGCTGTGCCCGAGGATGTTTCCGAAGTTTGGCAGCTTTGGCGCCTCGAGGCCGAAGCGGCTTCGCAGTCTCTCCAGCACAGGGCCGAGGTTTTGAGAGAGGGCGGTGTAGAAGGAGCGCTCGCGAGGGGCAATCTCGCTTTGTTAGAACTCATTGAGGAGGGTCGGCGCCGCGTGCGCGTTGTTCATTTCTTAGAGAGGCCCCCGCTTCCTTCTCGTCTAGGGATTTGCTTGGATTTAGATGAACACGCTAGGATCAAGTATTCTTCTGGCACCCACGGTGACGTTCCACCAGGAATGAAAGCGCTCCTTCGCAAATGGACGTCTTTCAAAGATTGTCCCGTGGTCCATCCCGACACCGGGATTTGTAGGGACCGCAATTTTAAAAAAGAACAGGGTGGGAGGGGGAGACCAGAACTCCCCGATGTAATTCGGAGATTTTCAACCATGTGGGAAGTGGCTGCCAACAACCGCGCAGGCGCAGATTCCATACTGGCTTCGCCGTGCGTGTACTGCAAGGAAGTATCAGAATGCGATTCACTTAAGCAATGCCCTGTTTGTCTGCTTACATATCACCATCCATGCTTTGTCAGCGTGGCCAAGAAGTGTGAGAATTTAGACTGTGAGTACAACTTGGCGCTGCCGTCCTGTTTTGAAGACGCCTGCGGGGTGTGCCCCTTGTGCGCGAGCAGGGTGTTCACGTAAAGGGGTACCCGGGGACCCGATGTTGGTTCGTAGCTGGGGGAGCTGCGGCAAAACCACACGTCCCTCCCCCCCCTCCTTCCCATCCCCCCTTCCTATCCCACTCCTCCTCCCCCTCCTCCCCTCCTCCTCCTCCTCCTCCTCCTCTTCCTCCGTCTTCGCCCTCCTGATGCGTCAGGGGACATATCCGACTTTGAACCATCATCAGATCTGAAACGCTGGCGGCCGAACAAGCACTGGGGGGCGAGTCTGCTAGCATCGTCGGACCCCAGGGACCTTCGGACCAGGACAGTCAGAGAGAGAGAGAGAGAGAGCAACAAAAAAGGACGGTGTCTGAGGAATACGAAGGCCGAGAGGAAGAGAGAAGGAGGTGGAGGAGCAGAAGAGGGAGGAGGAGGAGACGACGACGACGAAGACGAGGAGAGGGAGGAGGAGGAGGAGGAGGAGGAGGAGACAAAGAGGAGGAGGAGGAGAAGGAGGCGGAGGAGGATCAGCAGTAGGAACTTAGGAAGAGGAGGCTGCAATCGCTGGCGCCCTTCAGCATCGTCAAGGGCCGCAGCTCGGTGCCCAAGCAGCACCTCAGCAGCAGGCAAGAGATTGCCGGTAGGTGAATTGCCACTGATCAACGTTCGCACGTTCACACGATGGCCCTCTCAAAAGTTTCGAGTCCTTCGAAAGGATCTTCAAGCATCCCCGATCCCATCTTCGCGTCTGAAGTATGGACGCCATTGCCCATGCCTGCCGTTGGGTCCGATGAGTATCGGGAGTTCTTCGAGAATCTGGCAGACGGCCTGGATATCCATAGTCGTCCTACCTTTGCCAACCTCGTCGGCCAGACGTTGTGGAAACAGGTTCTTGGGTCCTTGGGTCCCTGGCCCTCGAGGCACCCTCTGCCCTCTGTGCAAGTTTTCCGAACCGCGTCCCGCCGTGGCCCCGAGAGTGACATAATCACGATCATTCCCCCAAACTGGTCCTACCACCCCTGCCCGTTACGCCAGAGGTCCTCAAGCGCTACGCCTTGGCGGTTATCACTACCCTGAAGCCGATCGTGAACGGCAAGCTGGTCATGACGCGTTCGAAGCACAACAACAGGCGACAGGATCGTTCACCTCTTACTTCTCCTCTGGCTCCTCCTCTTCCTCCTCTTCCCCTTCCTACTTCTCCTTTCCTCCTCCCTCTTCCTCCTCCCCCCCCTCCTCCTCTTCCTCCTCCTTCACCTCGTCCTCCTCCTCCTCCTGGTTGCAAGCGGGCCATGGCCGTTACTGTCACTGCCCCCCGCTCTGGGTGTAACGTCTCCGCCCGCGTTTGGGGATGGAGGAGAGCGTTGCACCCGCCCTCCTCCTCCCCCTCCTCCTTCACCTCATCCCCCCCTAATCCTTTCTCCTTCCCCTCCTCGTTCTCATCATCCGTCTTTCACCTCCCTTCCATCATCCGTATCCTCTGCGCCGTTTCTGCCATCTAATCTGTTTTGCAGGATCAGGCGGTGATGAAATACGCGAGGGGTATCATCGAGAACGGCATGATGGATCTGATGAGAGGATCTCCGGTAGCCGTTCAGACCGCCAAGCCTGGCGTGTTCACGATGATCGCGGGGGCGACGGTGCGCGAAGCCATCGAGGCTTGCCCGCTTCGCCCTTCTTGTAGAGAGACAGGGAGAGGAGAGGAGGAGAGGGAACATATCGTGAACTGACGTCTCCGAAATGTTGGCGTTGAGTTCAGCAGGCTCCTCCTGAACTCGACCTGCAAGTTCAGGAGGTGCATCCTGAACTCGACCTTGGAGTTCAGGAGAGGTCTCCTGAACTCGACCCGTGAGTTCAGGAGGGACATCCTGAACTCGACCTGTGAGTTCAGGAGGGGCCTCCTGAACTCGAGCAGTGAGTTCAGGAGGCACCTCCTGAACTCGACCTGTGAGTTCAGGAGGGACCTCCTGAACTCGACCTGTGAGTTCAGGAGGGACCTCCTGAACTCGAGCCGTGAGTTCAGGAGGGACCTCCTGAACTCGACCTTGTGAGTTCAGGAGGTGCCTCCTGTACTCGACCTGTGAGTTCAGGAGGGGACTCCTGAACTCGACCTTGGAGTTCAGGAGGGGCCTCCTGAACTCGACCTGTGAGTTCAGGAGGGGCCTCCTGAACTCGACCTGTGAGTTCAGGAGGGACCTCCTTCGAGAGTTCAGGGACCTCCTGAACTCGACCTGTGAGTCAGGAGGAGACTCCTGAACTCGACCAGTCAGGAGGGGCCTCCTGAACTCGAGGGGACCTCCTGAACTCGACCTGTGAGTTCAGGAGGGACTCCTGAACTCGACCTGTGAGTTCGGGAGGGACCTCCTGAACTCGACCTGTGAGTTCAGGAGGGACCTCCTGAACTCGACCTTGGAGTTCAGGAGGGACCTCCTGAACTCGACCCTGTGAGTTCAGGAGATGCCTCCTGAACTCGAACTGTGAGTTCAGGAGATGCCTCCTGAACTGAAGACTTGTTTTTAGTATGCACCTCCTGAACTCGACCTTCGAATTCAGAAGGCCCCTCCTGAACTCGACCTGCGAGTTCAGGATGGGCTTCCAACCAGGAGGAGGAGGATGAGGAGGGGGGATGATGAGGATGAGGAGGAAGAGAAGGAGAAGAATATTTGTTGCAATTGTTCTTTGACGTCTTAGTGTCCTGATATCCGTTGCACGTATCTCGAGCTACCAACGAACATGAAGAGACCCGTGCGTCACACCCTGCGTTGTTCGTCCGAAAGTACGGTCCTCCTCCTCCTCGCATTGCTACCCGGCTACCCCTGACGTCACCATCACTTCTCACTCTTGCAATCAACCCTCTACCTCCTGCAACGATCCTTGGAATTCTAAGGCCTGCGCCCGCAGCGCTGTCACGTTTCGGAAGGGCCGCAGCGCCTGATTTGCCTCGTCGTGGGGCGTGGGGGTGGGGCCCGGGTGGGGAAGGGAGCGAGGAACGATGCATGCTAGAAGAAATAAGAGAAGCTACAACAGAAACATAACTGCTCCACGTGTATAAACTTAACCAAGCATACAAACTAAGTCTCCCGCTCAAGGCTTCCTCACTTGAACTGTGCGATTCGCAACCGCCAGCCGTTTCCATTTCGGCTCAAGCGTGTTCTCGCTGGCATGCGTTTCCCGAAGCAGAAGCATGGCAACCGCTCGGGTTAACACTGTGCATGATGCACATAATTATATGCAACACCATTTTGATGTGCTTTACGGTATTTGTGGGCGAGGCGAAGATCGGTCAGATTTCATGCGCACAGCCGTTGCTACATTAGAATCGCTATCCATATCTACATCTTTCTCTGGCATTGGATGCATCGAGCAAGCTCATTATCAAGACCGCATCGCGGCACTCGAAATGATAGAGTCGTCATCAATGTGCGGCAAGCTCAACCACATGTGGGCATGTGATGTCAACACTGAATGCCAATATGAACTTCGGATGTCACCCGCTAATCCAGATTGCGTGTTCGGAGATATAGGCTTGTTCCTGAATGCAAAGGTGCGCAGTGCTGTGTTTTCTAAGAGTGCCAGCATGACATACGATCAAGCTCAGAAGATCTTCGTGAGGTCCGACATCGTCGATCCGCATGCTCACTGCCACGTCCATGGACGTCAATGCAGGGTGAAACGTGCCCGCCTTCACGTTGCCGGCACGGAATGTATTTACTTCAGCCAACAATCGCCGACGCGTCCAGGCACGCGTGGGCCTAGGATGGTTTATTTCTTCATTTGGATCGCAATGCGCAGGCATCTCAAAGAGGAGTTCATCCTACACGAGAACGTGAAGGGATTCCCTGTGCAGCTGCTCATAGACTTCCTCGGGGACATGTACCTGGTACCACCTAACGGGAGTTGCGCGTTCGATGCGGGCCTTCTCGGCAACGCGTACGAACGGCCACGGAGGTGGACCTGGTTGGTCCTCAAGTCCTCGTTCACGTATGCGCGCTTGCCGCCTACTATCCCATGCTGGTCTATCTTCGTCAAATCATTTCGACGGGAGCGGTGCTTCCACTGGGCCTCATACTTTTGGGCAGGGGTCGACGACCTCACGGCTGAGATCAGGCGCGCGCGAGCCTGCGCGGAGAGGAGGGTCGCAAAAAAAGCAAGGATGTCCGAACAAGTCGAGGCAGCTGAGCACGAGGAGAAGGAGGAGGCGGATGATGAACAGAACGACGACACCGAATATGCAGTTGAGCTGGTGAAGATGCTTCCTGGATTCGATCTGCCCCTGGACACGCTGTGCGAGGAGACTGCGGAGAAGGAGCTCGGCCCCTTCTACGAGACCCTCAGCCTTCAAAATCGAAAAGACCTTTTGATTCACGCCAAATCTTGCGTCGTCGGAGTTGTCGGATTAGGCCAAGACCCGTCAGCACATGCGATGGGGACGTGGCAGAGTCCAAACCTTTGCACCATTGTGAAGAAAGAGAACCTGCTGTGGAGCTTGTCCCACAATCGTTGGATGGTGCCGAAGGAATTGCTGAGCGTGCATAACTTCCCAGTGCCTGGTGTGAACTCTCCCCATTGCCCGCGCATTGAGTCATCGTTCACTCGGGAGCGGAGCGCCTTTGGGCTACCCCCGCGACGGCGCGTTGAGATTATGCACCAGGCGGGCAACGGCATGGTACTCAGCGCGTGCAGCGTTGCCCTGAAGTACGTGTACGCGATGTTGATGATGGGCGCACCTGTGGCCCCGGTGGCCGCGACGTGCGTAGATCGCCCGTTGGGATCAGCAGCCGCAGAAGCACAATCGGTCGAGGAGGACTCTCCATTGAATGAGAATCAGCAGATAGTGTCAGCCTCTGATATATCAGGCAAGCGCAAGGTTTATCGTAGGCTGCGCTCGAAGGCCGCCGTGACCGCCTCGACAGCGTAGGCTTTGAGAGCCTTAGGCTTGGGCCTTGAGGCGTTTGGGAGGAGAGGAAGGGACGAGTGGAATGGCAACAGTGAACTATGAGTAACTATGAGAGGGAGGAGGCAGATCGTGAGCAAGGAGAGGACAAGGATTGGAGGAGGGAAGAGGGAAGGGACTCTCGAAACGTCGCAACGCATGTCTAGAGCGGGCACTTGTGTTCTTTTGTAGGCAATCTACAGAGCAAGTGATTCGCAATCGAGTTGGCATCACCAAAAAACAAAGCACCACAAATTCCTGCTAAGACCCGATCCGTTCATCGCCCCCTGGGGCCCTGGGGCCCCCTGGGCCGCCCTGGGCCCCCTGGGCACCTTGCCCCCCCATGCCTCTCGCCCTCTGCCCAAACCGAGCGGGCGCAAGGGATGCCTTTTGTTTTTGCCACCACCCGCGCACAATCCTTGAACTACTTAGCCTGTGTCGAGTACGGCCATCCTTCTCCTCCTCCTCCGCTTCCTCCTCTCGCTCCTTCTCCTCCTCCTCCTCCTCCCCCTCGTTCGCCCCCCTCCCGGCCGTGCGCGAGGTGGCTTTCAAGATGGACCCCGCGAACGCTCACGTCCAAGAGCTGATCGCCGATGGGATCAGCAACTGCGTCGTGATCCGCATGCCGACGCCGCTGGACATTCTCAAGTGGATCAAGCACGTCCACAACCAGTGGCACAACGGGGCGAAGACCAACCAGATCGAGTGCTACGACATGGTGCCCTCCTCCTCCTCCTCCTCCTCCTCTTTCTCGGCCCTCCTCCTCCTCCTCCTCCTCCTCCTCCTCCTCCTCCTCCTTCTCTTTCTCTTCCTCCTCCAGTTCCCCTGGCCCTCCACCCTCTCATGCGCCAGGTTGCAGACGCTAAGGCGTCATGGGCCGCGCACAAGAAAGAGATGGGCATCACCTCCACTGGCTGCCCGAAGTCAGGGGACTTCACATACGAGAAACTGTTCGAGAAGCACGTTCTTGAAAAGTTCGACTGCTACGAGCAATGGGACCACTTCGACAACACCAAGGCCAGCCTGGGTAAGATGGAGGGCCTGCAGATATGGGGGGAGTACAAGGAGATGATGGAGACTGGCTGCGAGTTCCTGCGCGCCGAGCTGAAGAACCCGTGCGTGGCAGCCTACAACAACGACATCATGCTGAAGATCGCGGTCGGCTTCCAGGATGCGATCAGGCTGGACATATTTCGGCAACACCCAAACATACTTATACTACATGTGCGTCGCCCCCCCAGGGGCGACGCGCGCGCCGAGAAATCTTATAGTATATGCGTCGTGGCGGGCGCTTCCAAGCCACACCGCTCGGCAAACGATATACTACAAGATGGGTATACTATATGTTCGGGTCGGACGCGCGCCTCCAAGGAGGACATATAGTATTAGTATGTCCATGTGCGCCCCAATATTGGCGGTCATCTGCCTGGAAGCGATGAAGTTTGTCGCCCCCATGGCGCAGGACTTGGAGTGGGCAGCACCCTGGGTCCTGAAGCAGTACGAGACCCAGAAGCATGTCATTGGCTGGCTGGAGGCACCCATGGGCAGTTCTGTCGTGTACGATCCAGCCAAGAGGAAGGCCCGCACAGTGAAAGCAGTGAAAGCCGTGAAACCCCCTCCCAAAAAGAAGGCGAAGAAAGGCTCCAACTCTGGATCCGCTGCTGTGCCTGAAGAAGAGATAGAGTTACTGGTCGAGGCAAAGGCGGGCGTAGAACGGCGCGAGAAGAAGTGGCTGGACGACCTCGCAGGTGTTGTCGCATCGCCTTTGAAGCTGCTTCCCACAGGGCCTGAGATCATCAAGACCGAGCCCATTCGGAAGTTGTTCCGCGTTGGCCTCCAGTTCGCGTTCACTGGCGAGGTGAGTTTCAACGGCAAGAGCTTCACGGCCTGGAGCAAGCTGCGGAAGGAGCTTCGCGATGAATGCATCACGATCAACGCGGATAAGTTCAAGGCCGTGCACAGAGCAGCCGCCGGCGCCGCCAGTGGCAGTTCGCCTTCGACGGCCGCGGCAGAGGGGGACGACATCGCCGAGTTCGTGGCGAAGCAGCCGGGTGAGGATGAGGAGCAGAAGTTGTCGCCCACTACTGCCGCCGCTTACCCGTCTCAGTTCAGCAAGTGGCTTACCGTTCCAGAGTTCGTGATCCGCATGAGCAAGTTCGCGTCGGAGAACGACCTAGACGATCCGAGGGAGCACCTGGCGCTGATCGGCCTGACAGAGCACGTGTACGGGGTCTCTCCTTCCACTCCTTATCCTCTTCCCCCTTCTCCTTCTGCTTCCTTCCTCTCTCCTCCTTCCCATCCATCCCCCCTCCTTGCCCGACGACGCCCGACATCCTCATCCTCTCATCCTCCTCCCTTCCCCATCCTGCCTCATCGCCCTCCTAGGTCCAGCTGGGGAAGGTCCAGAAGGCTGGCAAAGGTGGTGCTGGAGCCGCCGATATGGCACCGCTGACTGTGGATCAGGTGATCTCTACTATCGCACCTAAGATTTTCGACGCCTGGGGTTCCGATTCGGCCGAATACTGCGACGCCGCCAGGAAATACCTTGCCCAGGGGGAGCACTCCGCGCCAGAGCTGTCGGGGGGGGCCTTCCAGGATTCGAAATCCATGATGGCGTACCTGTGCATGAGGGCCACCAACGCCGTTGAGATCGTCGATATCGTAATCCCGAACGCCCTGCCCAAGTCGCACCTCGATACTATCCGCGGGACCCCAGAGACTCCAATGCAACCTGCAGATCGGGAAGGAGAGGGAATAACAAGAGGAAGGGAGGAGGAGGAGGACGAGGAGGAGGAGGAGGAGGAAGAGGAGGAGGAGGAAGAAGAACAGGAGGGTGAGGAGGAGGAGGGGGTAGCGAAGATGAGGAGGGTGCGAAGGCAAGAGTGGAGAGGATGATGAGGAGGAGCATGAGAGACTGGCAAGAGGCGAAGAGGAGAAACCATGAGGAGAAAGAGGAAGAAAGGAGGAGAAGGAGAGGGAGGATAGGGAGGATAGGGATAGAGATGATATGCGAGCTGGCCCCTCCAGGAACATCGAACTGCTGGCAGCGATCGAGCTAGCTGCGACCTCGGCGCAGGACTGGGCCAGGGTCGTCAGTCACCTCTTGCGTAAGTGCCAGATGATCGAGGACAGCCAGGACAGCGCGGCCGTGCTCGAAACCCTCAAAGCCGAGAGCAGCAAGGCGGCGGCAACGGCAGATCCGCCAGACCCTCTTGCAGCAGCTGCGGGGCCAGAGACGGCGGCGGCACCTCCAACGGCTCCAGCGGAAGCTCCGGATCAGGGGGGCGGCAAGGCGGCGGCGGCAGCGGCCCCTCCGGCAGCAGCGCAGAGAAAGCTGCTGACAAGCCTGGACTCCATCAGGAAGATCTGGACCACCTCCGAGGAGTCCTCGCCGCCCTTGCTGATGTCGTTCATGAAGCACGTGGAGTGCTTCCTGCTCGACCAAAGCCTGAGCGTGCCTGGTGGGACCCCCGACGCTGGCCTCTCCCATCTCGCAACCGACCTCACGGACAGGAAGTCAGAGGTCACCTGCACGACTGTCACTGAGGATCTGAAGTTAGGTTTCAGAGGAACTGTCACGAGGGTCGGCGCAGCGGGGCATTTGCCGCTGTGCAAAGCGTTCGGGCAAAGCTTCTTCCTCGCGAGACCGAAGGAGAACAAGTTCGTGGAGAATGACAACGCTGTTGCCGCGTGGCACGTCAAGACAGTGACCGCGAAGGATCGCGCCATTGTCAAGGTCATTCGGGAGGAGAAGAAGTTTGGGTTTGACTTCTACCTCGGGCCCGAGCCCAAGAGGATAGAGGTCCAGGTCGCGTTCTACTACCTGGTCCCGATCGAGGGCAAGGTCGGCATGACCGATCGCAAGCTCGAGATGGAGGCGTCCGATTTCTTCGTGAAGGATGACGCCGCCGCCAAGGCGGCGGCGACTGTGACCATCGCGCCTCCTCCTCCTGATGGTGCAACTGCGACACGGAAAGGAGCCGCCTTTTATTTTCAGATCAGTGTTCGGGTGTCTTTGTTTCTTTTGAAACTGATGGAGGTCCTTTTTGGTGCCGAGTGGTTTCGGTTTCGGGTCCAGGGCAACTTGAATGTTCAGCGACGCGATGTTTTCCCTGGTTGGTAACCTCCCCCATCTAAACCTCACCCCTGTCATGTCAGGGGGTCGGAGAGAAAGGAGGGCGACCGAAAGCATCGGCTTCCAGTGCCGCCTCCGGGGTACGAGAACGCCAAGCACTTGTTCCGCTAGGCTGACTCACGCGTGGCGTTTGGGGCGCAGTAGTATCCCTGCCCATGCCTGCCCATTGCCTTGCAGAGGTCGGGCGGCTAGGAGGAGGATGAGGATACAAAAAAAGGAGGAGATGGGCGAGGAGGAGGAGGAGGAGGTGGACGAGGAGGATGAATGAGGGAGGAGGAGGAGGAGGTGGAGAAGGAACAGGATGAATGATGAATGATGAGGGGGAGGAGTCCGAGTCCGACCTAGGAATCACCAGGAGTGCTCTGCTTTTCGAGCGGCGATCCGCCGCTCGGACTTTTACAGGGGCGTCAGACTGTCAGACATTTCCATGTTGGGCCAACCATGTTGGGGCATTGTACTTACCCTTGGCCCTTGGCCCTTGGCCCCCAGCAGCCCCAGCAGGGCGGAACGTGGTTAGTCCACGGTCGCCCTTTCGCTATCCTCTGATCCTCTGGCTCGGATGCCGCTCGCGTCGAGCTGCAAGAAACGAAGAAGCCCAGCGAGAAGAGGAAAGGCAATGATAGGACCTAGGAGGTCGGTAGCGTGGAGAAGGGATGACGATGAGAAACTGTTGAGGAGGAGGAGTAGGAAGAGGAGGAGTGGGAGGAGGAGGAGGAGAAGGAGGAATAGGAGAAGGAGGAAGATAATAAGTAGGAGGAGGGAGGGGAGGGAATAATCGGAGAAGGAGGGGGAGGAAGAGGAAGGATGGGACGATATGAGGTGGAGGAAAGAGGAGACGGAGACTTCGTGGCTTCGCACCATCCCTTCCGCGACAGAGGCGCGCCGTGCCGCGCCGCGCCCTACGCGCCAGGAGGGAGGAAGAGAGAAGGAGGATAAGGAGGAGAAAGGTACGGAGAAGGAGCAGGAGGAGGAGAAGGAGGAGGAGAGGAGGATAAGCGAGGGATGAGGAGGGGGCTGGAGGAGGAAGAAGGAGAGGAGGAAACGGAGGAAGAGAAGGCGGAGGAGAAGGAGGAGGAGGAGGAGGAGAAGGAGAAGGAGGAGGAAAGATGAGCCTTCCGATCATTCCGCTCCTCCCGAATGCTCCTCCTCCTCCTCCTGCCTCCTCCTCTCCTCCTCCTCCTCCTCCTTCCTCATCCTCCTCCTCCTCCTCCTCCTCCCTCCCTCCCTCCCTCCCTCTTCCTCCTCCTCCTCCTCCTCCTCCTCCCCTCCTCCTCCTGCTGCTCCTCCTGCTGCTCCTCCTGTTGCTCCTCCTCCCTCCTCCTCCTCCTTCTCCTTCTCCTCCTCCTCCTCCTCCTCCTCCTCCTCCTCCTCCTCCTCTTCCTCCTCCTACTCCTCCTCCTCCTCTTCCTCCTCCTCCTCCTCTCCCTCGCTCCTCCTTCCGTCCTCTCTCACCCTCGTCGTCCTCTTCCACCTCCTCCTCCTCCTCCTCCTGATGCTGCTGCTGCTGCTCCTCCTCCTCCTTGTCCCCCCCCTCTTCTTCTTTTTGATAAGAACAAGAAGTTCAGGAGAACCCTTGGAAGTTCAGGAACTTTGCCCCCGCACCGTCGGCGACTTACCTCCCTAGAGAAGGAGGAGGACACAGAACGCGAAGGAGGAGGAAGAAGGGGAGGAAGAACGCTCGGGAGGAGGAGTAAGAGGAGGGGGGGAAGACGCCAGGCCTGGCACCAGATCGTGGATATCGACCATCTCGTCGACGAGATGGGTCGCCACGCCGACTTGCGGCGACTAGGATTTGCAATAAGGGAGGTGTGTGTGGGGTGGGTGGGGTGGGGTGGGTGGGGTGGGGTGGGGTGGTGGTGTGTGTGTGGTGTGTGTGTGTGTGTGTGTGTGTGGTGTGGTGCGGTGTGTGCGTGTGTGTGTGCGTGCGTGTGTGTGTGTGGGGTGTGGTGGTGGGTGGCGGTGGGTGGGGGGCAGGTGGGTGGGTGGGCGTGAGTTGTGTGTGTGCGTGTGTGTGTGTGTGTGTGCGTGTGTGTGTTGTGTGTGGTGTGTGTGTGTGTGTGTGTGTGTGTGTGAGTGTGTGTCGTGAGTGTGTGTGTGTGTGTGTGTGAGTTTGTGTGAGTGCGTGTGCGTGTGTGTGTTGTGTGCGTGTGTGTGTGTGTTGGTGTGTGTTGTGGGGGGGGGGGGGGGGGGGGGGCAGGAAGACAGAGGAGAGAGAGAGAGAGAGAGAGAGAGAGAGAGAGGAGAGAGAGAGAGAAGAGAGTGAGAGAGGAGAGAGAGAGAGAGGAAGAGAGAGGAGAGAGAGAGAGAGAGAGAGAGAGAGAGAGAGAGAGAGAGAGATCGGACAAGTAGGCGGACCAGGGTCCGTCCGCGAGGCGCACTGCGGTGCGACAACTCGCCAAACACTATTTGCGGCGGTGCAGCCTTGAGATACGAGGGCGGGCAACAGACCCCCTCCCCCGGCGCATTGCGTCTGAAGCTACGGACGGCGGACAGACTGTGAAGATCTCACGTGTCAGACCGCGTGACGAAGAAGGCCCCAACAAGAAAGGCGACGTGCGGACACGTGGCTAGGCGGCTTGGCAGACCGCCAGTTGGGCGCTTGGCCGCAGCGCGGCGCGCAGGGACGGGGCACCCCCCGCCCCCTCGCCCTGACACCGTGGACGCGGGGCCACGCGTACACACGGGCAGGCAGAATGGCGGAGATTAGCGCGGGGCACCAGGCGGAGCGCCGCGGAGCGATGACAGCATAGCATGGAGGGTGAGTGGCGGCGCAGCACCATCGGGCGAGGGCGTAAGCAGCTCGGCGAAGGCACGCCCGGCGCGGTGGAGGCGCTGGAGCAGAGGGCCTTGACGGGCTTGAGCAGCGGCAAGGTCGGCGGCGAGAGCAGCACACCTCTGCTGAAGAGCGGCCATAGACTGGGACAGCTCGGTTTCGCGGTCGGTGAGGGGCGGCTGCTCAGTGCCTGCGGCCGCGGGCCTCGTGGCAGGGACGAGGTCATCGGTGCGCCTGGCCAGGTGGTGGACCAGCGCAGCGCGGCGATCCGTGTGCTGGCGGCCGTCGCCCTTGAGAGGCGACTGGAGGGTAACACGCGGTCCCAGGGCCGGAGCCGCTAGGGCCACGCCCCGTGAGGACGGAAGAGCCGCATCCTCGCACCCAGCTACAGTGAAAGCGTGGACGGGGTGCGACGGCCTGACTGGCTCGGTGCCCTGCGGGGGGGCTGGAGCCGCCCCCGCGGGCTGGCGCTGGTGGGGGGACGGAGTGGGTGGCACGGTAGGACCAATCATGATGCCGTGCGAGGGCTCGGAGGTCGGCCGCGTAGTCGGGAGTCGTCTCGATAGGGCGGCATCGTCGGCAGCGTGGGGTGTCGGCGGGGCGTCGTCTATGCTGCCACTCAGTCCGAGGGGATCAACCAGGTCATCGTCGGCGTCTTGACGGTGAGCGACATCATCATGTGGGTGCGATGTCGCTCTCGGTGGCGGAGTCGCGGTGGGCGTCGAGAGGTTGCCCGACGGGGCAGGGTTGGCGCTGGCTGGGCCGTCGTCCAAGAAGTCCAATCCCCCGCCGAAGCCGAACGGGTCGTCCTCCTGTTCATCGAGCATCGCCCGTTGGGCCTCGGCCCAGAGCTCATCCGGGTCTTGCGGGATGAATGGTCCAGCCGCGGGTGGTGCCTGGTCCGACAGCAGGGGGTTCGGTTCCATTTTGCTGAGTTCCGCTGCTGTAAACCCAGCCCTGCGGTGTGGGAGCGGCAGAGTACGGTGTCTGCGCTCGTAGATAGCGACAGCGACCCCTTGAAGCACGGTCGCTTGGCGATGTCGTGTTTTGTCAGCTTCAACAATGTCGTCATAGAGAGAAGAGAGAAGAGAGAGAGAGAGAGAGGAGAGAGAGAGAGAAGCGAGAGAGAAGCGAGAGGAATAGCGAGAGAGAACAGAAGAAAGAGGAAACGAGAGAGAGAGAAGAGGAGAGAGAGAGAGAGAGAGAGAGACGAGAGAAAAAAAAAAAACAAGAAAAACAAGCAAGAGAGCGATACATACATATATATAAATATAATATATATATATAATATATATAATATATATTTATAGAAACACAGAGTGAAAGGAGCGAACTATAGGATTTCTGTCTGGCGAGGACAGATCGCAAGACAGAGATGGGGGGTGGAGAGAGAGAGAGAGAGAGAGAGAGAGAGAGAGAGAGAGAGAGAGAGAGAGAGAGAAAGAAAAGAAAACAAAGGAGAGAGAGAAATAGAGAAGAAGAGAGAGAGAGAGAGGCGAGAGAGAGAGAGAGAGAGAGAGAGAGAGAGAGAGCAGAAACCCGCTGCAGCCCAGGTGAGCAGCGCCGCGAGCTGGAGAGCAACATCACGTGCGTTGCGTTGCGCTGCGCTGCAAAGGGAAGGCACGCAAAGGGAAAGCATTACATGTGCACGAGGCAATTCGTTGTTCGGACCCCTTGGGCCCTGAAAACATGAGGGGTGGAGGAAGGGCGATCGTTTTCGGTCGTCCGATTTCGGACGTCCGAAAAAACGATCGCCCTTCCTCCACCTGCTTCAGCCGTGTTCTACCTTAAGGCATCCGATCTGCGTCAGTCGTGTTCTGGGCGACCCCCTCCCTATAGTTTTCCCGACCCCAGGGAATTCCGAGCGCCGTGCGTGTGATCGCCCACTCTCCCTCAAGTTATGTCTGGCCCAAGGGCCCCGAAAACGCGATCGATCGGCGCCGAGGCGAGGGCGGCCTCCCTTCTCCCATCCGGTATGCCTCGGGCTTGCAGGGGCCCGAACAACGCGACGCCCCCTCCACTCCTCCACTCCTGAATCTGCTGACGTTCGACGTTCGCGATCGCCACCCCTCCACCTCTCATGTTTTCCGAGCTCCCGAGGGCCCTGGGCCCAGCAAACGTGGTTTGCGTTGTTCGGGCCCCTGGGGCCAGATATCCAAATGGCATGGGGGCAGGCGGTGAATATAGAGGCCTCGAGGTCGATGAACAGGGCGAGCATCCAGGAGCAGGAGGAGGACGAGGCTCTTCGGGAGGAGGACGAGCAGCATGATCAAAGGATGAGGAGGATCAAGGAGGAGCATGCAGGGCGAGAATGAGCAGGAGGAAGTGGAGGAGGAGGAGAGGAGTAGATCTCCGGTAGATGGTAATGTTTTTATTTATATAGGAACAGGGCCCGATGAGATGAGGGCTAGGAATCGATGAGGAGGGCCGGAGGAGGGAGGAGGAGGAGGGGGAGGAGGATGCAGGAAGGAGGAGGATGAGGAGAAAACAAGGACGAGGTCGAACGAGTGGCGAGTTCGCGGAGGAGGGAGTCATCAATCAGAAGAGGAGAAGGAGACAGGAGAGGGGGGGGGAAGGAGAAAAATTGAGCGTAGGGAATCGAGAGGATGAAGGATGAAGAATAAAATGGGGGGGGGGGGGGGGGGGAACAGGGGGATGGGGGCGAGGAGGCGGAGGAAGACTAGGGGGGAGAAGAAGAAGGATTAAGAGGAGAAGGAGTAAGAGGATACTCATCCAAGCAAGAGCCCCTAAGCTTGAGGATGAGCTCCAGCCATGGAGCCGCGCCCCTCTCCTTCCAGAATCCTGCGGGGCTCCCCGCAGCCGGCTTACTCCAGGACGTCAGGTGGTCGATATCGCGATATCCTACTTGCACACGCGTGGTGCCGCAGGCGAAGAGGGCATGATCGGGGTGAGTGTGCGCAGTGATGTTTCCCATCTTGCAATTTCACATGTCACTGATGAGTGTTACATTGGCATGCGCGTGCGTACGTGTATGCAAGTTAATTCAGCTGCGCAAGGATGTGTACACGAATTGGTATACACACGGGCATATACAATGTGTCGGATGCATTACTGGAGCTGCTTATACATGCATGTCAGCATAGCGTGAACGCGCACACCGGTGCATGCGCACGCGCATTACATACATACCAACATGTTGGGTATGCACGTGCGCGCGCGGTCACGCGAGGTGTAGGCATGCGCATGTGCATGTGCAGCGTGTGTGTGTGTGTGTGTGTGTCTGTGTGTGCGTGGGTGTGCGCGTGCGTGCGTGCGCGTGTGCGTGCGTGTGTGCGCGGCAAGTTGCGCCTCGAGCTGAAGCGCCTGAGGATGCCCGCTGCGCCGCTGATTCAAAAAAAGGTGTGCGCGCGGGCGTGAGCGCGTGCACGCGCGCGCGTTCGCGCGCGCGCCGCGTGCGTGCTAGCACAGCAGCAGAGCATCACCAGCAGCAGCAACCTTAACAGCAGCAGCAGCAACAACAGCAGCAACAGGAGGCAACGGCGAGGAGCAGCCCCCCCCCCCCCCTCCCCGCCCCGAGGCGATCGGCGCACGCTGGACGCGACGCGCGGCTGACATACTTTGCCGCGGCCGCGTTACTCACACTTCATACTTGGCACATGGGCCATGGCGTGTGGGGCCGCGGTGGGAGGATTTATGGTGGCGCGGTGGCGTTTGGGGTGGGGGGCGGGGGGGGCATGGTGGGAGCGCGGCGGGGCGGGGGTGGAGGGATGAACCCCATGGGGGGCTGTGGCGTGGGAGGTGGTGGGGAGGGGTGGCGCGGGTATGGGGCATATGCGTTGGGGTTGGGGATAGAGACAGGGGGCGAACCGCCACCCTGTACTACCGGGCCCGGTGGTGGCATGGAGGGGTGTGGGTGGGGGGTGGGGAGAAATGCGAGGGGCGGGTCCATTGGGGCGGGGGGCGAGGGGCGGGAGGGGGCTGCGCGGGTTGGCGGGGGTGGGGTGGGGGGGGGGCTGAAGGGGCTCTGGGGGCATGCGGGGCCATGGGGCGGTGCCTCAAAGGTGAGGTGATCGCTGGTTCAGGTGGTTTGATGTCGTTTGATGTCGTTTGATGTTGCTAAATGTTGTTTGATGTCGAATGATGTTGTATAATGTCGTTTAATGTCGTTTGATGCTGTCTATCCGTAATGTCGTTTAATGTTGTTTGATGTCGCTTGATGTCGTTCAATGTGTTTTGATGTTGTTTGATGTCGTTTAATGTTGTTTACTGTCGTCACGTCGTTGAATGTCGTTCAATGTCGTTTGATGTCGTTTAATGTCGTTTGATGTCGTCAAATGTCGTTTAATGTCGTTTAATGTTGAATGATGTTGTTTACGATCGAACGATGTTGTTTAATGTCGTTTGATGTAGTTTAATGTCGCTTGATATCGTTTAATGTTGTTTGATGCGTTTAATGTTGTTAATGGTGAATGTGTATAAATGTCGTTTAAGGTCGTTTGATGTCATTAATGTCGTTGATGTCGTTGATGCGGTTTTAATTGTCGTTTAATGTCGTTTAATGTCGTATGATGTCGTTTGATGTTGTTTGATGTCGTTTAATGTCGTTTGATGTTGTTTAATGTCGAATGATGTTGTTTAATGTCGAATGATGTCGTTTAATGTCGTTTGATGTCGTTTAATGTTGTTTGATGTCGTTTAATGTTGTTTGATGTCGTTTAATGTTGTTTGATGTCGTTTAATGTTGTTTAATGTCGTTTACTGTCGTTTAATGTTGTGTAATGTTGTTTAATGTCGAATGATGTTGTTTAATGTCGAATGATGTTGTTTAATGTCGAATGATGTCGTTTAATGTTGTTTGATGTCGAATATGTATAATGTCGTTTAATGTCGTTTGATGTCGTTTAATGTCGTTTGATGTCGTTTGATGTCGTTTGATGTCGTTTGATGTCGTTTAATGTTGTTTGATGTTGTTTAATGTTGTTTAATGTTGTTTAATGTTGTTTAATGTTGTTTAATGTTGTTTAATGTTGTTTAATGTCGTTTGATGTCGTTTAACGTTTCGGTGGTGAGGCGCCGCCAAAGGGCAGAGAGGCCGCGGCCGCGGCGAATGGCCACGCGCGCTTAAGTGCACCCCCCCTGCACCCCGCCTCCCCCCCCCCCGCACCGCCCCCCCACCCCCTTCCCCCGCCGTGGCACCCGCCCCCGCGCCCCCGCCGCCGCCCGCCCGCGCGCCACGCCTCGGAGTCGGCCCACCATGCGTTTCCCCCCCATCCCCCCTGCCCGCACACGCGCCGCCCCCCACGCCCACCGCGATCCCCCCACGCTCCCTGCCCCCTAGAGGTCTAGCGATGGGGGCTGCAGGCGAAGAGGGCATGCTGACAACTTCAGATTTGGACGTTGCATCTGGAAAAATGTAAAAAATGTGGTGGGTGCGTATGTGTGTGTGTGTGTGTGTGTGTTTGCGTGTGTGTGTGTGTGTGTGTGTGTGTGCGCGCGCGTGCGTCGCGCTTGGGGGACTCTTTGCGCCGTTGAATTGACGCAATCGCCGTTGGCAAAAATGCGTTTGAATGCTCCACACGCATGTTGTATGCATGCACGCGTGGACGTGCATGTGCGCGTGCGCGTGCGCCCACATGTATCATAAATGTGTGTATACGGTGTACCCATCAATCAGATGCCATGCAGTTGTTCATCAGGGGATGTGAGCGGATTTGGACGTTGCATGGCAAACGGGAAGAAGCGTCTGCCACCGTTGCAGGAGGCATAACCCTTCAGTTGACATTGGCGCTCCCTCGGTCTGCATGTGCGTGGGGTGGGGGAGGAATCAGAGCGCGGTGCACCTTCGAGGCATCGCAGGGGCCATGCCCTGACGAGTCCTTTCCAGGTGTCGTTTGTTCTGGGGTGCCCACCACACCCCGCCCGATGGGCGGACTGAGGAATGCTGTGGAGGAGAACAGGAGGAGAAAAGGAGGGTGGTCGGAATGAAGGAGAAGGGAAGGAGGATGGCGAAACATACGAGTGGCGTTGGTGAAGGGTCGGGGAGGGGGCTCCTCCGGCGCGGAGGCGATGGCCCCCAAGAAGGAACCCAAGAAGCTAGCAGCCAAGACCAAGCCGACGAGGATGAGCCCCGATCGCGCCAAAGAGGTGGCACGTTTGAAAAGGAAGGCCAACAGTGAGCACGAGAATGCGCTGCAGCGCCTCAGGATATACTGTGGGGTCCCAAACACAAGCGCAATGAAACATGATGGAGAGGAGGGAGGGGTGCGTCTGTTTCCATTACGTGCGTTCCAAGAGGAACCAGATCAAGAAGAAAAGGCCAGAGCTGAAAAAGGAGTTCGACGGGCTGAACAGGGATCAGAAAATGAAATGGAAGTTCATCTGGGAGCGCGATGGCCCCCGTCTCAGAGAGCTTAGGTCTCGATAGGAATGAAATCCCGATCAGGCGCAGATCCGCGAGGCGAGGGAAATGAACGCAAGGAGATGTGATGAGCACAAACACACATGCGTTCTGTGGATTCACACTCGATCTCGCGGCCATACCCTTTCGCCCTGCGAATCTCGCACCATGGCTTGCCGAGGTCATTTCGACAACATCGACAGCCTCAAAACCGAAGCCCGTGAGAACAACTCCCGCAATTTGATGGAGAAACGTTGGCGCACGTTCGATGACCTTCTCAAAGACTTCGGCTGGACGGAATCCAACAAGGATAGTCAATATGGTCAGCGAGCGTACGCACGTGCTGAGAGCGTGGTGGCATACTGCAAAAAGATGAATGGGTGCACTTCCACGGACGTTCAGACTGGTGAGCAGACGTACCGTCGTTATGAGAGTTGGGACCAGGAGGAGCAGGACTCGCGTTGGACGAACGCAACTTCAGCCATACACTCATGCATGCATGCGCGCACCATGCATGCATCGATTGACAAAATCATCCATCCACCGATGCATGCATGCATGCATGCATGCATGCATGTACGCACGCCTCATGACACTTCTCCCCCCCCCGCCCCAGAACCACTTGCAGCGGATCGCTACGGTTGTCAGGCGCGACAACATCCCGATCGGCGAGGCCCGTGCTGCTCTCGACTCGCTCGGCGAGGCCAGTACTACTGCGAAGAAGCGAGGGGCTCTCAGGAGGGAGGAAGAGGAGGAGGAGAAGAAGGAGGAGGACAAGGAGGAGGAGGAGGTGGATCGAGGAGGCGGAGGTGGAATGAGGAGCTCTCGAGTGACAATAACCTGATGAGGGGGGGGAGGAGGAGGAGGAGGAGGAGGACAAGGAGGAGGAGGAGGAGGAGGACCGCTCACGAGGGGCAGTAAGCTCCCACCCCTACCCCACACCTCCTCCTCCTCACGCTCTGACTCCCTCCTGCTCCCACTCCTCCACCTCCTCGTGCCATCCTCCTCCTCCTCCTCCTCCTCCTCCTCCGCCTTTAGCTCCTTAAGGGCCGTGGCCGCCGCGAGCGCTCGCGTTCGAACTCGTCCGACTCCACCTACGAGTCGAGCAGTGCGACGTCGAAGGAGCACCCTACATAATGAAACCATCCGCGCACGATTCCAAACCTAAGTAGTTACTATGAAGGTTGGAATCGCGCGCGGGAAACTGCTCGATCGAGGGGGGCCCCAGGAGACAACAGGCAAAAAGAAGAAAAAGTCATCGACTCATGGTACTTCGTCCACGGCACCGAGCAGTTCTACCAAAATCGGCGGTGGGAAAATCTCTGGCCTGTTCGGTGAGGTGTGCAACCTCTCTGCGCTTATCTCTGGCCTCTCGGTGGGGGCGGGCAGTGAGAGCAGCAATCACCCTGGGAGCGCGAGCACTAGGACCAGATGAAGGGAGGATAAGGAGGGGGGGAGTGCAGGTCATAGACATGCAGGGGCGGCAACGCGACGAGGAGGAGGGAAAGAAGGAGGGGCATGAATGTCAGGAGAAGGGTGATCAAGAAGGTAAGGAGGAGGGGAGACATCCGCCTCAGCCGCCGAGTGGGGGGAGGCGAAAGAGCACTCGTGGCTTCTGCCGTTCGATGAGGAACTCGCGAGCTGCAAGAAGGACCTCGAGGATGCTTCGAGCACGTTGCGCGGCGTGATCCAGAACAAGTCACCCAGGGAACTTCAAACAACAAATATCAGTTAGATCGAACGGTTGGTAGCCATGAGAAGGCCCAAACACTTGAAGGCCATGGGCATGCATCAGGTCAGTTAGCTCGCGAGCGTCATGTATCCATGCCCCATCGCGAGCTAGGCGACACCTATCTACGCTAATGGCCTTCGCCATGTTTGGGCATATGAATGCATCGCGCGCGCGAGTGCATAGCCCAGGTCCTCGATGTCCGACTCGGAGTGGGACGGGATCGAAGAGGTTGTGGCCGAGGCCATCGCAATGAGACTGCATGGCACATCCAATGAGCAAGATAGCAGGGGACCCATGCAGAGAGATAATGGGTGTTGCCGTTGGAGGCCTGAGGAGAAGCGAAGGAGGAGGATGAGGATGCGGATCAGTAGGAGGAGGAGGAGAAGGAGGAGGAGAATGGGGAGGAGGAGGGAGGAGGCGGGAGGAGGGGGAGGAGGAGGAAGATGACGAGGAGAAGCAGGGGGCCCCGACAGGCCAAGCGCGTCTGGGCCTTGGTGAGCCCCGTGCTGGAGACCGTCAGCAATGCCCAGACAAAGATCAAGAAGGCTTAGGGCGCGGCTTGGACTTGCTGGGGGTCCGCTTTCATGCCTATAGTCCTCCCCTCGCCCTCCAGTGCTCCCTTTCCGAGTACCCTCGTCCTTCAGCCTCTAGGTTTCAATGCTCTCCCTCGACCCCTCTCCTCTTGCCTTCTTCCGTACCCCATGCCCTCCTATACCTGGTCCACCTCCCCCACCCACTACGCATGCGCCCTGAGCGCACGGCCCCCTCTCGAGTGCGAGCGTTGGCTTGGCGCTGGACTCGCTCGGAGCGATTGCACTAGGCGGTGCAAGAGAAATGTGAAGACCGATACGAGGCTTGGTATCATTGGCGGTATCCTGCCCCCAGCGTCCTCATCCGCATCCCCTGTCGCGCCCTCCTCACTGTCCTCATCCTCATCCCCTCTCGGATCCTCTCGCCCTCGGGAGAGGAGGCAGAGTTGAGGGAGTTGTTGACTGGCGAACCCATCGGTGCCTGTGTCCTTGAGCCTCTCGGTGAACAAATGGCAGCTGCTTTGTTTGCCCTGACCTTTGAAGCCATTGCTTAAGCATTTGCGTTGCGTTGCATTTGCCGCTGCTGCTTTGCTACTGCATTGACGCTATTGCTTAAGCATTTGCGTTGCGTTGCACTGGTAACGTTAGGTCTCCCACTCACGAATGCAGTGCTGCTGCCATCGATGTCCGTACACATTGGCACGAGGCAACCAAGGCCAGCCGAGCTTCCTGTCTGCGTTCGCCTACAATCAACCCGCACAGTAAGGACGGGCAACCTTCTCAAGGGTACCCTTGCACCCTTGTCGGATCCGATCCTCGTTCCATCCTCTTGGCCACTTTCGCGGGCCGCGCCCCGCTCGAAAAGCTTCGACATGGGCGTCCGAGGCACATGCATCCTTATCGCGCATCCTTACTATACTGGTTGACTGTGTTGGGTTTGGCGTGGCGCCGATCGCCAGCATGGCTAACAGGGCAGCTGCCATGGGACTGATTTTTCAGGAGGCCGCAACGGCCGTGAACGCATCGCCCCCGCCTGGAGGATATGACGATGGGAATGGTTTGCGGACATATCTTTTGAAACGGTGGAAGGCTGGCAAAATGACATCTCAGGAGGTATGCTCCATAGCTTGGCACAGCATGCAAGCAGGAGCGAAGGGAGTAGGAGACATCGCACTTCGGCCAGACTCGAATCATCACACGGAGCACTTGAGAAGGGCCATCGCGGTGCGCAGCAAAGAGAATCTGTTTTCGGCTGAGATCCCTCTCTGGGATGGGACGGCAGAGAAACGCATGTACGTAGAATTCCCCTTTTCCCTCCCTCATGAGACCTTCCACCACAGTTATGAATCCAAGCCAGGTGATTTCGATTTGACTGCAGTGCCACGGGACGAGCTGCCCATTCATTATGCCAATCATGAGGTGACCCGTCGATTTGGACATAAAAGCTTCCCGATCGGTTTTTACAGCGACGGGGTGCCACACACGAAACGAGATTCCTTCATAGTATGGTATTGGAACAATTGCGTATCCAATGAGAGGCATTTGATAGCAGCAGTCCGAAAATCGGATTGTTGCCGATGCGGCTGCCGCGGCGCATGTACTATTGAAAGTATCATGCGAGTAATATGTTGGTCGTTAAACACGTTAGCTTTAGGTATATTCCCAGCTCTGGACCACAACAACGCTCCATTCAAAAACGAGATACGAGCGGCGAGGCGAGGATTCGAGATAGCATCAGGGCTCCACGGAGCCCTGGTGGAGATGAGAGCAGATCTCCTAGAATTCCAAACTTCCCTGGGGTTCCGCCGCTGGGACCACGAGCACACGCCGTGCTTCATGTGCTCCGCTACCAGGGAACAGCTCTTCAGATACCCTCGGACGATAGATTCATGCACATGGGTTGATAAAGACGCAGCCGCATATGATGCGATGGTTGCGGCATCAGTTACAAAGGTCACGATTCCTGACAAGCCCATGCTGAGGCGCCTTGTGCAATGCATGCGCCACGATGCTGAAATCGGAGGGTACGGCCTATGGACGGCTTTCCCTCCCTTGGGCCTTCGGAAGGGTCACCGTCTCATCCAGGCCGGCGTAGTGCACGACACACACAAGGTTTTAGATTTAGACGAGAGCGTATTTCCAACGGAATTTACATTTTTTGATTCTTGTAACCAGGTTGGGTTGATGCATGTAGCATTGATATTCACAGTACTGGGCTTTAATATTGAAATGCTGGCGCTGGACCTCATGCACATAGTGGACCTCGGCATCAGCCAGCTCCTTGTAGGAGCAGTGCTGATGCATTTGATCGAGCATAACTTTGCGCTGAGCCGTGCAAGCACTGTTGCAATACGCCGATCGCACAACATAGTTCATCTGAGACGGCGGCTCAAGTCATGGTATATCCAGCAGAAGGCAGCACACCCCCGAGGAAGCCAGAGCAGAATTCAAAAATTAACGTTAAAGATGCTCGGTGATGTCAACTGGCCACGTCTTCATGCGAAGGCAGCGGAGACGAAACATTTGGTCCCCTTTTGCGAAGCCGTGATCAGAGAGAACGCATCGTTGTTCACTAATGATACGGACGTGTTCTTGCCACATGCTGTTAGGGAGCTGAATATATTCCATAAGTGCTTGAAGGAGAACACGCGTCGGTTGTCTGACGTCCAGCAGCGCATTCTCGAGACTTCGATGCTGAAATACTTGGCGTACTGGAAAGCGTGGGGTGGCCATGAAATATTCAAACACCACATGTGCGTACATGTAGTGGCCCGCTCCAGGCGCCAGGGGAATCCCAAACTGATGTGGACATTTTGTGACGAGTCAGATAATAGAGCCATGGGTGCAGTGGCAAAGTCACTGCACCATGGCAGCACGTTTTACTACTCGTTCCTCGAGAAGGTGATTCCCGAGCTTTGCTAGTGATACCATGCAGTTGCCATGTGTGAAAAAACGCCAGGGAAGATGCAATGTGGTGCTAGACGTCAGACAACCGAGCAGGACAGATGAGCACGGCGGCTGAGGGAGAGGACCGAGGATCGAGGACGAGGGTCCCTCTCTGGAGGCGGGGGAGCAGCGGAGGATTAACATGATATCGTCTTGCCTCGTTCCTTGTTCTTCGTTTCGTCCCCGTTCTTATGCATCGGCGGAGGCGGACAGGAATTTACGGAGGACCTTCCCACCCCACCACCCCACCCCTTGGAGGAACGAGAATCCCATAGGCCGATCGATGTCCAAGATTTCGCGTTTCGAGATGTTCGGCCCTCTCTGAGGCCGCGCTCGATGTACGAGATTTCGTGTGTCAAAGCGTTCGGACCTCTTCAACGCCTCGATGTCAGAGGTGTTGGGGTTCGAAATGGTTGGCCCGAATTCTGGTCAATGGCTCTGCGTATATACATGTCAATTGTTTTGGATTCCCTCGGACCCGCTCAAAATCAAATTCCTCTCTGAAACTCATCGCGATCGGTCTCAGTTTCGAGCCGCTTCGGATCCAAGCTTCGAGTCCCCCGTGGGCCGCGGGCACATGCTATGCACACCACGTGCAAGAGCTTCGCGCAGAGCCAGGGGTTCGCACGCACGTGGACCATCCACTCTGCTCTTCCCACGGGGCCCCTGGGCACCCCTTCCGCAGGAGGCGGGGGGTACCAGGGCGTGGGGTGGGGGGTAGTGCTGGAACGCATGTATATGGTGTATGCGGCCGTCCTCAACGGCTACGCGAACTCCCTGTACGATGGCCACGTCTGCGAATCCACTCTGCCCTTCCCACCCCCTGGGCACCCCTTCCGCAGGAGGCGGGGGATGCCAGCGCGTGGGGTGGGGGGGTATGTGCTGGAACGCAGTGCGTGGTGTATACTGCCGTCCTCAACGACTACCTGTACGATACTGCGAATCCGCTCTGCCCTTCCCACCCCCTGGGCACCCCTTCCGCAGGAGGCGGGGGATACCAGCGCGTGGGGTGGGGGGGTATGTGCTGGAACGCAGTGTGTATACTGTCGTCCTCAGCGTTTACGCGAACTCCCTGTGCGATGGCCACGTCCCCGTGCTGTGTTTCGAGGGCTGGCTGTCCATTGATTTCGCCCTGAGCGTGAACTTCGACATGGGTGTGTGGTTGGCCATGGTGGTGTAAGTACACGGAACTACCCCAGGCTGACGGAGGAGAGAGGGATGCTGATGATGATGATGATGATGATGATGATGATGATGATGAGGATGAGGAGGAGGAGAACGATTAGCAGGAAGAATGAGGAGAAGAACAAGAGAATCATTAATGAGGAGGAATAACGAGGAGGAGAATGAGACCGAGGAGACGAAGAAGACCTTGCCGAGGTCGATCGGTCGCCTTTCGCCCCCCCCCCCCCTCCCCCTCCAAAAAAAAAGCTGCCTATAGGCTGGGCTCGAGGAAGGGCCTCGAGATCGCCAAGGATTGAGGCGGAAGCTGGGCCAGCCTCGAGCCGTTCATTAATCGGGGGATCGGCGGATCCCCCCGTTGCTTCATTGGAGGCGCGGCCGCGTCGAAGCGCGCTGGCCTCCTCCTCGCAATGTTTCACTCCTCCCTCCTGTCTGGATCCATGCGCCCGCGCGGGGCAGGCGAGGGCCTCGATCGAGAAGGCTGCGCTCGCATCCAGGGTCGGACTTCGAAGCCTTTCCCCTGCTCCCTCGACTCGACAGCCTCGATCACGCTCGAGTTGTAAAGCAGACAACTTCGGCAGGGCACGGGGGCCATGCGTGCCTCCATGCCTTGAAGCTCTCGCACGTCCCGCCTTGAGGGGCCGAAAGGCTTGATATCGATCGGTCGATCGATCGACTGATCGAGATCGCTCGATCGATCGAGCACTCGGTCGATCAACCGATCGATCCATGCCTTTCGGCCCCGCCCCCGTGCCCTGCCGAGGCTGGCCCCGCGCGCGGCGCTCGACCCAACCTCTCCCCGTCGATCCAGAGCGGGTGCGGCCGAGGCTCATCCAGTGAGCGGCCCAGCCCTGAGAATAGTCAGGGCCGACGTCTATGTGTATATATATATATAGACGTTTCCTTGCGCGGCAGCCCTGAGAATCTGTCAGGGCCGACCTGCCGACCGTACTGCTCCCGCGGGAGCGAGCTGCAGGCCCCCAGCCTCTCTCCCTCCTTCGATTGAAACCACCGCCCTCGCCCCACCAACCTCCACATCCTCGCCGTCACCCCTGCACGTGTTCCTATCATAATTTCCTCTCCTTTCCCTTCTCGGACAATTACATAATTTCCTCTCCTTTCCTTTCTCGGCGAATTAGCACGTGAAGCTGGCCGCTGCATTAATGCAGAAGGGCCGCCCACGCTGCGCCTGCCCCTTTCTCGCCCCCCTCCCCCCTCGATCCGGTTCGATCCGTGCAGCGAGGGCTTGGCGCGGGGACGTGCGCCGACACGTGGCTAACGCATGCGCGTGCAACTTCGAGGATGACGACCCACCCTCCTACTCCATCCTCCCACCTCGTCCCCCGCATCGCTCGCGCGATGCAGCGACAAGTACCCAGGGACGCAGTACGAGATCATACCAATTTGCAACCATACGCTTGGGAAAGAGCCCTCATCCTCCTCCACCTCCTCCTCCTCGCGGCCGCTGTCGCGAAAACGGCCCATTATAATGGCCGCCCTCCAGACCCCAGACCTCCTGGCGTCGTGAAAAATCACGACGGGCGGTTTTTCGCTGTGTTCGGCCTCTGGGTTCTCTCACTGGGCCTCGGGAGCGACAAACCTCTGGGGGTCGACGTTGTGAAAAAATCACGACGTCGGGGGTCTGGGTTCGCACACTCAGGCACACATGCACGCGCGATCGCCGAGTACCTTAGTTGACATGCGAGCCTGGATCCAAGTCGGGAAAACCGAGTGGACTCGGTTTCGATCATTTGTTCTTGCTCCCTTCCTCCCTCACTCGGCCTCGACCCCAGTGACTTCTCCAGGGACCCCCGCGACAGCCTCCCCTCAGCCTCTCCCCCCCCCCTCCTTCGCCTCCTCCGTTGGCGCCTCCGTCGGGGCGCGCTCCGCCCCACCGTCGGCCGCGAGCCGATGTACGTCGCAATCGTTGGAAACATCCCCTCTGCAAACTCACGCCTCCTCTCGCTCGCGCGTGGCTCTCAGAGTGGACGTGCATGAGTGTACAGTGATCTACGACGGTGCAGGATGTCGCCCGATGCAGCGCCACGTGGTCACAGATGCGCAGGAGATGAGCGCCACTGACATTGCCACCATGAACGTTTGGAAACAACGCCCATCCCCTCCACCTCCTCCTCACTCGGGATCTCTACCTCTCTCCGTCGATTAACACCACAGTTGGTCGACACGCGTGGCCGCATCATCGTGCATGGTGGTTATGACCGACGCTTGCTCTTGACGGAAAACGGCGGTCGTCCGCGCGGTGCTCGGGTTTCCCCTACGTGTTTTTGTTCCAAGGTTTTTTTGTTCCAAGGGTGTTTTTTTCCGCCCTGGCCCCGACCCAGGATCCTGGGACCAAAAAGCACACCCCCCTCGAATTGCACCACGCAGTGTCGTATCCGTGCACGCATGCCTGCGCATGATGTGTGTATGTTTGTGTGTATATAGCATTGAGAGGTGCATGTTTCTTCCTCTCATCTCTCGATCCTAGTTTAGCCTAGGGCTCGCTCGCCTCGCGCACGATTCAGCGGCGCAGGGAGCACGGGCTGAATGGCCTGCACGCCATTATGCACTACGCGCCACACGCATGCGGATGAAAAGTGCGGGCGTCCTATATATATATATATGTATATATATATGTATATATATACGTGTGTGGATATATATATATATATATATATATATATATATATAAAAGATCATCATTCTATTCCTCCCCAACTATTTGAATCGATCCTGACGCTGCAGAACGCGGCGTTGGCGCGTGAGCGGCATCATGCTGCCGTGCACTATTGCATATGTTGCAGAAAAGAAAGGAAAATGAATGGGGCCGCTGCGCGCTCGTCTCCGCTCCTCCATGAGCAGACCCCTCGAATGCTGCCACGATTGCGCATCTCGATCTTGCAGTGCGCAGCTTCGATCGGGACGCCCACCCCGCTTCACCATCGCGGACGTTGCGCACTAATGCATGCCAAGTGCGCGCCCCGCCACCCTCCATCCTCCTGCCGTGGCTATTTTGGTTCAATATTGGTCGGCCCAAGCTGGCACTGGCCCGTAGGCCCTGTCAACGATCGTCTTATGACAGAAAACAATGCAAACGCACCATGAAACCCAAAAACACGACAACGCCAACTTACGCAAAAACGCACTGCATGCCTTTGCCTTGTTTTTCTCGCAACGTCTTGAAACGAGAACACAACAAGAACTGGCGTCTTGAAAAAATTGCGACTGGAGGATGTCAGGGTCATCCCAATCCATGATCTTTGCCACCGGCAGCTCGGGACATGCAGGAAAGTGCTGGTTCCGGTTCCGGTTCCAGTTCTGGTTCCGGTTTCGGTTCTGGTTCCGGCTCCGGTTGGGGATCATCCCAATCCATCATTTTTGCCGCCGGCAGCCTAGCTCTGGGTTGGACGTTGCAGACATGCAGGAAAGTGCTGGTTCCGGTTCCGGTTCCGGTTCCGGTTCCGGTTCCGGTCGGGGATCATCCCAATCCATCATCTTTGCCGCCGGCAGCTCTGAGTTGGACGTTGCAGACATGCAGGAAAGTGCTGGTTCCGGTTTCGGTTCCAGTTCCGGTTGCGGATGTCTCAATCCATCGTCCCTGCCGCTCGCAGCTCTGGTTAGGAATTTGCGGAAATGCAGGACAGTGCCTGTTCTGGTTCCGGTTCCGGTTGCGGATGGGGATCACCCTTCATCCCTATCTCTCTCAGGTGCCGGTTCCAGTTCCAGTTCCGGTTCCAGTTCCGGTTCCGTTTCCGGATCATCCTAATCCGTCATCCGTGCCGCTGGCAGCTTTGGGTTGGGATTTGCAGAAACGCCGGTTCTGGTTCCGGTTCCGGTTCCGGTTCCGGATAGGGATCATCTTTCATCCCCATCCCTCTCAGGTGCCGGTTCCGTATTCGGTTGCCAGTTGCTGGTTCCGGTTCCGGTTCCGGTTCCGGATAGGGATCATCTCTCATCCCCATCCCTCTCAGGTGCCGGTTCCGGTTGCTGGTTCCGGTGCCGGTTCCGGTTCCGGTTCCGGTTCCTGTTCCGCGAGGTGCAGGAGGAGGAGGAGCAGGAGCAGGAGGAGGGGGAGGAGGAGGAGGAGGAAGAGGATATGGAGGACAGGTGGAGGAAGAGGAGGAGGAGGAGGAGGAGGAGGAGGAGGACGACGACAAGGGGCAGGAACGGGAGGGGAGTGTGTGATGCCGGCAAATTGGTTTTTCTGCCTCGGAGATGGGGCGCCCTACCCTCGCGCAGCCTCTGGACAAAGTTCCGGGAGCATGACGCCCGAGGATTCGTGCCACATATCCGTTTATGCCACGTCTTTGCAGCCAACTTTTGTTTTAGAAATCCTGCGCGAGGTACGCCTTTCTCACTCCCTCCGGGCGCGCCTGTCTCGCATGCAAAGTGATCACCACGCGCGTTCTCGTTGCCGCCATCACCCTTGTCATCACGATGGCCAGCTCACCGGCAACGTTTGGGCACAGTTTGGCCAAACGATTGGACCGTGCATTCCCCGCGCTGCTGTGGAAACCCTGCCTTAGGGGTTCTTCAGGGCCTCTTTGGCCGTCTTAGGGCGTTCCTGGCCCGTTTGACGCCGTCGGAAGCCGTCTTGGTATCTTGGGCGCCTCTCTGAACCGGGTGGGCCAGGGTGTTACCGTTAAGGTGTTGGTGTTAGAGTGTTAAAGTTAAGGTGTTCGGATTAGGGCCGGGGCGGTCGGCTTACGTGGGGTAGGGTGCAGTGCGAGAGCGTTAGGTTTAGGGTGTTTGGGTCGCGAATAGGGTGTGAAGGTGAGGGTGTTCGGGTTTAGGCTAGTGCGGTCGGGTTCGGGATTGGGGTCGAGACGGTGGGGTTCGGTAGGGTGCTAGGGTAAATGTGTTAGGGTGCAGGGTAAAGGTGCCAGTGTACATGTGTTCGTGTTCAGCGTGGTCGGGGTTAGGGTGGCAGGGTGCAGGTGTTAGCGTTAGGGTGCCCGGAGTAGAGTGTTAGGGCTATGGCGAAACTGAGAAGGTGAGTGTTTCAGGGTTGCGGTTGAGTTTGCCGGCTTGGGTGTTGGGTGTTAGGGTTAGATTGTCTGGGTCTGGGTGAGGGCGTCATGGTCAGGGCTATATCGCTGTGGAAGAAGACCGGTTCAACAGACGACTGGTTCAACAGGGGCCGGTTCAACAGACGACCGGTCAACAGACACCGGTTCAACAGACGACCAGTTCAGCAAGGACCGGTTCAACAAAGACCGGTTCAACAGGACCAGTTCCGCAGAACCATTTCCACGGAACCGGTTCCACAGGACCGGTTCCGCAGGACCGGTGCCACAGAACCGGTTTCACAAGCCCGGTTCCACAGGACTGGTTCCACAGGACCAGTTCCACAGGACGGGCTTCATAGAGGCGATTCCCTCCTGCTACTCTCTCTCTGATTACCTTGCTGCTGCTGTTGCTGCTGCTGCTGCCCCTCCTCTTCTTCCTCCTCCTCATCCATCTCTCTCTGCCCCCCGCCCTCCCCCATCCCTCGCTGCCGCTACGTCCCCCCGCCCCGCATCCCTCATCCCTCCCCACTTCCTCCCCCCCTCTCCTCCTTCATCCATCATCGAGGGCCACCCGCCCGACCCGTCCTGCCCGACCCGACCCGATCCGCCCCGCCCGTTAGGGTCCGCCCACCCGACCCGTCCCGCCCGTTAGGATGCTCGCGTGCCAACTCGATGGCGCATCATACTTGTATATCCCGCCCGACCCGTCCCGCCCGTTCGGGTCCGCCCGCCCGACCCGACCCGCCCCGCCCGTCAGGGTCCGCCCGCCCGCAGGACCCGCCCCGCCCGTTAGGGTACTCGCGTGCCAGCTCGATGGCGCACCATACTTTAATGTCCGCCCGACCCGACCCGACCCGCCCGTTCGGGTCCGCCCGCCGGGCCCGTCCCGCCCGTTAGGGTACTCGCGTGCCAACTCGATGATGCACCATTATTTTATGTCCCGCCCGCTCGACCCGACCCGACCCGCCGGTTAGGGTCCGCCCGCCCGACCCGACCCGTCCGCCCGCCCGCCGGACCCGTCCCGCCCGTTAAGGCACTCGCGTGCCAACTCGATGGTGCAGCATATTTTAATGTCCCGCCCGCCCGACCCGACCCGACCCGCCCGTTAAGGTCCGCCCGCCCGACCCGACCCGTCCCGCCCGTTAGGGTCCGCCCGCCCGACCCGTTCCGCCCGTCAGGGTCCGCCCGCCCGCCGGACCCGCCCCGCCCGTTAGGGTACTCGCGTGCCAACTTGATGGCGCACCATACTTTAATGTCCGCCCGGCCCGACCCGACCCGCCCGTTAGGGTCCGCCCGCCGGACCCGTCCCGCCCGTTAGGGTACTCGCGTGCCAACTCGATGATGCACCATTATTTTATGTCCCGCCCGCTCGACCCGACCCGTCCCGCCCGTGAGGGTCCGCCCGCCCGACCCGACCCGTCCCGCCCGACCCGACCCGTCCCGCCCGTCCCCGCCCGACCCGTCCCGCCGTTAGGGTACTCGCGTGCCAATTCGATGATGCATCATACTTTAATGTCCCGCCCGCCCGACCCGACCCGTCCCGCCCGTGGGGGTCCGCCCGCCCGACCCGTCCCGCCCGTTAGGGTACTCGCGCGCCAACTCGATGGCGCACCGTACTTTAGTGTCCGCCCGACCCGACCCGACCCGCCCGATAGGGTCCGCCCGCCGGACCCGTCCCGCTCGTTAAGGTACTCGCGTTCCAACTCGATGATGCACCATTATTTTATGTCCCGCCCGCTCGACCCGACCCGTCCCGCCCGTGAGGGTCCGCCCGCCCGATCCGATCCGTCCGCCCGCCCGCCGGACCCGTCCCGCCCGTTAGGGTACTCGCGTGCCAACTCGATGATGCATCATACTTTCATGTCCCGCCCGACCGACCCGACCCGACCCGCCCGTTAGGGTCCGCCCGCCCGACCCGACCCGTCCCGCCCGTTAGGGTCCGCCCGCCCGACCCGCCCCGCCCGTTAGGGTACTCGCGTGCCAATTCGATGGTGCATCATTCTTTAATGTCCCGCACGCCCGACCCGGCCCGTCGCCCGTTAGGGCCCGCCCGACCCGACCCGACCCGTCCCGCCCGTTAGGGCCCGCCCGCTCGCCGGACCCGTCCCGCCCGTTAGCGTATTCGCGTGCCATCTCGATGATGTATCATACTTTTATATCCCGCCCGCCCGACCCGACCCGTCCCGCCCGTTAGGGTCCGCCCGCCCGCTGGACCCGCCCCGCCCGTCAGGGTCCGCCGGGCCGCCGGACTCGCCCCGCCCGCGACGGAACTCGCGTGCCAAGTCGATGGTGCATCATACTTTAATGTCCTGCCCGCCCGACCCGACCCGACCCGCCCGTTAGGGTCCGCCCGCCCGACCCGACCCGTCCCGCCCGTTAGGGTCCCACGGCCCGCTGGACCCGCCCCGCCCGTTAGGGTACTCGCGTGCCAACTCGATGGCGCATCATACTTTTATGTCCCGCCCGCCCGACCCGACCCGACCGTTCCCGTTAGGGTCCGCCCGCCCGACCCGACCCGTCCCGCCCGTTAGGGTCCGCCCGCCCGCCGCGACTGTCTCGCCCGTGAAGGTATTCGCGTGCCAACTCGATGGTGCATCATTCTTTAATGTCCCGCCCGACCCGACCCGTCCCGCCCGTTAGGGTCCGCCCGACCCGACCCGTCCCGCCCGTTAGGGTCCGCCCGCCCGCCGGACCCGTCCCGCCCGTTAGGGTATTCGCGTGCCAACTCGATGATGCACTATACTTGAATGTCCCGCCCGCCCGACCCGACCCGTCCCGCCCGTTTGGGTCCGCCCGTTCTGGTCTGGCGGGCGAGTACCCAAATTTGGGCACGCGAGTACCCAAATTTGGGTACTCGCGTGCCAACTCGATGATGCATTATGTTTGAATGTCCCGCCCGCCCGACCCGAGCCCGACCCGGTTCCGGGGAAGCGGTTCTGGGGAAACGGTGCACCGGGGAAACGGTTCAGGGGAACCGGCTGCGGGGAAACGGTTTTGTGGAACCGGCTCTGGGGAAACGGATCGGGGGAAACGGTTCCGGGCAAGCGTTCCCGGGGAAACGGAACCGGGGAAACGGTCCCGGGGAAACGCTCCTCCGGGGAAGCGGCCCCCGGGAAGAGGTCTCCGGGGAAACGGTCTTCCGGGGAAACGGTCCCGGGGAAGCGGTTCCGGGGAAACGGTTCCCGGGGAAACGGTTTCGCATCATCGTTGTGGTGCTCGGCTCATGGCGTTGTGGGTATCATTGCGAAGGTGTGGTTACATGCCAAGTAGGTTAGGGGTAGGTCGGATGAGGGTGTTGGCCTTAGGGTGTTCAGGTTAGGATATTCGGCTCACTGTTCGGGCGGTAGGCATAAAGTATTCGGATTAGGGTATCTGGGTTAGGGTGTTAGGGTTAGGGTGTCACGGTTAGGGTGCTGGGCTATAGTCAGGGAGGTAGGGCTACGAGGAAGGCTGGTAGGGTTAGGTCTGCACGGCCAGGGTGTTTGAAGGGGGATAGATTCGGGCAGCGGTGTTAGCGTTATGTTTTCGCAATAGGGCTAGGCTGTTCAGGTGAAGGTGTTAGGGCTACGGTTGGGTTTTACGAGGGCGCTGAGTGTCAGGGTTGCAGTGTTAGGGTTAGGGCACCAGGGTTTGGGCGTCGCCCGTTAGGGTCCACGCGGCATGGCCCGATTGGCCCGTTGGGGCGCGCGCTTGTAGTTTTGGATATGCGTCGTAATGTAGCGCCCCGCCCGCCCGAACCGACCCGCTCGTTAGGGCCCGCCCCGCCCGACCCGATCCGCCCAACCCGCCCGCCCGATCCGCCCCTGGGATCTGCCCGATCCACCCCGACCCGCCCGTCGCGCCCTTCTAGGGCGCACGCGCGTCAACTCGGACATGTACCATGCTTTAATGTCCCGCCCGCCCGACCCGACCCGCCCGGTTGGGCATGTTCGACCCGGCCCGATCCACCCGCCCGACCCCCCCAATTGGGTCCGCTTCCCCACGCGACCCGCCCGATGCGCCCGTTAGGTGCGCCAGGGTGCACGCGTGTCTCTTCGGATACGCATTATTTTTTGATGTTCCGCCAGACCCGCTTCGCCTGCTAGGGGCCAGTCGACCCGACCCGACCCGATTTGCCCGTCAGGGTCCGCCCGTCCCAGACCGCCCGATCCGCGTGTCAGGGTGATCGCGTTTCAATTCGGAGGTGCGCGATATGTCTCGCGCGGTCCGTCCCGCCCGTTAGGGCCTCCCTGGCCCGACCCGCCCGCCCGGCCCGCCCGCGGGCCCGCCCGCCAGACGAGGCCCGACCGACCCGCTGTATCTATCTGCCAGGACTGCTGGGACGCGAGCGCTCGCGATGGCCCAGTCGCATCATGATCGCATGCAGCAGCTTTGGCTCAGTCCGCGATAGGTTCGCCCATTGCGTGGCTAGCGATGGCTCTCGCATCCCCTGCCGCGGGGGCGGAGTCAGCGGACTCAGATGTCGTTGCCGCGCTGCGTCCATTTCCGCCGAGTGTTTTAGGCTGGTTCTGTTTGGGGTACCACATCAGCGACGCCCCTGGCAGAGTATCCACGATCGTTGATTTCTTGAAGCGCTCTGGGGCGGCAGCACCACGCACCATCACAACGCAGGAGGTATCCACAGTTTTGCAGCGTCTCCTGCAATACCACCCGCAGTGGATCACGATCCATGCCGGCGACTGGGCTTCCTGTGCTCCAATGAGTGAGTCACCGCCCGCACCAGGAGCATTAGCGGCATCGTGTGCAGAATGGGCTGGGTATACTGGGTCTGACCGCTGCTGCGGCGCTCCCTTGTGCCGTTGGCGAGCCGAGCCTGCGTCGCTCATGACGCTAAGCCGCGGCATGGTCCAGGGCAGTGTTGTATTTCTACGGTGCTTTCGATGTCGCTCTGTTTACGGGGGCCGATGGTGCTGGAAAGATATCCCCGAAAATTCGCAGTTCCCATCTGGGTTTCATGACCCGCTGTTGCGTGGAGACGCCTCTCACCCTACAATGTGGTTTTTCGCTACGCCGCAGGTGTGTTGGGAAAAGACATTGCTCACCTTCTTATTGGGATGCGCGGCCAGGGGGGGCATGAGCTTGACGGCGACATTCGAGGTGTATCGTCGTGTCTGGAGCCACACTCTTCAAGGTACGATGTACGCAACGCGTCAGCATTTCCTTGCCAAAACAGAGGTCGCGCTCCTAGTCTGGGCTTCCACTTGCCTGATCGATGCCAGCCCCGTCGATGCCGCGGATTTCAAGTGGGCGTTGCGCCCGCACCATGTCTCGAACGACTTCCAACCTCTCGTTGCTGTGATTCGCACGGCATTCCACAAACTCGCAGCAGCGCACGCATGTCCGCTTACGTCACGCCTGCGCTGCCTGGTGTTTGATGGAAAATGGTGCGTGCAGACTCCAATCTGCAACGCGCGAGACGGGGGTCTGATTTGGGACGCCGCCCTTGGCACGGGTTTCTTGACTGGCTGCACGGAGAGGCCCGTTCCCGGAGGAAAATATTGCGTTCGCCACATGCCGGAATGCACGGCGCCAGTGGAGGATTGCAGGATTACCGAGCATCGGGAAGTGGTCGGCGCGGATTCTTTGACCTTGGAATATAAGGTGGACGGCGTGTGGCGCCCCTCTGCCGAGGTGGCCGTGCCGATGGTCCGCGCGTACGAGCTCACGCTCTTACGGAAGCGGGCCCCGCCCCAAGTCGACGAGCTTGCCTCGTGCAACAAGGGCGCCCGTAAAGGCATCCCGGAGACTTTCGCGAGCAGGAAGAGCAGCGGGCTATTGGCCGCCGTGACGCCGTGCTTGCAGATTGCGGCTGTGCGGCCGATGTATTCGTCCGAATCCATTACGCAGCTCCTCGTCTTCGTGTCCTTCGTTCTTGGATTTTTCGCCGACCTGCAGTTCGTCATCTACGACAACGCCTGCGGCGTCGTCAGGTCCCTCAAGAAGAAGCTCCGGAGTCACGCCAGTTCGCCGGCGCTCGCAGCTGCGTGGGGCGCGCTGGCCGCGCTGCTGTGGGTTATTGACCGCTTGCGCTGGACCTACCACACTGCGTGTCGCGATGCGTCCTCGGGCTGGTATGTCGCCGGCGTGGATCCGCACGCGCACCCCGAGCTGCTCGGCGTCGACACGGAGGCCGCGGAGCAGGTCTTCCACATCGCCAATCGTTGGCAGACGGTCCTCAGCAACACCAGCCCTATTCACCAGGAGCTCTTCTTACTCATCTTCGCCCGGCAGCACAACGTCCACCACCCCTGCGACGACGCGGTGCGCAAGTACACGGCCGCGCAGAAGGCGGCCTCGTCCGGGGCCCCCGGGGCGGCCGGCGCGCCGCCGCCGCCGCGGCCGCACACTGGCGAGCGCCCGCAGCGGAGGTTGGCAAAGCGCAAGAAAATTTGCGTGTCTGCTGATTGCGCAGCGTGCCCGGCCGCGGAAGGCCAAGCGCGCGTAGGAGGCTCAGGCAGTGGCAAGGGGGGTCACCACCAGGGGGGTCGCCAACTTCTCGTGGAAATCGAAGTTCCTGGATCGAGGGTCGACGAGGCCTGGGGACGTTTCTGTGCGTTTTGGGGAGTCATTTCCTCGAGGATGTGTCGAGGAAGCGGCGTTTCCTCGAGAAAGTGGCGACCCCCCTAGTGGTGACACCCCTTGGCACAGCCTCAGAGGCGCGGCCTCCGCAAGTTCGAGTGAGCCGTCTCGGTTGCCCCAGTCTGCTGCTGCGCCAGCGGCCGCGGTCGCTTGGGCGGTGCTTAACGCTGGGAGCAACACTGTGCATTCTGTCATTCTGAAGAAAGATGTGTACACTCGCTGCTCTTGGTCATTTCAAGGCAGAGCCGACGTGGTCAAGGAAGATTCCCTGCGCGGGCGCGGCTTTTGGTCGTGCGGCGTCTGCTACGGCGAACGGCAATCTTTTTAAGTACATTGGACCGGGCGCGTTGCCGGTCGCGATGCTCTTGCGCGCTCTTTGGCCGCACGGACTGCTTGCCTTTTCTGCAACTCGGTGCCCGTGTTTCCTTTGCTGATGGGCCTTCCTTCCTTTCTCCAATCTACTGCTCGCGTTCTTTTCCTGGCCTGGGCGCGCGGCGCATCGGGGCGCCGCGTGTTCCGTGCGCGCGCACCCTCGGGCGCATTGCACTGCACTGGACTGGCGGGCCCCCGCCAAGAAATACATATCATCTCCGGCTCCTAAACAGATGGTAGATGATAGAAGCAACCGCTATCGCTTACACTTGGAATAATCGCATCGTCGACGGCAATCCGCTTGTTTCCCTGGGCCCCCCAGGTCCCCTGGAGTCGTCGGATACTCCTGACAAGTTGGGCTCCGACGACTTATTGGGCGACCTGGGTCGCTTGGCTCCCGCGACCTGCTCGCTCGACCCGACCCGCCTGTTAGGGACTGCCCGTCCGACTCGACCCGCCTTCTGGGGGACAAGAGCGTGCTAATCCGACCCACACCATGATGAACTTCACCCGCCCACGCGACCCGATCCGCCCACTTGACCCGACCCGTCTGTCAGGGTCCGCCCGCCCGACCCTTCCATTACGACAGGCAGCTGCGTGTTTGTTTCCTCGGTCATATCGCCGTGGTTATTCCTCTTGACCTGCTCTCCCTCCCTTTTCCTTCCTCCCTCCCCGTCGATCTCTTCCAGGCCGCCCTCTTTGGCAGTGTGGCGCACGCGCGTCGCAGGGTGTGCACAGGCATTGCGGTTTACACATCGCATGCGCATTCACACCTGCACACACACATACATACAACTGCTGGTGCAGCAACTGGGGGGTGCACAGGCATGTTGGTCTATATGTACATTGGTTGTATCTGGTGCCCCATGGGTGGTGCTCTAAGCCTGGCTCGCTTTGCAGGAAGAGGCTCGCTTTTGGCGGGCGGGGCTTTGGGGTGGGCCATTCCAGGCGCCCCCCTCACTTCTCTGTCGCGACGAGGCGCGCTTCTAAGACTGCGACAGTGCTCTCGCGCAGGGAAATCCCGACCCCCCTGGGTTTAGCAGCGGGGCAATCGTGTTGCGCCCCTGGCGAGGGCAATCCGGGGCCACGCGGTGTTCTTACGGCCGAGACTGAACCTGACCCTCCCGCCACCTTCTCCTCCCCCCGTGCTCCTGGCCCGCCCCCCCCCCCACGCTTCATCCACTTCCCCTCCCTGCTCCTCCCCATCCCCTCCTCCCCTCATGTCCTTCCTCCCCCACTCGCTCTTCCCATCCTCCACCTCTTTCCTCCTCCTCCCGCTAGCCCCCTCCTGTCCTCATATTGATCGGCATGAGCTTCGTAGTGGGGCGTCTCTGGATGGTGCTGTGAGGGAGCGTTTGCCGTGCCGGGGCGATCTGGGCGCACCGGGGACCGACAAGCCACAACCTGACCTGATCCAATGATGATGATGATGCTGATGATGACGATGATGATGAGGAGGAGGAGGAGGAGGAAGAGGAGGAGGATGATGATGATGATGATGATGATGATGATGATGACGACGCTGCTGATGATGATGGTGGTGGTGATGATGACGATGATAGTGACGGCGATGGTGATGATGATGACGATGATGAAAGGATGATGATGGTGACGGTGATGGTGGGGCGACTGCATACGAGCCTCCTGCATAAAGCTTCGTCGTCGGAGTCGTCGTTGCCGCCGTCGCCGTCGCCGTCGCCGTCGTCGTCGTCGTCGTCGTCGTTGTCGGAATCGTCGTGTTGGCGACGGAGTCGTCGACGTCGTCGTCCGAGTTCTCATCGTCGTCATCGTCGTAAGCATCGGTGTTGTCTTCGTCGGAGCCGTCGTCAGCAATCGTCGTCGTCGTCTGATTTGGAGTAGCCGTCGTCAGCAATCGTCGTCGTCGTCTGATTTGGAGTAGTCGGAGTAGTCGTCGTCTGGGTCGTCGTCCTCGTCTGAGTCGGAGTCACCGTCGTCGTCGGCGTCTTTATCGTCGCACGTAGTCGGAGTACCTAGTCGTCGTCGGCGTCGGAGTCAGAGTCGCCATTGTCGTCGTCGTCGCGAGCGTCGTCATCGGCGTCGTCGTCGTCGTCCGTGTCGCCGACGTCGGGGTTGTCGGAGTGGGAGTGGTCGCCGGAGGCGTCCGGTTCGTTGGAGTCGTCTACGTCGGAGTCGTCGCCGCCGTCGTCGGGTTCGTCGGAGTCGACGTCGTCGTCGCAGTCGCCATCGTCGCCTTCGTCGTCGTCGGAGTCGTCGGAGTCGTCGTCGTCGTCGTCGTCGTAAGCATCGGGGTCGCCGTCGTGAGTCGTCGTCGGCAATCGTCGTCGGAGTCGGAGTAGTTGGAGTAACGTTAGTCGTCGTCGTTGCCGTCGGCGTCGGAGTTGTCGTCGTCGTCGTCGTCGGTGCTGCCGTCGTCGTAGTCGGGGTAATCGTCATAGTCGGAGTCGGAGTCGGAGTCGCCATTGTCGTCGTCGTCGTCGTCGCCGGCGTCGTTGGCATCGTCGGGGTCGTCGTAGCCGCCGACACCGCCGTCGTCGGCGTCGGAGTGGTTCGCGCCGTCTTCGTCGTCGGAGTCGTCGCCAGCGTCGTTTTCGCCGTTGTCGGCATGGAGTCGTCTTCGTCAGAGTCGTCGTCGTCGTCGTCGTCGTCGTCGTCGTCGTCGTTGTCGTCGTCGTCATACGTAGTCGGAGTCGTCGGTGCCATCGTCGGCGTTGTCGTCAGCGTCGCGTCGTCGTCGTCGTCGTCGTCAGCGTTGCCGTCGAAGTCGGAGTCGGAGTCGTTGGAGTGGGCGTCGTCGCCGCCGTAGCCGTCGGAGTCGTGATCGTCGACGCCGTCGTCGTCGTCGTCGTCGTCGTCGTCGTCGTCGTCGTCGTCGTTGTCGGGGTCATCATCGGAGTCGTCGGAGTCGTCGTCGTTGTCATAGTCGTCGTCGTCGTCGTCTTCGTCGGAGTCGGAGTCGTGGCTGTCGTCGTGGCTGTCGTCGTCGTCGTCGTCGTCGTGGGGGGCAAGAGGGGACAATGCGAAGAGCAATCGGCCTGGCCCGTCCGGCCGTGCCGGCCAGCTTTCTGCTTGCCCCCCTGCCTCCCTCCATACCTCTCCCCCGCCCCTCCCTCCTTCCTTACCCCCCTCCCTCCTTCCTTACCCTCCTGATGATGATGATGATGAGGATGAGGATGAGGATGAGGATGAGGATGAGGATGATGATGATGATGATGATGATGATGATGATGATGATGATGATGATGATGCTGCAGATGCTGTGATGATGATGATGACGATGATGATGATGATGCTGCTGCTGCTGCTGCTGATGATGATGATGATGATGATGATGATGATGATGATGATGATAGTGACGGCGATGGTGGTGGTGATGATGATGACGATGATGAGAGAATGATGATGGCGACGGTGACGGTGGGGTGTCCGCATACGAGCCTCCTGCATAAAGCTTCGTCGTCATCGTCGTCGTTGCCGCCGTCGTCGTCGTCGTCGTCGTCGTCGTCGTCGTTGTCGGAGTCAACGTGTTGCCGACGGAGTCGTTGACGTCGTCGTCCAAGTCGTCGTCATCGTCATCATCGTCGGAAGCGTCGTTGTTGTCGTCGTCGTCGTCGTCGGAGTCGGAGTCGTCGTCAGCAAGCGTCGTCGTCGGATTCGGAGCAGTCGGAGTAGTAGTCGACGGAGTCGGAGTCATCGTCGTCGTCGCCGTCGCCATCGTCGTACGCGGTCGGAGTACATAGTCGTCGTCGTCGGAGTCGGAGTCGGAGTCGCAATTGTCGTCGTCGGAGTCGTACGTAGTCGGAGTCGTCCAAGTCGTCATCGTCGTCCTCGTCGTCGTCGTCATCGTCGTCGTCAGTGTCGCCATTGTCGTCGCCGACGTCGGAGTCGTCGGAGTGGGAGTCGTCGCCGCCGTAACCGTCGTCGTCGTCGTCGTCGTCGTCGTCGTCGTTCTCGTGGTCGACGTCGTCGTCGTCGGTGTCACCAGAGTCGACGTCGTCGTCGTCGGAGTCGTCGGAGTTGTCGTCGTCTTCGTCGGAGTCGGAGTCGTGGCGTCGTCGTCGCAGGAGTCCTGGGAGTCGTCGTTGTCGTCGGCGTCATCGTCGTTGTCATGGGAGTCATTATCGTCGGAGACTTAGTCGTCGTCGTCATCGTCGTCAAAGTCGCCGTCGTCGTCCTAGTCATCGGATTAGTCGTCGTCGCACTTGCGTCGTCGTCGTCGTCGTCGTCGTCGTCGTCGTCGTCGTTGTCGTCGTGGTCGCCGGAGGCGTCGGGGTCGTCGGAGTCTTCTAGGTCAGAGTCGTCGCCGCAGTCGTCGTCGTCGTCGTCGTCGTCGTCGTCGTCGTTCTCGTGGTCGACGTCGTCGTCGTCGGTGTCACCGGAGTCGACGTCGTCGTCGTCGGAGTCGTCGGAGTTGTCGTCGTCTTCGTCGGACTCGGAGTCGTGGCGTCGTCGTCGCAGGAGTCCTGGGAGTCGTCGTTGTCGTCGGCGTCATCATCGTTGTCATCGGAGGCATTATCGTCGGAGACTTCGTCGTCGTCGTCATCGTCGTCAAAATCGCCGTCGTCGTCCTAGTCATCGGATTAGTCGTCGTCGCACTTGCCGTCGTCGTCGTCGTCGTCGTGGTCGCCGGAGGCGTCGGGGTCGTGGGAGTCGTCTAAGTCGGAGTCGTCGCCGCCGTCGTCGGATTCGTTGGAGTCGTCGGAGTCGTCGGAGTCGACGTTGTCGTCGCCGTCGCCATCGTCGCCCTCGTCGTCGTCGGAGTCGTCGGAGTCGTCGTCGTCGTCGTCGTCGTCGTCGTCGTCGTCGTCGTAAGCATCAGGGTCGCCGTCGTGAGAGTCGTCGTCGGCAATCGTCGTCGGAGTCGGAGTAGTTGGAGTAGTCGTCGTCGTTGCCGTCGGAGTCGGAGTTGTCGTCGTCGTCGTCGGTGCTGCCGTCGTCGTAGTCGGGGTAATCGTCATAGTCGGAGTCGGAGTCGGAGTCGGAGTCGCCATTGTCGTCGTCGTCGTCGCCGGCGTCGTTGGCATCGTCGGGGTCGTCGTAGCCGCCGCCGCCGCCGTCGTCGGCGTCGGAGTGGTTCGCGCCGTCTTCGTCGTCGGAGTCGTCGCCAGCGTCGTTTTCGTCGTTGTCGACATGGAGTCGTCTTCGTCGTCGTCGTCGTCGTCGTCGTCGTCGTTGTCGTTGTCGTCATACGTAGTCGGAGTCGTCGGTGCCGTCGTCGGCGTTGTCGTCAGCGTCGCCGTCGTCGTCGTCGTCGTCGTCGTCAGCGTTGCCGTCGAAGTCGGAGTCGGAGTCGTTGGAGTGGGCGTCGTCGCCGCCGTAGCCGTCGGAGTCGTGATCGTCGACGCCGTCGTCGTCGTCGTCGTCGTCGTCGTCGTCGTCGTCGTCGTCGTCGTCGTCGTCGTTGTCGGGGTCATCATCGGAGTCGTCGGAGTCGTCGGAGTCATCGTCGTTGTCATCGTCATCGGAGTTGTCGTCGTCGTCGTCGTCGTCGTCTTCGTCGGAGTCGGAGTCGTGGCTGTGTCGTCGTCGTCGTCGTCGTCGTCGTCGTCGTCGTCGTCGCCGTCGTCGTCGGAGTCGTCGGCCGACGACAACTGGCATCACAGGCCCAAGCAGTGGTAGGGTCGAGCCTCAAACAGCCGGCACAACAGGTCCCAGCATCGGCAGGGTGCGCAGAGCGCCACTCCGAGGTTTTCGGCACACAACAGGTCTCAGCAGTGGCAGGGTCCGCAGAGCGTCCCCCCGTGGATTCCGGCACACCCACTGGCGCAAGCGGCACATCTGGTGCAACTGGCGCTAAACTGGGACAACCAACTGGCGCAGCTTGCGCAGCTGGCCAAAATCCTCGTGAGGGGTGTGCCGACATGGTGGAGTGACCGCATGCGGGCCCTCCTACTGGACCCGGTTCCGGTTCCGGCTCCGGCTCTGGCTCCGGTTCCGGACCACCCCTCCCCCCTCAGGCAGCGCGCGCTGCTCTGGTTCCGGTTCCGGTTCCGGTTCCCGTTCCGGTTCCCGTTCCGGTTAGGGATCATCCCTTAACCCTATCCCTCTCCATGCGTCCGGTGCCGGTTCCGGTTCCGGTTCCGGTTCCGGACCACCCCTTCCCCCTCTGGCAGCGCGCGCTGCTCTGGTTCCGGTTCCGGTTCCGGTTCCGGCTCTGGTTCCGGTTCCGGTTCCGGTTAGGGATCAATTTCTCATCCCGATCCCTCTGCATGCGCCCGGTGCCGGTTCCGGTTCCGGTCCCAGACCACCCCCTCCCCTCAGACAGCGCGCGATGCTCTGGTTCCTGTTCCGGTTCCGGTTCCGGTTCCGGGTAGGGATCATCCCTCATCCCTATCCCTCTCCATGCGTCCCGTGCCGGTTCCGGTTCCGGTTCCGTTCAGGACCACCCTCCCCCCTCAGGCAGCGCGTGCTGCTCTGGTTCCGGTTCCGGTTCCGGTTAGGGATCATCCCTCATCCTTGTCCCTCATGCGTCCGGTTCCCTTTCCGGTTCCGGTTCCGGTTCCAGATCACCCCTCTCCCCTCCAGCAGCGCGCGCGGCTTTGGTTCCGGTTCCAGTTCCGGTTCCGGTTCCGGTTCCGGTTCCGGTTCCAGTTAGGGATCATCCTTCATCCCTATCTTTTTCCATGCGTCCGGTTCCGGTTCCGGTTCCGGATCCCCTCCCCCCCTCCGGCAGCGCGCGCTGCTCCAGTTCGGGTTGCGGTTCTGGTTCCGGTTCCGGTTCCTGTCCTGGTTAGGGATCATCCCTCATGCGTATCCCTCTCCATGCGTCCGGTTCCGGTTCCGGTTTCGGATCTGGTTGCGGTTCTGGTTTCAGTTGCGGTTCCAGTTCATGGGTCGTCCCTCATCCCTATCCCTCTCCATGCGTCCGGTTCCGGTTCCGGTTCAGGTTCCGGATCATCCCCTCATGCACCGCGCGCTGTTCTGGTTCTGGTTCCGGTTCCGGTTCCGGTTCCGGATCATCTCTCATCCCTATCCCTCTCCACGCGTCCGGTTCCAGTTCCAGTTCCGGTTCCGGATCACCCCCCCCCTGCAGCGCGCGCTGCTCTGGTTCCGGTTCCGGTTCCGGTTCCGGTTCTGGTTCCGGTTCCGGTTAGGGATCATCCTTCATCCCTATCCCTCTCCATGCGTCCGGTTCCGGTTCCGGCTCCGGTTCCGGATCCCCCCCCTTCTCAGGCAGCGCGCGCTGCTCTGGTTCCAGTTCCGGTTCTGGTTCCGGTTCGGTTCCGGTTCCGGTTCCGGTTAGGGATCATCCCTCACCTAACTATCCCTCTCCCCGCGCGGTCCGGTTCCGGTTCCGGTTCCGGATCACCCCCCCCCCCTCTCAGGCAGCGCGCGCTGCTCTGGTTTGGTTCCGGTTCCGGTTCCGGTTCCGGTTCCGGTTAGGGATCATCAAATCCCTATCCCTTTCCATGCGTCCGGTTCCGGTTCCGGTTCCGGTTCCGGAGCACCCCCCCCCTCAGGCAGCGCGCGTTGCTCTGGTTCCGGTTCCGGTTCTGGTTCCGGTTCCGGTTCCGGTTAGGGATCATCCCTCATCCCTATCCCTTTCCATGCGTCCCGCGCCGGTTCCGGTTCCAGTTCCGGACCACCCCTCCCCCCTCAGGCAGCGCGCGCTGCTCTGGTTCCGGTTCCGGTTCCGGTTCCGGTTCCGGTTCTGGTTCCGGTTAGGGATCATCCTTCATCCCTATCCCTCTCCCTGTGTCCGGTTCCGGTTCCGGTTCCGGATCACCCCCCCCTCTCCTCAGGCAGCGCGCGCTGCTCTGGTTCCGGTTCCGGTTCCGGTTCCGGCTCCGGTTCCGGATCATCCCTCATCCCTATCCCTCTCCCTGTGTCCGGTTCCGGTTCCGGTTCCGGTTCCGGATCACCCCCCCCCCCCTCCTCAGGCCACTCGCTCGCGCTGTCCGGTTCCCGTTCCGTTCCGGTTCGGTTCCGGTTCCGGTTCCGGTTCGGATCACCTCATTCCCTATCCCCTAACCTGTGTCGGTTTTTCCGTTCCGGTTCCGGTTCCGATCACCCCCCCCCCCTCCTCAGGCAGCGCGCGCTGCTCTGGTGTTCGTTCCGGTTCCGGTTCCGGTTCCGGCTCCGGTTAGGGATCATCCTCATCCCTATCCCTCTCCCTGTGTCCGGTTCCGGTTCCGGTTCCGGTTCCGGATCACCCCCCCCCCCCTCCTCAGGCAGCGCGCGCTGTTCCGGTTCCGGTTCCGGTTCCGGTTCCGGTTCCGGTTCCGGTTCCGGATCATCCCTCATCCCTATCCCTCTTCCTGTGTCCGGTTCCGGTTCCGGTTCCGGTTCCGGATCCCACACATCCATCCGT